>CM059319.1:450421-602862 GCA_030340685.1 Protosalanx chinensis
AGTGTAACCAATCAGAAACCAGCCCTCCACCTTGCTGTGTCATCAGTGGTTAATGTGGTCACATGTTAGTGATGCTTAGCTCTGCCTCAGACTGTCTACTTCATCTGCTGATGTAAGGATGGATTAGCCATCTGTGTGTGTGTGTACATGTGTGTGTGTGTATGGAAATGGGGGGGGGCTGTTTTGGAAGGGGTTGAGATCATTTAAGTGGTTGTGGGGCTCTAAAGTGGATTATGTTTGAATACGTAGTCCTGATGTTGTGTTCCTCTCTGTGTTTGTCCTTCAGAGTGGGTGTTTGTGGGATCTGTAGTCCTGATGTTGTGTTCCTCTGTGTGTTTGTCCTTCAGAGTGGGTGTTTGTGGGATCTGTAGTCCTGATGTTGTGTTCCTCTGTGTGTTTGTCCTTCAGAGTGGGTGTTTGTGGGATCTGTAGTCCTGGGCAGCATCCTGTTCCTGCTGTTAGCAGGGATCTGCTGGTGTCAGTGTTGTCCTCATTCCTGCTGCTGCTACGTTAGCTGCTGCTGCTGCCCTGATACCTGCTGCTGCCCCCGCCACTGTGAGTACACACACACACTGAGACACACAGAGATACACAGACACACAGACACACACTGACACACAGACACAGACACAGAGACACACACACAGACACAGAGACACACAGACACACACACACACACACAGACAGACGGACATACACACGCAGTCACACCCACCCCCAGGTGCTGACACACGGCATTGTGGGTAACACACCTTCACCCCCCCCCCCCAGTTCTACAGTAACTTTACTCCATGCTGTGTCTCTCTCATGCTGTGTCTCTCTCATGTTGTGTCTCTCTCATGCTGTGTCTCTCTCATGTTGTGTCTCTCTCATGCTGTGTCTCTCTCATGTTGTGTCTCTCTCATGTTGTGTCTCTCTCATGTTGTGTCTCTCTCATGCTGTGTCTCTCTCATGTTGTGTCTCTCTCATGCTGTGTCTCTCTCATGCTGTGTCTCTCTCATGTTGTGTCTCTCTCATGTTGTGTCTCTCTCATGCTGTGTCTCTCTCATGCTGTGTCTCTCTCATGCTGTGTCTCTCTCATGTTGTGTCTCTCTCATGCTGTGTCTCTCTCATGTTGTGTCTCTCTCATGTTGTGTCTCTCTCATGTTGTGTCTCTCTCATGTTGTGTCTCTCTCATGCTGTGTCTCTCTCATGTTGTGTCTCTCTCATGCTGTGTCTCTCTCATGCTGTGTCTCTCTCATGTTGTGTCTCTCTCATGCTGTGTCTCTCTCATGTTGTGTCTCTCTCATGTTGTGTCTCTCTCATGCTGTGTCTCTCTCATGCTGTGTCTCTCTCATGTTGTGTCTCTCTCATGCTGTGTCTCTCTCATGTTGTGTCTCTCTCATGTTGTGTCTCTCTCATGCTGTGTCTCTCTCATGCTGTGTCTCTCTCATGCTGTGTCTCTCTCATGCTGTGTCTCTCTCATGCTGTGTCTCTCTCATGTTGTGTCTCTCCTGATAGTGTATGAGGCTGGGAAGATGATGAAGACTATTCAGCCCCCTCAGATGGCTGTGTACCCTCCATACTACATCCCAGGGGTCCCCAGCATCGTACCCCTCGCCCCCCCCATCCCTGGTGGACCCCAACATAGTGTCAGTCCCCTCAGTGGACAACAACCTAGCAGGGGGTGAGTGACCAGACCTTTTACAGGATGTGGACCTGCCACAATGGACTCTGGGAAATGTTGTTTTAATAGGAAACAGCAGAGTAGCACTGCACCATGTAGTCTGTCAACTAAATATAATCCTGTCATCCATCATCTGGGTCACTAATCTGGGTTACTAGTGTGTGTGTGTGTGTGTTTGTGTGTTTGTGTGTGTGTGTGTGTGTGTGTTATTCTCAGTGTTATGTGTCTATTTCTGTGTGTATGAGAGGTCATGTGTCTTTAGTTCATGTTTAAGTATGGAAGGGACACTCTCACACTTCCTAGTCCTAATGTCTTATGTGTGTGTGTGTCCTGTGTGTGTGTTGCCTCTGTGTGTGTGTCCTCTATGTGTGTGTCCTCTGTGTGTGTGTGTGTCCTCAGTGCACAGTGGTTATGGTCTGCTCCCTGGTCAGAGCAGAGATTATTCGAAGGTTGTGTCCTACCTGCAGAAGGAAGTGGGGCGAGTGTCCAGTAACAGCAGGGCTGCTGTCCAATGTAAGCCTGCAGGAGGCGCCACAAACCACCATATGTGTGTGTGTGTGTCCTCTGTGTGTGTGTGTCCTCTGTGTGTGTGTGTGTGTGCGTGTGTGTCCTCTGTGTGTGTGTGTGTCCTCTGTGTGTGTGTGTCCTCTGTGTGTGTGTGTGCGTGTGTCTGAGTGTGTGTATGTGTCCTCTGTGTGTGTGTGTGTCCTCTGTGTGTGTGTGTCCTCTGTGTGTGTGTGTCCTCTGTGTGTGTGTGTGTGTGTCCTCTGTGTGTGTGTGTCCTCTGTGTGTGTGTGTGTCCTCTGTGTGTGTGTGTCCTCTGTGTGTGTGTGTGTCCTCTGTGTGTGTGTGTCCTCTGCGTGTGTGTGTGTGTTATACTGTGGAACATGTCTTGTGTCTGTTGGTTAGATCTTAGATGTGAACCTTCATATGAATCCTCCTTCCTAATGAACAGGCATCAACTGTGTGTTCACTTCACTTTAACCAGGACCTATGAAACACCAAATCAGTGAAATGTACAAGATATTTGGACTATTTACTGAAACATAAACACCACCGATTACTTTGGTTTTGGATTCACCTCTTTTAAATTGATAAACAAATCTGAAGCAGAAATTCACGGTTTGGAATTTCAGGTCCTGTTAATCCTTCCATAATGACCCTGATCACACACTAACCAAAATAGAAGTCTGGCTAAGAGATTCACAACATGACTCAACAGCAACATTAGATGATGCCCATCGGTTAAAGCCATTTATTGCTGTGTAACTAGCCTGCCTGCCTCTAAATATATCCTGCTTACAAGTGTCCTGTGGTTAGCAGATGTTGTTATTGGTGTTGTTATCACAGTCATTCTGAGTGTTTGAGTGACCTGTTATCTTCAAGTGATTCTTAAATGATTCTAATCTGGTATTTCTGGCTCTGCGGAGCCTATTGGAAGGCAGTAACGGTCTCCATAGCTACCTGTTGTCCCAGCAGCAGGCAGCCTATCAGAGCTGAGCTCTCTGCATGAGGGCGGGGAGACAGACTTCAGGCAGACCTATCGGACGGTCCAGATGAACGCCCTCCCGCCCATCATTGACCACGATGACCAATCGCTGCTGATGGCAGTTCCGCCCCTTCAGAGTCGCAGGCCTGGCAGGCACCATGGCAACCGCAGCCATGAGGAGCGGGACAGCAGGTAGAGAGAGACAGAGACAGAGAGAGAGAGACAGAGAGAGAGAGAGAGAGACAGAGAGGGAGAGAGAGAGAGAGAAATAGAGAGAGAGACAGAGAGAGACAGAGAGAGAGAGAGAGAGAGAGAGACAGAGAGAGAGAGACGGAGAGAGAGAGAGAGGGAGACAGAGAGACAGAGAGAGAGAGAGAGACACACAGAGAGAGAGAGACACAGAGAGAGAGAGACACAGAGAGAGAGAGAGAGAGACAGACAGACAGACAGACAGAGAGAGACACAGAGAGAGAGAGAGACAGAGAGACAGAGAGAGAGAGAGAGAGAGACAGACAGAGAGACAGAGAGAGAGGTGAACTTGTGTGTCATCATGACTGCTGTGCACTGATTGGCTCCCTGTTTCCAGGTGGAATCCTCGCTCAGAGCACCTGCAGAGGAAGGCCCTGAGCAGCAGGGGGCGTACTGGCTCTCTGGACGAGCTGGAGGAGTTCGCTCGCTCCTACCAGCCCCACGGTCGCCGTGGTGAAATGCACGACCGCAGCTACGACCCAGAGGTCAGAGGGCGTGAGAGATTCCCCCCCTCCTACCAAGACTGCAGCCCCCCGCGGCGTTACCAAGACGACCAGGATGATGACTGGCACCGCCGTAGCCCCTCCCCCTTGATGCAGAAGAGGCGGGACACTTGGGACAGCGACCGCCCCTCCAGACCGGCCCATCGCCAAGGTGAGCGGGGTGAAGGCTACGATGACGGCTTCCTCAACAGCCTGTTAGAACGCAAGGCGAAGGGGCGGGGCAGGGGGAGGGCAGAGGAGGACAGTGACACGCCTTCCAAGGGGAGTTCAAAGGGGAAGGGCAGCGACTGTTACTATAGCCGGTCGCCTAGCAACAGACCTGAAGAGGAGGACCCCTTGCCTCCGTACTCGGAGCGAGAGTTTGAGAACGCGAGGTACCGCATGGGCGATCCCAGCGCAGAACGCTATCGCACCATAGAACCACCTTCCTCTGAACGCTACAAGACAGTGGAACCACCTTCCTCTGAACGCTACAAGACAGTGGAACCACCTTCCTCTGAACGCTACAAGACAGTGGAACCACCTTCCTCTGAACGCTACAAGACAGTGGAACCACCTTCCTCTGAACGCTACAAGACAGTGGAACCACCTTCCTCTGAACGCTACAAGACAGTGGAACCACCTTCCTCTGAACGCTACAAGACAGTGGAACCACCTTCCTCTGAACGCTACAAGACAGTGGAACCACCTTCCTCTGAACGCTACAAGACAGTGGAACCGAAACCTCCAGAACGTTACCGTACCACTGATCCAGCCTCTAGACCGTTCTGCTACACCCGCCCCGCCCAGGGGAACGCCCACACCCTGCAGGGGGGGCGAGAAGAACGAGACAGGAACAAGAAACTGGTGAGTTACCTTTAAGAGGAGGAGTCAGAACTCTGAAGAGATACCTTCCTCACCTTCCTCACCTCCCTCAACCCCTCATCTTCCTCACCCCCTCACCACCCTTACCTTCCTCACCCCCCTCACCTCTTTTACCCCTCTCACCTCTTTCACCCCCCTCACCTCTTTCACCCCTCTCACCTCTTTCACCCCCCTCACCTTCCTCATCTTCCTCACCCCCTCATCTTCCTCATGCTGGACTGGTCAGTAAAGAGACCTTGAATGTGACTTTGCCAAACTAACTGGTTTGAAGTCAGATAAACCAGATCCAGTCAGAGAAGATGAACCAGGACTGAACAGGAGAAACACACTGGATGGACCTCATTAAGTCATCTCCAGCTTATTGTGATTATTGAGTTTTATCTGTAAATGTTTGTATGTTACTTCATACAGACTGGAAATAATCCATTGGTGCTTTTTTCATTTTTAATTCAAGTATGAGTGTCTTCTTTTTTATTTTTTACAATGTTATTATTATTGTTGTTTCAGTAAAGGAAACGATGGAATAGCCAATTGTACCTGTATGTTCATTAATGGAATATTGTGGAGATATTTGCTAAATTAGGACTACATTACTCTCCTCATGCCAATGCAAAGCAGCCTTAAGACATTTCTGTGGAACTGTGCCCCAGACATCACTAACAACACACAGAGCTGCAAGATGCTGCCAAACTGCTTCACTGACACTACCAGGCCTGACTAACAGAGCCCCTATGGCATGATTGCAGGCCAGTCTAACATGGCCAGTCTAACATGTGTCTCAGTCCTGCACTCAGCAGAGGTTCTCTCCTAGTGTGACTCTGTCTGGGGCCTCATGGACAGCATGTCCTGAAGCACAGTGCTCCTGCACAGCAGCATGCAGACACCTGGGCAGGTTAACCAGGTCCTCTTGATGTGTGAGCGAGGGAATCTTAATACTGGACTTCACATTACCTACTGAGCTGGAACTGGTATTGCAGAATTGCACTGTGTTCATCTAGAGCCACTAGTATTACATTGTCAAGTTACATGATGAATCTGTGGCTGTAGGCAGCATTTGTACTTTACTCATTTGATAAGGATGATTTTTATATAAAACACATATTGCTTGTTTAACACTGTGTGTGTGTGTGTGTGTGTTTAATCTGACGGATACAAAATGAACCCTACATAATACAAAGTGTTCTTGATAAGGATAACCAGCAGACACTGTTACACACAAAGCACACACTTATCTCCAAACACAAGGGGAGGTGAGACAGGACACAGAGGGAGGTGAGACAGGACACAGAGGGAGGTGAGACAGGACACAGAGGGAGGTGAGACAGGACACAGAGGGAGGTGAGACAGGACACAGAGGGAGGTGAGACAGGACACAGAGAGGGGTGAGACAGGACACAGAGGGAGGTGAGACAGGACACAGAGGGAGGTGAGACAGGACACAGAGAGGGGTGAGACAGGACACAGAGGGAGGTGAGACAGGACACAGAGGGAGGTGAGACAGGACACAGAGGGAGGTGAGACAGGACACAGAGGGAGGTGAGACAGGACACAGAGAGGGGTGAGACAGGACACAGAGGGAGGTGAGACAGGAAACAGGGAGGTGAGACAGGACACAGAGGGAGGTGAGACAGGACACAGAGGGAGGTGAGACAGGACACAGAGGGAGGTGAGACAGGACACAGAGAGGGGTGAGACAGGACACAGAGGGAGGTGAGACAGGACACAGAAGGAGGTGAGACAGGACACAGAGGGAGGTGAGACAGGACACAGAGGGAGGTGAGACAGGACACAGAGGGAGGTGAGACAGGAAACAGGGAGGTGAGACAGGACACAGAGGGAGGTGAGACAGGACACAGAGGGAGGTGAGACAGGACACAGAGGGGAGTGAGACAGGAAACAGGGAGGTGAGACAGGACACAGAGGGAGGTGAGACAGGACACAGAGGGAGGTGAGACAGGACACAGAGGGAAGTGAGACAGGACACAGAGGGAAGTGAGACAGGACACAGAGAGGGGTGAGACAGGACACAGAGGGGAGTGAGACAGGAAACAGGGAGGTGAGACAGGACACAGAAGGAGGTGAGACAGGACACAGAGTGGACCAGGTGTTAGACAGTTCTATGTGGACTGAAGGATTCCCAAAGAAGAGGCTGCTTGCATTTTTCTGAAAAGGTCTGAAGTATCTTGTTCAGGGGCCAGAGGATCTCAAGCTGGATCTCAAGCTGGATCTCAAGCTGGATCTCAAGCTGGGCCAGACATGTTTAGTGTTGGGGAATAAAGCCTGTCTTTATGAGGTTGGCAGCCACATACACTGAACACTGCAGGGAAGGTTGAGCCTCACTGGTGGGAGGAGAACCAGCCCTGTCTGAAAGAAAGTCAGACAGTCTGTTCCTCCTGAAGAGTGTCTTTCACATGGAGATCCTGCTGCTTCAGGTTCTGTCAAGAGGACGTATTTTCCACATTGCTGAGAGTTCCTGAGTGCAAAGACATTTGGCTTTGAGACAAATATGCACCAGAGGAGAACAAACACAGAGTTTAATACTTAATTGAAAGTCCAACTACACCAAACACCGTCCTCCATGTGATAATGACACTGTTAGAATGTTGATGTCTTCTGCCACAACATAGAAGTGTAACCAAAGCAACAGTGAAACACAACAGTGGAAGCAGTTTACTCTGTGTGTGGAACTGGCCGTGTGTGTGGAACCTGGCTGTGAGGAACCTGGTGTGAGGAACCCGGACGTGCTGCGCTGCACCTGCTGCAGCTCGGGGCGGGGCTGATGACGTCACCTGGGGGGGATGGGAGGAAGCAGCTCCGCCCAGGAGAGTTGCCCACCTGCTCTACCTCAGAAACTAAGGAGTTTAAGAAATCGACTATGAAGATTTGATCAAATATAAGAAGAGTTCATATTTTGAACGGTGAAGAACATTCGACGACTTTAATTAGTTTCTCTTTATTATCGATGGGGATGAACTGTAAGTTACTATAATATTAACAACAGAAGCTTCCGCGTTGAAATGGGAAGAAACACGGATGGAAACATGATCTTGGTGCTTCTGCTGCTGAGTTTACAGATAACAGGTGAGTCTAACTCTTATATCCTGAACAAGTATATCCTGTTCAACCACACATAGTTTAACGTTAGATTTATTCATTTTACCAAATAATCAAAGAGTAGATAGTTTATAATAAGTTAATAATCAACGGGAGTAAACAGGGCAAGGCCATCAGTCACGTGACTGTTGTCTGTTTACTGACATGTTCAGATAGTTTGTAACTCTTATAAAAGGAAAACAGCTGATCAAATGTTAGGACAATTTCATTGCTGACCAATGTTGAAGGTTAAGGGATTTAATCAGATCAATTTTTGGGGTATATTAGATACTCAAGTAAAGTAACTACTAATTTAACTATACCAATATTACTCCATGTCCCCTGTTACTCTGCAGGTGTTGTCATAGCTTGTGTCCAGAATCATGATACATGCAGTTATAGAAGTGAAAAGTCTCTAATATATAATTCTCCCATCTGCACACACTCTCTCTCTCCCTCACACACTCTCTCTCTCCCTCACACACACTCTCTCTCTCCCTCACACACACTCCCTCTCCCACACACTCTCTCTCCCACACACTCCCTCTCCCAAACACTCTCTCTCCCTCACACTCCCCAGCTGTGTGGTTGATCCAGGTGGTCGTCCCTGAGACTGAGCGCAGCACAGCCCTGTTTGCATCTGTGATCCTGCGCTGTGATTATTCCACCTCAGCCAACCCTCAAGATGTCCTGGTCAGCTGGAAGTACAAGTCCTTCTGCAAGGACCCGGTCCTGGATTACTACTCCACAGGTAGGACTGCTGTGGTGCACAGGGCAGCACAGCAAAGAACAGCACAGGACAGCATGTACAACATGTTGTATTGGATATAACAGACAGCTAAAGACATGATAGCTGAGTTAATATTCCTTCCATGGTCTCTGCCTCTACTCTCCACCATGCCCCTCCTCCCTGCTCCTCTCCAGCCTATCAGGCAGCACTACAGCTGGGTCAGGATCCAGCCAATGACTGCCCAGACCGGCAGCGTACGGTGCGCACCGTGGTCCAGAAGAGGGGAACTGGAGAGGCCATGCTGGGGTCAGAGTACCGCGAGCGCAAGATCAGCATCCAGAACAGTCAGTGGAACTTCACACACACACCACGCATATATACACACACCACACACACACTACACACACACCACACTACACACACACACACCACACTACACACCAGACTACACCCACACACCTTCCTGAGCAGAGAGACCGACACATTCTGTTTCCAACCCATCATACATCAGCTTCAACCTCTCACACATCAGCATCTTCTAACTATTATAAACCTATTATAACAATAGCAACCGTTTGTGTTTGTGTTTGTGTGTGTGTGTGTGTGTGTGTAGAGGCTGACCTGGTCCTGAACGAGGTCATGTGGTGGGATAATGGAGTGTATTTCTGCTCCATCGATGCTCCAGGCGACACCACAGGAGACTCCGACCGAGAGATCAAACTGATCGTCTATCGTAAGCTGCTGTTCCTCTGCTGTTCCTCTGCTGTTCCTCTGCTGTTCCTCTGCTGTTCCTCTGCTGTTCCTCTCCTGTTCCTCTGCTGTTCCTCTGCTGTTCCTCTGCTGTTCCTCTGCTGTTCCTCTCCTGTTCCTCTGCTGTTCCTCTGCTGTTCCTCTGCTGTTCCTCTCCTGTTCCTCTCCTGTTCCTCTGCTGTTCCTCTGCTGTTCCTCTGCTGTTCCTCTGCTGTTCCTCTCCTGTTCCTCTGATGTTCCTCTGCTGTTCCTCTGCTGTTCCTCTGCTGTTCCTCTGCTGTTCCTCTGCTGTTCCTCTGCTGTTCCTCTGATGTTCCTCTGCTGTTCCTCTGCTGTTCCTCTGCTGTTCCTCTCCTGTTCCTCTGCTGTTCCTCTGCTGTTCCTCTGCTGTTCCTCTCCTGTTCCTCTCCTGTGCCTCTCCTGTTCCTCTGCTGTTCCTCTGCTGTTCCTCTGCTGTTCCTCTGCTGTTCCTCTGCTGTTCCTCTCCTGTTCCTCTCCTGTGCCTCTCCTGTTCCTCTGCTGTTTCTCTCCTGTTTCTCTCCTGTTTCTCTCCTGTTCCTCTGCTGTTCCTCTGCTGTTCCTCTGCTGTTCCTCTGCTGTTCCTCTCCTGTTCCTCTGCTGTTCCTCTGCTGTTCCTCTGCTGTTCCTCTCCTGTTCCTCTGATGTTCCTCTGCTGTTCCTCTGCTGTTCCTCTGCTGTTCCTCTGCTGTTCCTCTGCTGTTCCTCTGCTGTTCCTGTCCTGTTCCCCTCCTGTTCCTCTGCTGTTCCTCTGCTGTTCCTCTGCTGTCCCTCTGCTGTTCCTCTCCTGTTCCTCTGCTGTTCCTCTGCTGTTCCTGTCCTGTTCCCCTCCTGTTCCTCTGCTGTTCCTCTGCTGTTCCTCTGCTGTCCCTCTGCTGTTCCTCTGCTGTTCCTCTGCTGTTCCTCTGCTGTTCCTGTCCTGTTCCCCTCCTGTTCCTCTGCTGTTCCTCTGCTGTCCCTCTGCTGTCCCTCTGCTGTTCCTCTGCTGTTCCTCTGCTGTTCCTCTGCTGTTCCTCTGCTGTTCCTCTCCTGTTCCTCTGCTGTTCCTCTGCTGTTCCTCTGCTGTCCCTCTGCTGTTCCTCTCCTGTTCCTCTGCTGTTCCTCTGCTGTCCCTCTGCTGTTCCTCTGCTGTCCCTCTGCTGTTCCTCTCCTGTTCCTCTGCTCCAACACCTTTTTCACACGTGTAGGACAGGTGGTCCCAGAGGACCAGGGTTAGGAACCTCTACTGGGTCATGAGTGACAGGACTGTGTAGCACACCTGGATGGCTTGTATGGTAAAGAACCATCAAACCAGAACCAGGAGAGTTCACCATATACTGACATTTCCATGTTTTCATTTAGCAGAGACGCTTTTATCCAAAGCGACTTACAAGACAGAGCTTTACAAAAGAGCATCTGTCACTGAGCATAGCAGCGTGATAGACCCCAAACATAGTGGGTTTATAGATTCTAAAAAATATATGGTGAGAAACAAGAGAGGAGCTTTTAGCCTAACAAATTACACATTTAGGTGAGTCTCTGACTGGGTTCTGTGTTCTCTGTGTTCTCTGACTGTGTTCTCTGTGTTCTCTGACTGTGTTCTCTGTGTTCTCTGACTGTGTTCTCTGACTGTGTTCTCTGACTGTGTTCTCTGTGGTCTCTGACTGTGTTCTCTGACTGTGTTCTCTGACTGTGTTCTCCGTGTTCTCTGACTGTGTTCTCTGACTGTGTTCTCTGTGTTCTCTGACTGTGTTCTCTGACTGTGTTCTCTGACTGTGTTCTCTGACTGTGTTCTCTGACTGTGTTCTCTGTGTTCTCTGACTGTGTTCTCTGTGTTCTCTGACTGTGTTCTCTGACTGTGTTCTCTGACCGTGTTCTCTGACTGTGTTCTCTGTGTTCTCTGACTGTGTTCTCTGTGTTCTCTGACTGTGTTCTCTGACTGTGTTCTCTGTGTTCTCTGATTGTGTTCTCTGATTGTGTTCTCCGTGTTCTCTGACTGTGTTCTCTGACTGTGTTCTCTGACTGTGTTCTCTGTGTTCTCTGACTGTGTTCTCTGACTGTGTTCTCTGTTCTCTGACTGTGTTCTCTGACTGTGTTCTCTGACTGTGTTCTCTGACTGTGTACTCTGACTGTGTTCTCTGACTGTGTTCTCTGTGTTCTCTGACTGTGTTCTCTGTGTTCTCTGACTGTGTTCTCTGACAGTGTTCTCTGTGTTCTCTGACTGTGTTCTCTGTGTTCTCTGATTGTGTTCTCTGACTGTGTTCTGTGTTCTCTGACTGTGTTCTCTGTGTTCTCTGACTGTGTTCTCTGACTGTTTTCTCTGACTGTGTTCTCTGACTGTGTTCTGTGTGTTCTCTGACTGTGTTCTCTGACTGTGTTCTCTGACTGTGTTCTCTGTGTTCTCTGACTGTGTTCTCTGACTGTGTTCTCTGACTGTGTTCTCTATGTTCTCTGACTGTGTTCTCTGACTGTGTTCTCTGTGTTCTCTGACTGTATTCTCTGTGTTCTCTGACTGTGTTCTCTGACTGTGTTCTCTGTGTTCTCTGACTGTGTTCTCTGACTGTGTACTCTGACTGTGTTCTCTGACTGTGTTCTCTGTGTTCTCTGACTGTGTTCTGTGTTCTCTGACTGTGTTCTCTGTGTTCTCTGTGTTCTCTGACTGTGTTCTCTGTGTTCTCTGACTGTGTTCTCTGACTGTGTTCTGTGTTCTCTGACTGTGTTCTCTGTGTTCTCTGACTGTGTTCTCTGACTGTGTTCTCTGACTGTGTTCTGTGTGTTCTCTGACTGTGTTCTGTGTGTTCTCTGACTGTGTTCTCTGACTGTGTTCTCTGTGTTCTCTGACTGTGTTCTCTGACTGTGTTCTCTGACTGTGTTCTCTGACTGTGTTCTCTGACTGTGTTCTCTATGTTCTCTGACTGTATTCTCTGTGTTCTCTGACTGTGTTCTCTGACTGTGTTCTCTGTGTTCTCTGACTGTGTTCTCTGACTGTGTACTCTGACTGTGTTCTCTGACTGTGTTCTCTGTGTTCTCTGACTGTGTTCTGTGTTCTCTGACTGTGTTCTCTGACTGTGTTCTCTGACTGTGTTCTCTGTGTTCTCTGACTGTGTTCTCTGACTGTGTTCTGTGTTCTCTGACTGTGTTCTCTGTGTTCTCTGACTGTGTTCTCTGACTGTGTTCTCTGACTGTGTTCTGTGTGTTCTCTGACTGTGTTCTGTGTGTTCTCTGACTGTGTTCTCTGACTGTGTTCTCTGACTGTGTTCTCTGTGTTCTCTGACTGTGTTCTCTGTGTTCTCTGACTGTGTTCTCTGACTGTGTTCTCTATGTTCTCTGACTGTATCCTCTGTGTTCTCTGACTGTGTTCTCTGACTGTGTTCTCTGACTGTGTTCTCTGTGTTCTCTGACTGTGTTCTCTGACTGTGTACTCTGACTGTGTTCTCTGACTGTGTTCTCTGTGTTCTCTGACTGTGTTCTCTGTGTTCTCTGACTGTGTTCTCTGTGTTCTCTGACTGTGTTCTCTGTGTTCTCTGACTGTGTTCTCTGTGTTCTCTGACTGTGTTCTCTGACTGTGTTCTCTGTGTTCTCTGACTGTGTTCTCTGTGTTCTCTGACTGTGTTCTCTGACTGTGTTCTGTGTGTTCTCTGTGTAACACTGCAGTGGTGTATTAAAACTGGAATCTTACCCAGGGTTCGGCCTCTGTGAGGGTGGATCATGTTCCATGCTTACATCACCACTGCTATCATGTTTATGGTTTCTACCATGAAGGTGGTGGAGGTTTGACCTGTTAACTGTCAAATCATCTACTGGAGAACATTGTTGCTCTCTCAGGGAGGTATTGATGAGTTGGACCTCAGTCTGAGAAGAACATCCTTAATAACTTGAGTTATGAAATAGACTAGATAGAAGTGGAAATAGAAGCATTTTCATTAATTAGACCAGGGATTCAATCACACCTGCCCCCTGCTCCTCCCCTCTCCAGATTGGCTGACGGTGCTGTTCATCATCCTGGGAGCTCTGGCCCTCCTCCTGCTGTTCTGTGTGTGCTGCTGTCAGTGCTGTCCTCAGAGATGCTGCTGCTACGTGCGCTGTCCATGCTGCCCCCAGACCTGCTGCTGCCCGGAGAAATGTACCGCACACACACACACACACACCCATATATACCACACAAACACACACACACACCATCACACACACATACACAGGTAGACACATGGACTCTGGAACTTTTATCTCCAGTTATGCAAACTATCTACCCACACACCCACTCCTGTCTTATCTCCTCTCCTCCTCTCCTCTCCTCCTCTCTTCTCCTCCTCTCCACTCTCCTCCTCTCTTCCTCTCCTCCTCTCCTCTCTCCCCCTCTCTCGTCTCCTCTCCTCCTCTCCTCCTCCTCTCTCGTCTCCTCTCCTCCTCTCCTCCTCTCCTCCTCTCTCCTCCTCTCTCCTCCCCCTCCCCTCCCCTCCTCTCCTCTCCTCCTCCCCACAGTGGTGATGCAGCACAGGATGATCAAGGAGGCCCAGAAGGCCATGGCTCCCTGGATGCATGGACAGCCCATCTACGCTCCTATTGGCTCCCACTCCTCTCAGGCACAACCAATCCTCTACTCAGGTGATTGACACACCAGGTGGGACACAGTTAAGGCCAGAGGTGCCTGTGTGGGGGAGGGGGGATCTGGATCTCTGTGGCCTTATCTGATCCCCTGCTGTGTTTAAGTGTTTTAGTATCTGTTTAGGAAGGCAGTCGAAGGCCTTGCAATAGTGAACCCTTGTGTCATGTGATGACAGTGTGGGTGGTGTCCTCTCTGTGTGTCCCAGTCTGTCATGTGACTAACCCCCCCCCCCCTCCTCCTCAGGATCCTTCTCTGACAAGCCCTCCAAGCACAACTTTGCCATGGGCCCAATGGGACCCTCACCCCTCCCTCTCCTCCAGCACCAGCCCCCTCCTCAGCCCCCTCCTCACCGTATCCATAACAACAGCAGCATGCACGGGGGAAACAACCAGATGCTGGACTTCCTGGAGAACCAGGTGAGGGGGATGGAGATGTCAGCTCCTCCCATGCACCCAGTGGGACAGGCCTACCAGCTCTACCAGCCCTTCCCCCAGAACCAGCCCCAGAACCAGCTCCAGCTCCAGCACCAGCCTGGTCCACAGGGGGTCTCCTTCACGACCAGGCCCCCCAGCATGATCTCTGCCCTGGATGAGATGGGGGTGAGGGGGGTGGAGCGGACCGTGATCACTCTTCCCCCCATAGTTCAACGTGGCCCCAGCTTTTCCCGCAGGGGAGAGGGGGGAGGGGCCAGAGGGGGGGGAGGGGCCAGAAGAGCTCCTCAGGTGTCGGCCCAGTCCAGCAGAAGCTCCAACCGCACTAGTGGAGGAGGAGGAAGCCGTTACCCTGACAACCGACGCCAGCGTGACCCCTCCCCTCCGAGACGCGGGATCTTACGCAGCTACAGCGACGAATCAGACTGGGAGGACCGGCGAGAAGGGGGAGGGGCCAGGCGGGAGGGGCGGGGCTCATCCGGGAGGAAGTCAGGGAGCGGTTCTGGCCCACGCTCCCGTAGTCGTGACGACATGATGGATCAGCTGCGTCGCTCAGCACCGAGGAGAGACAGGAGCTCCTCCCCTCCTCCACACAGGAAGGGCTCCTGGAGCTCTGAGGAGGAGGACAGCCAGAGAGGAGGAGGAGGGGGAGGGGGAGGAGGGGGAGGGAGAGAGAGCAGCATGGGGAAGCTCTGGTCTGAGAACCCTCCTAGTTACTCTGCCATCGATGTTCAGCCTGGAAAAGGAAGGAGAAACTACGATCATCTGTCTGTAAGAACAACACATAACAATCTATCTCTCTCTCTCTCTCTCTCTCTCTCTGTCTCTCTCTGTGTCTCTCTCTCTCTCTGTGTCTCTCTCTGTCTCTCTCTGTCTCTCCGTCTCTCTCTCTGTCTCTCTGTCTCTCTGTGTCTCTCTCTCCCTCTCTCCCTCTCTATCTCTCTCTCTCCCCCTCCCTCCCTCCCTCTCTATCTCCCTCCCTCCCTCTCCCCCTCCCTCCCTCCCTCTCTCTCTATCTCTCTCCCTCCCTCCCTCCCTCCCTCTCTCTCCCTCTCTCTCCCTCCACTCTGACCAGTTTGTTGTGTTCTCTCTCTTCTCCAGGACAGGAGTTCTCGTAGTGGCACGAGTGTGGTGATCTGAAGACGAGGCAGATGATTGGCTACCTCTAGCCACACTGAGAAGAAGGTCACCAGGTCAAACCTCAGACACATCAACAAAATAATAATCATAATATTGTGCTAGTTTATATTTATGTATATGTGCTTTAAAACACTAGTGAGTAAAAGTAGTTGTGAGAGAAGGAAAAAAGATGAAGATGAAGCTATATGATATGAAGCTATATGATATGAAGCTATATGATATGAAGCTACATCGTCAGACCTGTGTTTAGTTTTGATCTTGTCTGAATGAACTTGAATCACATGCTGGAAGTTGATGGGATGGTTGTTATGGTTACATCCATGTTTTTGTACCTGTTGTGTATTTGTGTTAGAGGGGGTTAACATGGTTCCTGTCTCTGCTCCTAGTTAAAGACAGATTTAACTTTTATCTTATTCTAATTTTTTTACACCTTTACTAACTTTTCTAACTATGTCAAAGTACCAATTTTTGTAAATATTTTAATTTCAATCCTGACAGAAGGGTTGTTGGAGCGATCTAGAAGGCTGCCTTTGTTCTACCAAGTGCACTCTCTGTGTGTGTGTGTGTGTGTGTGTGTGTGTGTGTGACTATGACTACGTAGTACTTCATGTTATGACTGTATTTTAAAGACTTTTTCATGGTTAAATGTCCTGTGTTGTTTGACCTCCTTGACATCAGTATCCCAGCAGGGGTCTGGAGGTCAAGAGGTCATCCTGCCACAGACAACATGGAGGGTGGGTGTAAGGGAATCCCTTTCAGAATAAATGATGTCATTTTGTACATTTGTTATAAACTTCCAAAATATTTGTAGTATGAAGTGTTTTATTTGTACGAGAAGCTGTTATTACACTTGATATATTAACTTAGATAAGGTGCTGGGCTGCTACAGGAGCTCACCAAGTATTTCAGTTACCTGTACCAGATGATGATCAACCAGCAGAGGGAGCCAGAGAGCAGTCCTACTACAGACAACCTGATTGGTGGACCGCAGGGAGGTGGGCGGGTCTGTGAGGAACAGTCGGGAAGTAAAAGCGTCAATGTCAAAACAAGACAGACAGAGAGACAGACAGACAGAGAGACAGACAGAGAGACAGACAGGTGAAGATCTGCTAACATTACTGATAGAAACACGAGGCTCAGACATTATTAAACATATCAAGATCAAAGCTGCCTTAAGATCAGCATTTGAAGGGAAACGTCAAATCATCTTCAGGTAAAGTCGGATTTAACCTGCTGAGATGTTGCAGTTATTCAGTAAATTAATGCAGTTCAGTGATTCAGCTGCACACCTTCAAACATTAGGAACTTCTTCACTAATTAAGAGGAGAATTCATTATTAAGAGGATCTGGGTTTAGTGTCACCTGTTGTTGAGCTGTAGTGTTGAAGCGTGTTGCTCTAGTTAACCTGTTGATCTTGTCAGATCTGCAGTTACAGGTGCTCTGGGTTTAGTGTCTCAGTAACATGTTGGTTATTTACAGTATACCTCTGTGCTGTGTTGCTCCCCTGTACTGTGTTGCTCCCCTGTGCTGTGTTGCCCCCCTGTACTGTGTTGCTCCCCTGTGCTGTGTTGCCCCCCCCTGTGCTGTGTTGCCCCCCTGTGCTGTGTTGCTCCCCTGTGCTGTGTTGCCCCCCCCTGTGCTGTGTTGCCCCCCTGTGCTGTGTTGCCCCCCTGTGCTGTGTTGCCCCCCTGTGCTGTGTTGCCCCCCCTGTGCTGTGCTGTGTTTCCCCCCTGTGCTGTGTTGCCCCCCTGTGCTGTGCTGTGTTGCCCCCCTGTGCTGTGTTTCCCCCCTGTGCTGTGTTGCCCCCCTGTGCTGTGTTGCCCCCCTGTGCTGTGTTGCCCCCCCTGTGCTGTGTTGCCCCCCTGTGCTGTGTTGCCCCCCTGTGCTGTGCTGTGTTGCCCCCCTGTGCTGTGTTTCCCCCCTCTGTAGGAAACATGAACTCCCTTCCAGGAAGAGCAGTGTTGTCTCTGTGCAGGCATAGCTCTGCAGGGGCCCTCAGGGGCCTCACCTCCACCCCAGGGGGCCTCACCTCTCCGGGGGTCCTGGGGTCCGCAGCCCGCAGCACCGACAGGCCGCTCCTCCAGACACTCGGGGTCATGACCTCTGGGACGAGCCGCTCTAAGAGCAGCGTGAACACTAAGAAGCGAGGCTATGACATCACCAGAAACCCCCACCTGAATAAGGTCAGTATCAGTCCAGTGCTGAACCACCAGGAGCTCCTGAACCAGGATGTTCAGTCTCTCGGATCCTCCATGTGGCTGAAACAGCAGAAAACACGACCGTCATCAAGCAACAGCTGGAGAACAAGTTTGGTTTGATCTGTATGTCTGTAGATATGAGGCCCATGTGTTTACATGGGAGGTTTGAAGCTACCATCAGAAGCTATGTGGGAAATGTTTACCCAACATCATGTCACTGAATATCAGCTTTCCTTTGAGAGAGAGGCAGCAATAAAGCTCTAATCAGCCCTTAACCCAGACAAGCTGAACAAGGTTGTAAAAAAACAAGCAGACTTGCTTGTTCCAACCTTGAGTTGAACCTCATTTTACTGTAGTTGAATTTGAGGTCAATCAAAGTCTGCTGATAAGAACTTTAGATTAGAAGATAGACAGAGTCCATGTGCTGTGGAATATACCAGCACAGAGTCCATGTGCTGTGGAATATACCATCACAGAGTCCATGTGCTGTGGAATATACCAGCACAGAGTCCATGTGCTAGACCAGGGGTGGAATATACCATCACAGAGTCCATGTGCTGTGGAATATACCAGCACCGAGTCCATGTGCTAGACCAGGGGTGGAATATACCATCACAGAGTCCATGTGCTGTGGAATATACCAGCACCGAGTCCATGTGCTAGACCAGGGGTGGAATATACCATCACAGAGTCCATGTGCTGTGGAATATACCAGCACCGAGTCCATGTGCTAGACCAGGGGTGGAATATACCATCACAGAGTCCATGTGCTGTGGAATATACCAGCACCGAGTCCATGTGCTAGACCAGGGGTGGAATATACCAGCACAGAGTCCATGTGCTGTGGAATATACCAGCACAGAGTCCATGTGCTAGACCAGGGGTGGAATATACCAGCACAGAGTCCATGTGCTAGACCAGGGGTGGAATATACCATCACAGAGTCCATGTGCTGTGGAATATACCAGCACAGAGTCCATGTGCTAGACCAGGGGTGGAATATACCAGCACAGAGTCCATGTGCTAGACCAGGGGTGGAATATACCATCACAGAGTCCATGTGCTGTGGAATATACCAGCACAGAGTCCATGTGCTAGAGCAGAGGTGGAATATACCAGCACAGAGTCCATGTGCTAGACCAGGGGTGGAATATACCATCACAGAGTCCATGTGCTAGACCAGGGGTGGAATATACCATCACAGAGTCCATGTGCTAGACCAGGGGTGGAATATACCAGCACAGAGTCCATGTGCTAGACCAGGGGTGGAATATACCATCACAGAGTCTATGTGCTAGACCAGGGGTGGAATATACCATCACAGAGTCCATGTGCTAGACCAGGGGTGGAATATACCAGCACAGAGTCCATGTGCTAGACCAGGGGTGGAATATACCATCACAGAGTCTATGTGCTAGACCAGGGGTGGAATATACCATCACAGAGTCCATGTGCTAGAGCAGAGGTGGAATATACCATCAGAGAGTCCATGTGCTAGAGCAGTATTGGACTATACCATCACAGAGTCCATGTGCTAGAGCAGTATTGGACTATACCATCACAGAGTCCATGTGCTAGAGCAGGGGTGGAACCTACTGCCTCAGAAGTAACACAGAGTGTCAGAGGGGCACATGGAGGTTGAGGACCAAGGTAGACACAGCCACACGTTCCTAAATGACCTCTTTAACCCTGGTGGTTCCACTTCCTGAAGATCCCACACTGAGCCAGTATGTTGAGTGAAAAGCTTCTTAAAGATGCTATTTCTGATCTCACACTGTAAGACTGGGCTTTGACTGAACAATGAGGTCGCATGATTTGCATTTTATCAGCGACCTGAGTGACAAAAATAGAGAGGAGGGGAAAAATCTGCTGACAAGCAGTGAAGCAGTACAGGATCTGACCAGCTGCTAATCCCACCATCAGGAGCAGGTCTCACCCAGCGTGGGACAAACAAGCTTTAACACCGAGAAACTGGAGCTCTTCCTCAACTGTCTGAGTACAGAAGAAGAACAGCTGGCGGTTGGTTCTGATTGGCTGAGCCTGGAAGGGTAGTTCATGTGACTATGGTCAGGTGATCAGTGATTGAAGCAGGAAGTACCCGTGTCTCAAATCTGCTGCTGCACATTTCCTGAGAGAAAAACTCAGATCAGCAGTTTGTAGATCAACACAAAATCAGTTTGACATGGATGGTATGTTATGTCATTTCTCTCATTCCTTCTCTCCCTCCCTCCTTCTCTCCCTCCCTCCTTCTCTCTCTCCCTCCCTCTCTCTCTGTCTGCTCAGCCATATCTCTTTAATGGGTTTACTTTAGGCCTTCTTTAGCAGCTCACTCTAAAAGGTTTAATGCTGGTAATCTGAGACTCTCCTCTCTCTCTTTCCTTCTCTCTCTTCTCTCCTCTCTTTCTTTCCGCTCTCCTCTCTTTCTCTTTCTCTCCTCTTTCTTTCTTTCTTTTCTCTCTCTCTTTCTCTCCTGTCTCTTTCCCTTTGACCGTCAACATGTTCCAGTGGTTCAAAGTTTCGATGGTTCAAAGTTTCGATGGTTCAAAGTCCAAAGTGCTCTAACTTGAATTAATCTTATCAATATCTTTTTTTATAGCATAACTGTCTATCTCAGGTTTCTGATGAGTTTGCCTAAAACTGTTACAAACACAGGTTCAATTATTTCACATTGACATAGTTCTCAGAAATAGAAACTTAATGGAGTTCTTACATAGACAGATAAAGAGTTAGTGTGAACCCATAGGGTTAGGCTGAAGCCGCAGTAGGGTTAGGGTGAAGCCGTAGGGGGACTGATTGATTGATGGGGTTCTAGTGGTGTATTATTAGTGTCAGCCACAGGTGCTACAGCATTGTGACATTACAACTCTGAAACAAGGACGCAGATGAAGAAAAGCCTTCAGGGTTTCAGAACTTCAGGAAACACATTCAAGCTGTGATATCTGGACCTGAACAGTGTGAGAGAGGAGAGGGGAGAAAGTGGAGATGGAAATATTGGAGAGGGAGTTGTCATGGGGCGGGGAGGCAGACTCGCATGTTATTGGCTAGAATAAATAGATAAAATATGCCCCCCCCAGCTATGTCAGAGACCCTGCCAAGAAGCAGCCACAGCAGTGTGGAGCTCAGCTAACTCTAACCAGACTGCTGGCTCAGTCTGAGACACGCCTGCCCTATGAGAGCCCTCAGGCTGGGTACACACCCCCTGCTGCCCCCTCTGATCCAGGACATCCATCTCACTGTCCTGGACCCAAACTAGCAGAGAGGGAACATCTGTATCTTAAAGACTGAGCCCAGACACACATGTTCTCCCTCTTGTCCTGGAGAACTGCAGCCTCACATGGAAGACATGAAGGCAGAAACACGCTCACCAAGTGCCTCTCTCTCCTACCCCTTCCCTCTCTCCTACCCCTCCCCTCTCTCTCCTACCCCCCAGGGCATGGCCTTCACCCTAGAGGAGCGTCTGCAGCTGGGCATCCACGGCCTGCTGCCCCCCTGCTTCCTGTCCCAGGATGTCCAGGTGCTGCGAGTCATGAAGAGCTACGAGACACGCAGCACCTCCCTGGACAAGTAGGCTCACACACACACACACACACACACACACCCTCAACAAGTAGCACACACTAGCTCTCTCCCCTCTGTAGGTACATCCTGCTAATGACCCTGCAGGACAGGAATGAGAAGCTGTTTTATCGCGTGCTGACGTCAGATGTGGAGGAGTTCATGCCCATCGTTTACACTCCCACCGTGGGTCTGGCCTGCCAGCAGTACGGCCTGGCCTTCAGGAGACCTCGGTGAGACACACACACACAGATTCTACAGGTGTTTTTATGTCATGTGATGGACATGATGCTCTCTCTTTCTCACAGAGGGCTCTTCATCACCATCCATGACAAAGGCCACATTGCCACTGTGCTTAACTCCTGGCCTGAGGAAGACATCAAGGTACAGACACACACTGGCTCACACACACACACACACACTTTGGCTCACGTGTACAAACACACACACACCAACACACTCCTGCTACTCTCTAAGTCCTACCTGTGCGTAGGCCATCGTGGTGACAGATGGGGAGCGTATCTTGGGTCTGGGGGACCTGGGCAGCTATGGAATGGGCATTCCTGTTGGCAAGCTGGCCCTCTACACAGCCTGTGGAGGCGTGCCACCTCAGAAGTGTCTCCCTGTGCTGCTGGATGTGGGCACTGACAATCAGGTACCTCCCCTGGAAGGCTGCTCTAGGAAACGCCCAGGCCTGGTGGGCCTTCTGGAGGAAAGATCATGTGATGGTTGTTTGTTTTTGAACAGGCACTCCTAGACGACCCTCTGTACATAGGACTGAAACACAAGAGGGTCAGAGGGAAGGAATATGATGATCTCATTGAGGAGTTCATGCAAGCAGTGACTGACAAGTGGGTGATGTTTGTATGTTGAGATGTGTGAAGTATCAGAAGCTTCATCTGTATGTCCCTCTATGACTCTGTATGTCCCCCTGTGACTGTATGTTCCTCTGTAACTCTGTATGTCCCTCTGTAACTCTGTATGTCCCTCTATGACTCTGTATGTCCCCCTGTAACTCTGTATGTCCCTCTGTAACTCTGTATGTCCCTCTATGACTCTGTATGTCCCCCTGTGACTGTATGTTCCTCTGTAACTCTGTATGTCCCTCTGTAACTCTGTATGTCCCTCTATGACTCTGTATGTCCCTCTGTAACTCTGTATGTCCCTCTATGACTCTGTATGTCCCTCTGTGACTCTGTATGTCCCTCTATGACTCTGTATGTCCCTCTATGACTCTGCATGTCCCTCTATGACTCTGTATGTCCCTCTATGACTCTGCATGTCCCTCTGTAACTCTGTATGTCCCTCTATGACTCTGTATGTCCCTCTATGACTCTGTATGTCCCTCTATGACTCTGTATGTCCCTCTATGACTCTGCATGTCCCTCTATGACTCTGCATGTCCCTCTATGACTCTGTATGTCCCTCTATGACTCTGTATGTCCCTCTATGACTCTGTATGTCCCTCTATGACTCTGTATGTCCCTCTGTAACTCTGTATGTCCCTCTGTAACTCTGTATGTCCCTCTATGACTCTGTATGTCCCTCTGTAACTCTGTATGTCCCTCTGTAACTCTGTATGTCCCTCTGTAACTCTGTATGTCCCTCTATGACTCTGTATGTCCCTCTATGACCCTGTATGTCCCTATATGACTCTGTATGTCCCTCTGTGACTCTGTATGTCCCTCTGTAACTCTGTATGTCCCTCTATGACTCTGTATGTCCCTCTATGACTCTGTATATCCCTCTATGACTCTGTATGTCCCTCTATGACTCTGCATGTCCCTCTGTAACTCTGTATGTCCCTCTATGACTCTGTATGTCCCTCTATGACTCTGTATGTCCCTCTATGACTCTGTATGTCCCTCTATGACTCTGCATGTCCCTCTATGACTCTGCATGTCCCTCTATGACTCTGTATGTCCCTCTATGACTCTGCATGTCCCTCTATGACTCTGCATGTCCCTCTATGACTCTGTATGTCCCCCTGTGACTGTATGTCCCTCTGTAACTCTGTATGTCCCTCTATGACTCTGCATGTCCCTCTATGAGTCTGCATGTCCCTCTATGACTCTGCATGTCCCTCTATGACTCTGCATGTCCCTCTATGACTCTGTATGTCCCTCTATGACTCTGTATGTCCCTCTATGACTCTGCATGTCCCTCTATGACTCTGTATGTCCCTCTATGACTCTGTATGTCCCTCTATGACTCTGCATGTCCCTCTATGACTCTGCATGTCCCTCTATGACTCTGTATGTCCCCCTGTGACTGTATGTCCCTCTGTAACTCTGTATGTCCCTCTATGACTCTGCATGTCCCTCTATGACTCTGTATGTTCCTCTATGACTCTGTATGTCCCTCTATGACTCTGCATGTCCCTCTATGACTCTGTATGTCCCTCTATGACTCTGTATGTCTCTCTATGACTCTGTATGTCCCTCTATGACTCTGCATGTCCCTCTGTAACTCTGTATGTCCCTCTATGACTCTGTATGTCCCTCTATGACGCTGTATGTCCCTCTATGACTCTGTATGTCCCTCTATGACTCTGCATGTCCCTCTATGACTCTGTATGTCCCTCTATGACTCTGTATGTCCCTCTATGACTCTGCATGTCCCTCTGTAACTCTGTATGTCCCTCTATGACTCTGTATGTCGCTCTATGACTCTGTATGTCCCTCTGTGACTCTGTATGTCCCTCTGTGACTGTATGTCCCTTTGTGACTCTGTATGTCCCTCTGTAACTCTGTATGTCCCTCTATGACTCTGTATGTCCCTCTATGACTCTGTATGTCCCTCTATGACTCTGTATGTCCCTCTGTGACTGTATGTCCCTCTGTGACTCTGTATGTCCCTCTGTGACTCTGTATGTCCCTCTATGACTCTGTATGTCTCTCTATGACTCTGTATGTCCCTCTGTGACTGTATGTCCCTCTGTAACTCTGTATGTCCCTCTATGACTCTGCATGTCCCTCTATGAGTCTGTATGTCCCTCTATGACTCTGCATGTCCCTCTGTGACTCTGTATGTCCCTCTGTGACTGTATGTCCCTTTGTGACTCTGTATGTCCCTCTGTAACTCTGTATGTCCCTCTATGACTCTGTATGTCCCTCTATGACTCTGTATGTCCCTCTATGACTCTGTATGTCCCTCTATGACTCTGCATGTCCCTCTGTAACTCTGTATGTCCCTCTATGACTCTGTATGTCCCTCTATGACTCTGTATGTCCCTCTGTGACTCTGTAGGTCCCTCTGTAACTCTGTATGTCCCTCTATGACTCTGTATGTCCCTCTGTGACTCTGTATGTCCCTCTATGACTCTGTATGTCCCTCTGTAACTCTGTATGTCCCTCTGTAACTCTGTATGTCTCTCTATGACTCTGTATGTCCCTCTGTGACTCTGTATGTCCCTCTATGACTCTGTATGTCCCTCTGTGACTCTGTATGTCCCTCTATGACTCTGTATGTCCCTCTGTGACTCTGTATGTCCCCCTGTGACAGTATGTCCCTCTGTGACTCTGTATGTCCCTCTATGACTCTGTATGTCCCTCTGTAACTCTGTATGTCCCTCTGTAACTCTGTATGTCTCTCTATGACTCTGTATGTCCCTCTGTGACTCTGTATGTCCCTCTATGACTCTGTATGTCCCTCTGTGACTCTGTATGTCCCTCTATGACTCTGTATGTCCCTCTGTGACTCTGTATGTCCCCCTGTGACAGTATGTCCCTCTGTAACTCTGTATGTCCCTCTATGACTCTGTATGTCCCTCTATGACTCTGTATGTCCCTCTGTGACTCTGTATGTCCCTCTGTGACTCTGCATGTCCCTCTGTGACTCTGTATGTCCCTCTATGACTCTGTATGTCTCTCTATGACTCTGTATGTCCCTCTGTGACTCTGTATGTCCCTCTGTGACTCTGTATGTCCCTCTGTGACTCTGTATGTCCCTCTGTGACTCTGTATGTCCCTCTGTGACTCTGTATGTCCCTCTGTAACTCTGTATGTCCCTCTGTTACTGTATGTGCCTCTGTGACTGTATGTCCCTTTGTGACTCTGTATGTCCCTCTGTGACTCTGTCATATACTCTGTCATATCCCTCTGTGACTCTGTATGTCCCTCTGTAACTCTGTATGTCCCTCTGTTACTGTATGTCCCTCTATGACTGTATGTCCCTCTGTGACTGTATGCCCCTCTGTAACTCTGTATGTCCCTCTATGTGACTCTGCAGATTTGGGATGAACTGCTTGATTCAGTTTGAGGACTTCGCCAACACCAACGCCTTCCGCATCCTCAACAAATACCGCAACCGTTACTGCACCTTTAACGATGACATCCAAGGTAGCTGGAACAAGTAGTGTTCCCTGTTGTCATGACGATTAGGATGGGCTGTTCCTGTGATAGGACAGCACAGGTGTCTCTCTGGCATCTCTCTTTTCATCTGTGTCTGTCTTTACCTCCCTCCCTCCTTCCCTTTCTTTCTCTCTCTCTCTCCCTCTTTCTCTCCCCCTCTCTCTCTCTCTCTCCCTCTCTCTCTCTCCCTCTCCCTCTCTCTCTCTCTCTCTCTCTCTCCCTCTCCCCCTCTCTCTCTCCCTCTCCCCCTCTCTCTCTCCCTCTCCCCCTCTCTCTCTCTCAGGCACAGCCTCAGTAGCAGTAGCTGGGATCTTAGCTGCCCTGAAGATCACCAAGAACAAACTGTCAGATCACACCTTTGTGTTCCAGGGAGCGGGTGAGGTAAGGACACAAACCTCCGAATGGAACCAGGCCACCTCTGAGTCTGTCTGGTCACTTGGTCACCAGGGTGGAGGGGATTAGAATCAGGAGCAGATATCTGGCAGCTTGTATCATGCTGTGTTCCTCTCCTCTCTGTGGTCCAGGCAGCTCTGGGTATCGCCCACCTCATCATCATGGCCTTGGCTAAAGAGGGCGTGGCCCCAGCAGACGCAGCCAAGAAGATCTGGATGGTCGACTCCAAGGGCCTCATCGTCAAGGTAACCACATGACAAACATCCCACCACACAGTCCTCAGGCATTCATACATCAGTAATGTATTTAATACATCAGTAATGTATGAATGCTGACATTACTATGAGAGTGAGTGTGATGGTCGTCCCTACAGGGCAGAGGGAACCTGAATCATGAGAAGGAGGAGTTTGCCCACGATCATCCACACCTGAAGACCCTGGAGGAGGTGGTGGAAACCATCAAGCCCACCGCCATCATAGGTTAGCTCGTACTGTAACACACTCTGATTGGTAGACCGATTAATTTGAAGTGTATTTTGATTGGTTGATTGATCGGTTGGTTAATTGATTTTGGGGTGAGGGCTAGATTATCTAAGGGTTATTTCATTTTGAATGTGTCTTGTTGTACTTGACTGTAGCACATGATTGGTCCATCTTGTGACTGCTTCTGTAGGAGTGGCAGCCATTGGAGGAGCGTTCACAGAGAACATCATCAAGAACATGGCTTCTTTCAACGAGCGGCCAATCATCTTCGCCCTGAGCAACCCTACCAGCAAGTCAGAGTGCACCGCTGAGCAATGTTACACCCTCACCGAGGTAACACACATGTCCTGACCCCTGACCCTCACCTCTGACCTCTACACACATGTCCTGACCCCTGACCCTCACCTCTGACCTCTACACACATGTCCTGACCCCTGACCCTCACCTCTGACCTCTACACACATGCAACCTGACCCTCGCTGCCTCTTTCTCTCTCTCGTTCTCTCTCTCTCTCTCTCTGTTCATCATTGTCTCTCTCTCTCGTTCTCTCTCTCTCTCTCTGTGTTCATCATTGTCTCTCTCTCTCTCTGTTCATCATTGTCTCTCTCTCTCTCTCTGTTCATCATTGTCTCTCTCTCTCTCTCTGTTCATCATTGTCTCTCTCTCTCTCTCTGTTCATCATTGTCTCTCTCTCGTTCTCTCCCTCTCTCTCTCTCTGTGTTCATCATTGTCTCTCTCTCTCTCTCTCTCTCTGTGTTCATCATTGTCTCTCTCTCTCTGTGTTCATCATTGTCTCTCTCTCGTTCTCTCCCTCTCTCTCTCTCTGTGTTCATCATTGTCTCTCTCTCTCTCTGTCCCTCTCAGGGCAGGGCTATCTTTGCGAGTGGCAGTCCCTTTAGCAAGGTGACGCTGGCAGATGGGCGATTCTTCTACCCCGGCCAGGGCAACAACTCCTATGTGTTTCCTGGAGTGGCCCTGGGGGTGATAGCCTGTGGGGTTCGCCACATCTCTGATGAAGTCTTCCTCACCACAGCAGAGGTGACTTGGTTTCCGTCATTTTGGATCAGGAACATGATTTAAGATTCATACATTATCTTAAAGACACTTTGAAGACTCAGCCACTAGATCTTTCTTCAAACAAACAAGCGTTTCTCTATTTTCCATTAAGATTTTCTTCCTCTCACTCTCCATCTCTCTTTACTTCCCTCTTCTCTCCTTACTTCTCCTGCCTCCCCTCTTTCTCCACCTCCATGTGCCTCCCCTCCCTCTCTCCATCACAGGCGATAGCTGACATGGTGACAGAGGAGAACTTGGCAGAGGGGAGACTGTATCCCCCTCTGAACACCATCAGAGAGGTGTCCTTTAAGATCGCTGTTAAGGTACAGCCAGGAAAAACATGGACAGCTGCATCCAATGATGTCTGTTGTGAATCCACTGACTCTCAGGTCCCTCCCCCCTCCTTCCTGTCCTCTCCTCTCTCCTCTTCCTGTCCTCTCCTCTCTCCTCTTCCTGTCCTCTCCTCTCTCTCTCCCTCTGTCTCTCTCTCTCCCTCTGTCTCTCTCTCTCTCCCTCCTCTCTCTCTCTCTCTGTGCTTCTCAGATTGTGCAGTACGCCTACAGTCACAACATCGCCTCTTTCTACCCTGAACCCAAAGACAAGGAAGCGTTTGTTTTGTCACACGTGTACAGCCCTGACTACGACTCATTTAGCCTGGACAAATATGATTGGCCGGAGGAGGCCATGAAGCACCAGGATGTCTGATCTCCTATTGACGATGTCACTTCCTCCTCCAGATGAACATGAAGAAGCCACGCCCAGATTACACTCCTCTCTCATGTAACCCACCAATCAGAAGTCAAGCCTTTCGCTATGTCATAGTTTTAGGTATGTAAAGAAGAAGTCATATAAGCATTTATATCACCCTGTCATAACCTCATAATACTTCATGAGGTAAGAAGAACCTCTTGTGAGGGCTGAAGATTAAAACACTACAGTTGTCTGACATGCTTAGCCATGAGACAGTAGCACAACAACACGCATGTAGTCATGACTACATACTAGGAACTACCAAGCTTTCGTTTTCTATAGGAGTTTTCAGTATCAGTCTGTCTGCAGGGATCCACTCCATTGTCATATTAGTGAACAGGACAGTGTGATGTCATCCATGTTCTGGGACAGGAAACTGTCCTTCCTTATGTCATGATTGCTCAAGTCTCCATAGTGCCTGAGTCCTGATCACAGAACACCTTGTGTTGTTGACTTCCGCCCGGAAAGAACAGCAGCAATGTGATGCACTCCAATATGCCAAGATGTATCCTACTCCTATTAAAGTTAACATACACATCGCTCCAAAATGTCCTCTGGAGATTTCATATTCCTCCCTGTATATATTTGTTATGTTGTCTTTAGATCAATATATAGATGCTGTAAGTATAGGAACAGTGTCAGATGAAAGGGTCATTACAGACCCTCTATTGGAATTCATACAGCTGCCATTGAAGGTTCCCAATGTTTGTGTAGAGGAACCCAAACCTGTTCCAGCCTCTGTACTGCATGAGACAGCTTCCACATGCTGCCCTCTACTGGAGGACCAACATGCTGCCCTCTACTGGAGGGCCAACATGCTGCCCTCTACTGGAGGACCAACATGCTGCCCTCTACTGGAGGGCCAACATGCTGCCCTCTACTGGAGGACCAACATGCTGCCCTCTACTGGAGGGCCAACATGCTGCCCTCTACTGGAGGACCAACATGCTGCCCTCTACTGGAGGACCAACATGCTGCCCTCTACTGGAGGGCCAACATGCTGCCCTCTACTGGAGGACCAACATGCTGCCCTCTACTGGAGGACCAACATGCTGCACTCTACTGGAGGGCCAACATGCTGCCCTCTACTGGAGGACCAACATGCTGCCCTCTACTGGAGGGTCAACATGCTGCCCTCTACTGGAGGGCCAACATGCTGCCCTCTACTGGAGGACCAACATGCTGCCCTCTACTGGAGGGCCAACATGCTGCCCTCTACTGGAGGACCAACATGCTGCCCTCTACTGGAGGGCCAACATGCTGCCCTCTACTGGAGGACCAACATGCTGCCCTCTACTGGAGGACCAACATGCTGCCCTCTACTGGAGGGCCAACATGCTGCCCTCTACTGGAGGACCAACATGCTGCCCTCTACTGGAGGACCAACATGCTGCACTCTACTGGAGGGCCAACATGCTGCCCTCTACTGGAGGACCAACATGCTGCCCTCTACTGGAGGGTCAACATGCTGCCCTCTACTGGAGGACCAACATGCGGCTCTCTACTGGAGGACCAACATGCTGCCCTCTACTGGAGGACCAACATGCTGCCCTCTACTGGAGGACCAACATGCGGCTCTCTACTGGAGGACCAACATGCTGCTCTCTACTGGAGGGCCAACATGCTGCCCTCTACTGGAGGGCCAACATGCTGCCCTCTACTGGAGGACCAACATGCTGCCCTCTACTGGAACAGTTATATTTAGTCATTTATTAGACACTCTTATCCAGAGCTACTTACAGAAAGTACAGGGACATTCACCCCTGAGGCAAGTAGGGTGAACCAGAAACCTTCTGGTTACTAGCCAGACTCCCTAACCTCTCAGCCACCCGACTCCCATAGTTTGCATCTATTGGTGGAGGTGCTGATTGTAGTTTTGTATAAACCTGTTTGCTTGTTTCTGTTTAAGGTGGTCTTGATCTGCTCTTTTCTCTTGTTAATGTCAGTTGGCTCTTCTTAGCAGTGATGCACCAGGGAAATGTTTGGGTGTTTTGGGGGTTTTATTGGAAATTAAATGTTGTTTGAAGGGAATATGTATACATGTTTAAATAAATCTTGTTAAGTAAAGTATGAAGGTGTTTTAATTTACAGCCCCTGCAGGAACAGCATCCTTGTCCCTCATGAATGGTCAGTGTTGCTTTTGTAATAACCACATTGAAAAATGAAATCTGAATCATTGTTTTGCATGATGTAAATAGAACACTTACTAGATAATTTATAGAACATAATTTATTAATGAATCATTAATTTATGAATTCATGGCCATTGCAACAACAGGCTGTCAATGTGTCATTAGAATCAAGATAATTTTACATTAAATGTAGCATCTTACAATATACAACACATCCAAAGCATTAAGTTAGGATAAAAAAATAAAAAAGCCAACATTGTGCAACTTCAAAATATCATAACTGATACCTTCAGATAATTAGTAGATTTTTTTAAGCAGTTGAACACTTGATAGGCATCAATGGTAGACAGAACACATGTAATACTGTTTCATTATAACACTCTTTTGGATTACTGGTTATCATACAGGTCATGCTAGGTGATCTGGAGAGATATTCACAGGAATTATCAAGAGCCTTCGATATCTGTTTTCCTTAAACAACCATACCACAAGATGTTGTGGGATTTTTAAGTATGCTGACTTTGTATCTTTGGGGTAAAATTGGATCATTTGTGGGATTAGATCAAAACATTGTCATTCAGTAGTGAGAATGAAAGGATGTGAACCTTTGAAGATTTGGCAAACAGGAGTTTTATGATTGCATGATTCCCAGTACCAGTTTGGTACTGTAGTCCTGTAGTAGTAGGTCAGCAGGATTCACCCAGGTCCGCAGAGTCCGCCCCTCAGAGTCCGCCCCTCAGGGTCCACCCCTCAGGGTCGCCCCTGCATGGTTTAGAGGTGTTCCTCTTCCAACACACCTGCTTCCAATAAATGGTCGTTATCAGGCTTCTACAGAGTTGGATAAAACTCCTTGATTTGAATCAGGTGTGTTGGAGCAGGGAAACATCAAACAGAGCCGTGAGACTTGGGAACCTTATGGCTGAATTGGAGTTAGCATGTTGTTCTAGTACAGTCCAAGCAGTATTAGGATTATCTGGTAATGTCTTTTCGTTATTATGTCCCATTTCTTCATTTATATTGCTCCTTCTTTCGTCTTTCTTCAATGAGACAGTTTGGAAAAGCTTTTAAACTTTTTCTACGATTCATTTTCAGAATTTCTACCACGTTATATCTCAGGCAGGTTCTTATTAGGGACAAAGCTGTAGCAACATGCTAACAGATACTGTACAGTGCCGCTAAGCTTTGGTGTCAGTACATTATGACGCTTGTAAACAGTAGAGCTCACTTGCATATCTGTTCATTCATTCATCATCCCTCCATCTCTGTCGTTCAGACTAGAGACATGGCAGAACTCTCGTCATCCATCTTTCTCTTCCTCCATGATGCTGTCTGTTAACTCTTCTTCTTCTGGGAGCAGATGTGTGTGAGCATGGTGTCTATCATGTTCTTGACAATGGTAGGTGGAGGGTGGAGGGCGTGGGGCAGGTGGTGTGCTGCTGTCATGTCCCAGGCATCCACCAGGAGAACGTCCAGGCCTTTGAACATGGCCCTCAGCACCCTGTCCAGCTGCAGGGAGAACCAGTCACTGTTGTACAGGCTGACCTCTGGATCCAGAGCCTGCAGGTTGGCTGAGCGCACCACCACCTTGGTCCCCGGGGATCGATCCAGCAGCCTCAACACGGCCCTGCGGATGTGCCTCAGCCGGCGGATGTAGACCTGCACAGGGAAGGTGCTGAAGTGAGCCCACACGCTGAGCACCACCACAGTGTCCGGACCTCCAGGCAGCCCGTCCAGCTCGTTAGCCACGTAGCGCATGTCGCTGGCGGCCACGGTGGAGAAGCGGATGGGGGGGCCGTGACATCGGTACTGGAGCATGATGTTGTGGGTGCTGTCCACTGACAGGTAGGGCCCCACGTTCTTAGGGCTGTGGAGGTTGAACTCTTTAAGCTCTGGGGGAAAGAGAAGTGAGAGGGGTGAGAGACAAAGAAATGACACACTATACTTCATAGACTGATCCAATTAGATTACATTCAGATTAGTCTTTGATTTTTCCATCTGAAATGCATGAATGATGTCATTTTGATGATGCACTAACCTGGCACAAAGGCGTTGAGATATTCAAACCACTGTCTTACAGTAGAGTCCCCATACATGTAAAGCACTTTGCCCTTCAGACACTGAGTGATGGAGGAGGAGTCGTTGAACTGGTGCATGATGTTTCCCCCCAGCGGCCTCCATGACCCCTGGAAGTAAAACCCTGAAGGCAGGACTCTGCCCGGCTCTGAGGCCACACTACTGCTCTCCACCTCTGCTACGACGGACAGGACAGCAACAGGAGGTCAGGTGACACATAAACATGGATAGATGACACACACACACACTCACACACACCCCACGCTGGCTCACCTTTCTTCTTGGGCAGCACAGTGATTGAGTTGGACCCTGAAGCATGGATGGCAACTTTGATGTTGACCCCACTGAGGGAGACAGTTGACAACACATTACTATCTGTTCTAATGTCATGTTGGATCTAACTGACTACACACAGAGTAAGTGTGCAGTGTCCTTCTCTGACCTTTGAAAGAGCAGAGCTTCCTTGTTGGTCAGCAGATGCTTCTGGTAGCCTCCCTTGAAATGGTTGATCCTAGTGTTGCAGTCCAGCAGTTTAGGCTTGTAGCAGTACCAGGGCTCCCCGGTGTGGAGGTCAGTGTAGTTACACAGGGGCTGCGGTCCAGCAGGAAGGCACAGGTTACACACTGTGGTCTCTGACAGGAAGCCAGACCTGAAGAGGCTCTTAAAGAACACTCTGTCTGGATGTTCCTCTCTCAGGCGCCGGAGAACAGCCACCGCCTCGCTGGGATGGACCAGGGTCACCTCCACCTGGGAGGATCCCTCCCATAGCAACGGGAACAGAGCAGAGTAGAAGCCATTCCTGTGGTCCAGCACCTGTCCTGCCACCCCGGCCCCCAGCTCCGGGGAGTGAAGTCTGGCCAGGAGGAAGTCCCCCCCGTGGTGTTTGGGTCGACCCTGGAAGTCGTGGATTTGGACCAGAGCCTCCAGCTGGTCTCCCACTCGCCACTCTTTACCGCCCTCTGCTGGCAGGATGGCAAACAGGCTGTGGGCAGGGTCACTGGTCCTGCTCAGGGGGACGGGCCGGGCAGGGGGCTCCGGCCAGGAGATGGAGTCCAGGAGGAAGTGCTCCTCTAGCAGCTCGTCTGAGCTGGGCTCCTGGCCCAGATGGGCACAGTAGGTCTGGTTACGGTAGAGGGCAGAGGGGCCCTCAGGGGTGAAGGCTGAGTGGAGGCTGTTCTGAAGATTGTAGAAGGTGGAGACTGTCTGGCAGTTGAGCTTCTGTTGGTAAAGAGAGGCATGGTTACTGAGGTAGAGAGAGGCATGGTTACTGAGGTAGAGAGAGGCATGGATACTGAGGTAGAGAGAGGCATGGTTACTGAGGTAGAGAGAGGCATGGTTACTGAGGTAGAGAGAGGCATGGTTACTGAGGTAGAGAGAGGCATGGTTACTGAGGTAGAGAGAGGCATGGTTACTGAGGTAGAGAGAGGCATGGTTACTGAGGTAAACAGATACATTTGATTAATAAAGTTTCCTATCTTGCTTCACAAGACACCATAGATGTTTTGTTGGCTCTTCATCACACACGCTCACCTCCAGCATCACACACGCTCACCTCCAGCATCACACTCACTCACCTCCAGCATCACACACGCTCACCTCCAGCGTCACACACGCTCACCTCCAGCATCACACACGCTCACCTCCAGCAACACACACACTCACCTCCAGCATCACACATGCTCACCTCCAGCAACACACACGCTCACCTCCAGCATCACACACGCTCACCTCCAGCGTCACACACGCTCACCTCCAGCATCACACACGCTCACCTCCAGCATCACACACGCTCACCTCCAGCATCACACACGCTCACCTCCAGCATCACACACGCTCACCTCCAGCATCACACACGCTCACCTCCAGAGTGTGAATGTTGCGCAGCAGAAAGATGAGTCCTGACAGAGCGAGCACCAGGAACACAGGGGTGTATTTAGAGAGGCTCCGGCACATGGTGCCCCCCCGCACTCTCCCAGGGTCCAGCCCCATCTCATTCTCAGCCGTCACCATGACAATGGTGTCACACAGTTACTGGTCTGTCTTCAACACAAACACATTAGCAAGTTAGAACAGGCTGAATCATGAACTCACAGCTAAGCTTTTGTTTTTCTGCGACTGATGGATCCTTCAGCTGAAGAGGCATTTTTTGCTTTTAAGTAAAGCATTTAAAGTAAAGCTTTGTTAAGCAATTATTAATACACTTGCTTGGAGCATCACTGCTGGGTACTTAACATCACGTGAATGAGGGTGGTCTGTCCTAACGGCTGTTTTGATTGGTCTATTGTAACCCTAGTTTTGATTGGTGTATTCTATTATATTCTAACGGCTGTTTTAATAGGACTGTTTAATGGCTGTTCAAACTGGAAATAATGTTTATAACACTTCCCAAAAAGGTTGTCTTCCTCAACAATCAACAACACACTAGAAAACCTACGTACGGTAATCTGAAAATATAAACTCGTGTAATTATGTAGTAATAAGAGAACCAATAGATAATGCACTCGAATTAAATAGCTCAGGATCTATACAGAATATACTGTATATTCCGTCGTGTCTCAGAGTTAGAGAACTTAATCCAGTTTATTTCATCCTGCGGTCCAGCTTTCTGTCTGTCTGTTGTGTCTGTCTGTCTGCTGTGTCTGTCTGTCTGTTGTGTCTGTCTGTCTGCTGTGTCTGTCTGGAGATAAATAAGAAGCAGACCAGCTGTTCTTTCTGTGTATCTGACAGCTTCAGTTGGGTTATTCCATCTTTCCGTGTCGATCCGTGGACTTTTATACATCAACTAACATGACAGAACAACTGACATCATTATCATCGTTATAATAGTTATCATTGTTATAATAATCATCATTGTACTGAACTTACATGAGTGAACTGATGCATCATGACTGCAGATGATCCTGCTGGACAACAAGACACTTCTCTGTTTCCAAGACAAATCCTGCATGTCCAGCTGGTGTAGAAGAGTGACACAGAGTTAACACAAGTACCGGTCATAATGGTAACACAAGGTTATTACACACAACCACCACATCATCATGTTTCCAGCTTCATATTTCGGTAAAATGCTGCTAAAGTCCAGTTTACCTTGTTTCCATTGACTCATTGTTGAATCGTCGTGACGTTATTGGGTGTACTCGGTTGGATGATACTGGACCAGTGTAGTAGAAAGCTCCACCCAGCCGCCGTACCCAAGTTTGCAAATCGATGTACTTTTCTCTTTCCTGTCATGCGGCCATTTGTTTAAGGTTTTTGTTCCTGTTATTCATATTTAATATGAGATCATAGAAAAACAAACTAGTGAAGGAAAATGCTTTATTTTACAAACGTACATGCTTTATATTGTATCGCGTAATATCAACAAACGGATAAAATAATATTGAACGTCTATTTTATTTAAAGTTTTATCTAAAGATAGTCTACACATTCTACACTCACATTGTTCATATACAGAAACGTTCTTTTGAGCTTATATATGGATATGGAACTGCCCCATATTTACAATCACTCCACTGTGCTTGGATAAATAAAACATGTAAAATGACAGGATAGGGTATCAGTAAGACTGTTTCATCATATGATCTGAGAGACTATTTCAGGGAGGGTGAAGGTCATCCAAGGCTTGAGCCTTCCTGAAAACAGTCTTTATCTTCCTTCTCCAATCCACTTTGAGGGGGTGACTGAGCTTGGGGTGTTCTAGCTGAGGAGGGGGGTGAGGAGGGGGGTGAGGAGGGGGGTGAGGAGTGTGGCTGTGGAGTCTCTGTTCTGTCAGCTTCTTCCTCTGCTTCCTGTTCTCTCTCTTGGACAGAGGAGAGGTACTGATCCAGCAGACTGCAGTCTGGGCTCTCCTCCTCTCCTGGACCACACCCAGCTTTGACCCCGCCCACTGCCAGCGCTCGCACCGTCTCTAAGGAGTCTCCTGTTCCACTGCTGACGAAGCTGTCGTCCAGCGCTGCCCGGTGTTCGCTTGTGGACTGGAAGCCCGAGTCTGGAAAGGAAAGATCTGTGGCAGGACACGCTGGCTCTGCAGTGCTGGAGGCTACAGGCAGGGGGAGCTGGAGGGCAGGGGAGGAGAGAGACCCAGGGGCAGAGAGAGACCCAGGAGCAGAGAGAGACCCAGGGGCAGAGGGGGACCCAGGGACAGAAAGAGACCCAGGGACAGAGAGAGACCCAGGGACAGAGAGAGACCCAGGGACAGAGAGAGACCCAGGGACAGAGAGAGACCCAGGGACAGAGAGAGACCCAGGGGTGGGGGCTGACTGCTCAGCATGAGTCACGCTGGCCTGCTGGGCCTCGACTGAGTTCTTCCACTGCTGCATGGACTGAACCTGTAGATACAGGGAAATGGGATCAGAAAGGCATCATGGGAGTTGTGGTGAATAATGGAAATACTTGAGAGATTACAGATGACAGCGAACCTGCTTCCACAAAAACTTGAGTGCTTCTTCTTGGACCAATCTGTGAAGTTTCTCTTCCTCATACTGCTTCTGAACCCTGGGTCACCAAAGACAGATTTATACATTGTTAATCTGGATTTATTAGTGAAACAATCCACACAAATAACAAATACTAATGTTTTCATTTGTCAAACACATGAATCCAAAGCATCATACAGAACAAGAACAAATGTGTGTGGCACCTCTCAAGCTCTCCAGACAGGAAGAGGATGTGTTCCTGCATCCTGTGCAGTCGGATCTCCTGATGCACCTGTTTGACCTGCGGGAGGCAGTGTCGAGCGTACAGCCCCCTCCACCACGCCTGGATCCTCAAGGCTGCCCTGCCCTCTACACACTGGCTCAACCTATCAGAGGGACATGTCAAGACTTCTTCCTGTTCAGGCTCCGCCCTCCCCTCTACTGCAAGGCTATCTGAGCTTGTTGCTTGATCCAGAGTGGATTGTGATTGGCTGTCTGCTGCTAAGGGTTGTCCAGTGTTTGATTTGGATGTATTGTGCAGGTGACTGTGGGAAGTCACTTCAAGCCCTCTTCCCTCCCTCTCATGTTCTCTCCTCTCCTTCACTTGTTCTTGTTCCTGTTCCACCTGCTGGTTCATCTCAGCAGGGCTCCTTCTGGGTCGAGGGGGCTGTTCTGGTGCGATGGAGTCTGGTTCAAATGTCTGGGTCTCGTCCTCGCTGTCAGAGCTGCTGGCGTTGGGGTCGGGCTGTGTGCCGCAGGGCAGGAAGGTGGACTCAGAGGACAGCAGGCTGCCGTTCAGCTTGTCATCATCTGTCTGCACCTCCTCCAGGTACAGACGCTCCTCTACAGGCCTCGGGCTGCGGACGACTGGAGCAGCCATGTTGGAGGAGTCCCCACCCAGCCAGTTGTTCACCTGTACAGACGGCTCTGAGGGGAGAGAGACATGTGTTAACACTGTCTCAGTCTGCAGAGGAAACACACACGAATACTGGGCCTTGTTTCCCTGTGATATCTCACCTGTCTGTCTGTCTGGAGGTGCAGGGGCCATGGGGGGCAGGCTGGCTCCTTCTGCCTCTCTGGCTCCCCCTGGTGGGCCTGCTGAGAGGGGGCTGTGTGTCTCCACATCCAGCTGGGTGGGGCGAGCAGGGTAAGGGAAGCCTGCTTGGGTCTGCTGCTGCAGCTGCTTCTGATGAAGCCTGGCAGAGACACAGAGAACATCTGGGATGAGACCAGACCAGCAAGATACACCTGCACACCTGATACACATGACCAGACCAGCAGGATCCACCTGCACACCTGATACACATGACCAGACCAGCAAGATACACCTGCACACCTGATACACATGACCAGACCAGCAAGATACACCTGCACACCTGATACACATGACCAGACCAGCAGGATCCACCTGCACACCTGATACACATGACCAGACCAGCAGGATCCACCTGCACACCTGATACACATGACCAGACCAGCAGGATCCACCTGCACACCTGATACACATGACCAGACCAGCAGGATCCACCTGCACACCTGATACACATGACCAGACCAGCAGGATCCACCTGCACACCTGATACACATGACCAGACCAGCAGGATCCACCTGCACACCTGATACACATGACCAGACCAGCAAGATACACCTGCACACCTGATACACATGACCAGACCAGCAAGATACACCTGCACACCTGATACACATGACCAGACCAGCAGGATACACCTGCACACCTGATACACATGACCAGACCAGCAGGATCCACCTGCACACCTGATACACATGACCAGACCAGCAGGATCCACCTGCACACCTGATACACATGACCAGACCAGTAGGATACACCTGCTTACCTGATACACATGACCAGACCAGCAAGATACACCTGCACACCTGATACACATGACCAGACCAGCAGGATCCACCTGCACACCTGATACACATGACCAGACCAGCAGGATCCACCTGCACACCTGATACACATGACCAGACCAGTAGGATACACCTGCACACCTGATACACATGACCAGACCAGTAGGATACACCTGCACACCTGATACACATGACCAGACCAGCAAGATACACCTGCACACCTGATACACATGACCAGACCAGCAGGATACACCTGCACACCTGATACACATGACCAGACCAGCAGGATACACCTGCTTACCTGATACACATGACCAGACCAGCAAGATACACCTGCACACCTGATACACATGACCAGACCAGTAGGATCCACCTGCACACCTGATACACATGACCAGACCAGCAGGATCCACCTGCACACCTGATACACATGACCAGACCAGCAGGATCCACCTGCACACCTGATACACATGACCAGACCAGCAGGATCCACCTGCACACCTGATACACATGACCAGACCAGCAGGATACACCTGCACACCTGATACACATGACCAGACCAGCAGGATCCACCTGCACACCTGATACACATGACCAGACCAGCAGGATCCACCTGCACACCTGATACACATGACCAGACCAGTAGGATACACCTGCACACCTGATACACATGACCAGACCAGCAGGATACACCTGCTTACCTGATACACATGACCAGACCAGCAAGATACACCTGCACACCTGATACACATGACCAGACCAGCAGGATACACCTGCACACCTGATACACATGACCAGACCAGCAGGATACACCTGCACACCTGATACACATGACCAGACCAGCAGGATCCACCTGCACACCTGATACACATGACCAGACCAGCAGGATACACCTGCTTACCTGATACACATGACCAGACCAGCAGGATACACCTGCTTACCTGATACACATGACCAGACCAGCAAGATACACCTGCACACCTGATACACATGACCAGACCAGCAGGATCCACCTGCACACCTGATACACATGACCAGACCAGTAGGATACACCTGCACACCTGATACACATGACCAGACCAGCAGGATACACCTGCACACCTGATACACATGACCAGACCAGTAGGATACACCTGCACACCTGATACACATGACCAGACCAGCAGGATACACCTGCACACCTGATACACATGACCAGACCAGCAGGATACACCTGCTTACCTGATACACATGACCAGACCAGCAGGATCCACCTGCACACCTGATACACATGACCAGACCAGTAGGATACACCTGCACACCTGATACACATGACCAGACCAGCAGGATACACCTGCACACCTGATACACATGACCAGACCAGCAGGATCCACCTGCACACCTGATACACATGACCAGACCAGCAGGATACACCTGCACACCTGATACACATGACCAGACCAGTAGGATACACCTGCACACCTGATACACAGGACAGCTGCCAAATCAAAGAAGAAGAACGCTGCCTGTGAACCAGGCAACCATGACAACAGAGGAACACAACTCTACAAGGAAGTAGGAAGTGTTCCTGAACTCACTTCTGCTTGCTGAGGATCTTCTCCAGTTTGGCGTCCTCTGCCGTCTCCAGGGCAGGCGAGGAGGTCAAAGGGCAAACGGTGGCCAGGTACTGCACCAGCTGCACATGCTGCCCAGGGCGATACGAGCGTCCTTTACCCTGGCTGTACAGCCATTCTGCTTTTAAACTGGGAGCAAACAGGAAGAGGAAGAAGACACAAGCTTGTCAGTGAAGACAGAAGTTTAACTCCATAACTAAACAGCCTCTAGTCTTTCCGGATGCAGAATCGTAGCTTCCTGTCTGCTGATAATCCTTTCTGCATCACAGTAACCTCCTCCAGATGGAGGCCTGTTCTTCCTCAGTGTTCTGGATCTGGACTCACCCTTCCTTCTGCGACACCATGAAACCATCCAGGATCTTCAGGTTGAGGCACCAGCTCATCACGTATGGCCGGTAGTCGAATCCTGGCAACGAAGGCGTTGCCATGACGCAGGGGTTGCTCATGATGGACAGCTGCTCCAGGTTACGGAGAGCGGTGAGGTAAGAGAGCTGATGAGAGGGAGGAGAGACACAGAGGGGATGATGGAAGCTGGACAGGACAGTCAGAGAGGAGATGGTTGTCAGTAAACAGAAGGTTTCTCACCTCGTTCAGGTCTCTTATCTCGTTCTCTGCCAGGGACAGGATGGCGAGGCAGGCTGGCAGATGGCCAGGTACTGTGCGTAACGTTGTGATGCTGTTCCCATGAAGCAGGAGTGTCTGTCAAAGAAAATCAAGACTGCCAATCAAAGCTGGATCAAGCATTACCATTGAGCACTAGTTCACTTCCATAAATTAGACACTCTCAGCCCTGCTGCCTGCACTCACCTTCAGAGACATCAGCTTGGTCAGTCCTCCAATGGTGGAGATGTTGTTATCTGACAAGTCCAGATGCTGAAGACACACGCAGTTGTCCAGCTGCTCAATGACCTGAGCGGACACACACACACACGCAACATCTAGAATGTGTTTGTACAGACAGGAAGGATATGTGTGAAGGATCCATGCCCACCTTGATGTTGTTACCGGCCAGGTTAAGCCACTCCAGGTGTGGAAGGTCCCGGAGGCCCTCGATGTAGCCGATACTGTTGTTGGGCAGGTTAAGAACCCTCAGATCTGTCAGTCTGGACACACCCATCATCCGAACCAAGCGATTACTGGCAACCGACAGCTGCACCATGCGGGGGGGGGATAGAGAGAGAGATGAGCATGTTTAGAGACACAGCAATGCACTCATGCACCTCCCAGAGAGTCCAGCTGTAGTGTCACCTGCTGAATGCTGGGGCTCCTCTCCAGGTAGTCCAGCTTCATGATGTGGTTGCGGTCCAGGATGAGGGTGTGTGTGTCTTCCGAGCAGCAGAAATTGGCCTCTAGTTTCTGCAGGTCCTTGCCCGAGAGGTCAACCACAGGACCTGCACATTCATAACAAAGTGTCTCAGTGTTCTGTGTGAGCCTGTTGTCCATCACCATGAACACTCATGTACATAGCAACAATTACTGCCAAGAAGAGGCACAAGCCAATAAAACTGCTGAGTCAACAGAACTCAGAGTTGGTCAACAATAACCCACTGAGCAGAGACCTCATCAGTTCATCAGGGCACATTATATATGTGGATATAGGACAAAAACACACTATATATAAATCAGTGGTGAAAAAGAATTTCACGTGGGGAAATGGTTGCATAAATCTGTTACATCTTTAAGAGGCTGGTTTAGAAGACAGTGATGTGGTGTTGGACACTGTAAAATAGGGTTAGGGTTATCCACACTGGTTTTAACAGAGCTCCATCCTCGTCCAGCCTTCCATTGGAATTAGATAGTATTAAATATCGATAAAGCTGTCTAAAATAAAAAACAAAGCAGCAGTTTGTCAATCGCTTACCGGTAACTGTGTCCATGACCATATCTGATATCCCCATCTTTCAGATTATCTCAAACTAAACATGAACTGGTCCAGTCTGCAGCTCCTCCATGTATCTCACCAACTGTCAGTGAGACACAACACAGCAGAGTTAACACAGCAGAGTTGCTCTATCATGGGAACTGTAGTTCTGTGAGACCCGCTTCTGATAAGAGAACATCATGCTGGGCTGAGAAAGGACTACAAAACCCAGCCGAGTTACAGAAGCGCGCCACACTCAAGCAGCTCCGGGTCGAACAGCTTTATTCCAATAATGTTTCAAATTGCCGCATGTTTCACCATCACAATCCAACATTTTAAACTGTAATAACTATTAAGATATTGTGGTTTGTCAAGCATTTAAATACCTCCATACTCTTTCATTTGTTGTCCAGCGCATTTTGGAAATATTTCTGTCATCGACATGTTTCCCGCTCGTAACCAATGTATCAGATTTCTTTTTATAACATAGACAGATATAATTTCCACTACAAGTTTTAAATATTTACTACATTTTCATTCGTCGTTTCATATATTATTTTGCGATTATAAATAGTTTTTCAACGAACAAGTGCAGCTAACCTATAACCCCACATCCGTTTCCGTTCTTCGTTCTTTCTGATTGTTGTCCCCCCTCAGCCGCCATGAAGTAAGAACACTAAGAAACAGAATCTGTTTCCATCACAGACTTAAAACACATACTTTTCATTAGACATCATGAAGTTTTGCACATTAACACATTTTCCTTTTAATGATGGACGTTATTTCTCTCCTACAGGGTCGAGTTGTGCAGTTTCAGTGGGTATAAGATTTACCCCGGCCATGGCCGCCGTTACGCCAGGATAGACGGGAAGGTAAGAGACGTTAACATGGTTCTTCTTGTCTTTAGTTACCTTCTAATAAGTGTTCAGTCCCATAAGACTGCAGGGTTAAAGTCATTGAGTCTTCTAATACGTGTTCAGTCTGTAAGACTGCAGGGTTGAAGTCTGTCTTTACTAGAAGCATGTCTGACGAGATAAGAGGTCTGGGACAGCCACTAGTTGACTAGTTAGCAAGACGACGTTACCAAACATTTCTAAACATGATATCAGCATCTTAGTTCAGGGCACTCATGTTATCATGTTATGATGTTATCATGTTATGAGCATTATTGTGATAATTGTCCTTTTGTTTTAGGTTTTCCAGTTCCTGAATGGCAAGTGCGAGGCTGCCTTCCTGTCCAAGAGGAACCCCAGACAGATCAACTGGACTGTTCTGTACAGGCGCAAGCACAAGAAGGGACAGTCTGTAAGTGTTGGTGGAACATCTAGTCTAACATGAAGGGACAGTCTGTAAGTGTTGGTGGAACATCTAGTCTAACATGAAGGGACAGTCTGTAAGTGTTGGTGGAACATCTAGTCTAACATGAAGGGACAGTCTGTAAGTGTTGGTGGAACATCTAGTCTAACATGAAGGGACAGTCTGTAAGTGTTGGTGGAACATCTAGTCTAACATGAAGGGACAGTCTGTAAGTGTTGGTGGAACATCTAGTCTAACATGAAGGGACAGTCTGTAAGTGTTGGTGGAACATCTAGTCTAACATGAAGGGACAGTCTGTAAGTGTTGGTGGAACATCTAGTCTAACATGAAGGGACAGTCTGTAAGTGTTGGTGGAACATCTAGTCTAACATGTAGTTGGAGTGTGTAGTATGCTGACCTCCCTGTTAGGCTGTGAGTGGTGTTAGGCAGGTGGTGGGTGGTGTTAGGCTTGGGGTGGATAGTGTTAGGCTTGGGATGGATGGATGGATGTGGGTGGATGGTGTTGGGCTGGGGGTGGATGGATGGTGTTGGGCTGGGGGTGGATGGAGTTAGGCTGTGTGTGGATGGTGTGCACAGTGTTGGTCTGTGTCATGTGCTGTTGTCAGCCTGTGTTTTACAGACTGTTCATCAGCGCTCACTCCTCACCTGCAGCCTTATAGACACTGGAGATCATAGTACTGGCTCTTTGACACCTGACCAATGGCCAGCCTCCAAATTCTCCTACAAACTCAGTTAGAGTAAACCTGTTAAGTGTGTGATGTGGGGAGGCTGTATGTGTCTAGCTGCTGTATTTCTAAAGGTTAGAAGGATAATACAACTATGCTTGAAGTTCATGTATGTTCCCTGCTGTTTCTCACCATGTGCTACTTCTTGTTCTAACAGGAAGAGGTGACTAAGAAGCGTACACGCCGTGCTGTGAAGTTCCAGAGGGCCATCACTGGAGCCTCCCTGCAGGAGATCATGGCCAAGAGGAACCAGAAGCCTGAAGTCCGCAAGGCCCAGCGAGAGCAAGCTATCAGGTGATGAGGAGGAGGCCAGGGGGAGGAGGAGGAGCAGGCCTCAGGTTAGGGGGGGAGGAGGAGGAGCAGGCCTCAGGTTAGGGGGGGAGGAGGCCAGGGGGATGAGGAGGAGCAGGCATTTAAGTGCTTGGGCGAAGTCCTTAAATCTACGAGTTAAACATTTTTATATCTGCTCAAAGATTGGCTGTTGAGCATTGCATTGGTAACATTGCAGTGTTTCTGCAAAGGCTCCTTGGGAATGTGTGGCAGTTTGTTTTCCCTGATCCTCCTAATTCTGAGAGGTGCTGATGTCTGACTGTCCATCCTCAGGGCTGCCAAGGAGGCTAAGAAGGCAAAGCAAGCCACCAAGAAGCCATCTGCCCCCAGTACTAAGGTGAGGATGTGTCCTTAAGGCTGTGCTGCATCATGCTGGCTGCTGTACTGTTCAGTGTGTTCTGGCCCAGTGTGACGGCTGGTTAAAGATGCCAAACTGCAGCCATGAGTGACTTTTCTGACTTCATGTGTTTTCAGGCTCCTTCCAAGACGGCACCCAAACCCAAGATTGCCAAGCCCATGAAGGTCAACGCTCCCCGGGTCGGAGGAAAACGCTAAACCTGGATGTGGTGTTTGGTTTTCAATAAAGATTATCTTGGTGTTCACGTTTGGTTGGTTGTTTTAATCTCACTGAAGTTAATCATAACTGGGCCTTAAAGCCCCTGGAAACATGGGTGCTGGGTGGAACATGGTGCTGGGTGGAACATGGTGCTGGGTGCACTGTGGGTGAGACAGATGTTAACTGGGAAACTTAACACTTACCTCTACCAGTAAAAACCAATGGACTTTTAAACCAGCTCTGGTAAGTAGTTTTAATGTTTTAGCAAAACAAACTTGATACATCAAGACTGAACCATCCCATATGATCCTGTCCAATGTTACAGCAGGTTAATACAGTGCCCTCCATAAGTATTGGCACCCCTATTTAAGATTTGTTCAAAGCCTTAAAATAAATCTTTATTGCAGAAGCATACTCTCACTGAAAAATGTTGGAAAATGTAACCTTTACAAAAGTGAATTTTACGTGGAAAAAAAATTCCCTCACTAAGAAATAATTATACTTCATAAAATCACCTGTTCCACAATTATTGGCACCCCTAACAATTCCTAGGAAATAAATGTGATTAAAGTATTTCTCTCATTTCTATAGTAGTTTACAAAGTTGATCAGGATATGTAGGAAAATTGTATTAGTAATTATAACTAATTCCTGTTTATTATACATAACTTCCTGTTTCTCTGGGGTATAAATATGACGTGGCACAGGCCATTTCTCTTCAACATGGGAAAGACAAAGGAACATGCCATTCAAGTAAGAAAGATGTGTGTTGACCTTCACAAATCAGGCAATGACTACAAGAAAATAGCCACTCGCCTACATCTACCCATATCTACAGTCAGGAGGATGGTGAGATAAAAAAAATGTCTCCAAAGCTCACTCACAGAAATGCAAGGAATGGTTGCATCTTGGGGTCACAAAGTCTCCAAAACAACCATCAGGCGCTATCTACATGCCAACAGGCTGTTTGGAGGCAATGTCTGGCGTAACACAAACGATGAGTATGCAGAGAAGCACCTCATACCTACTGTGAAGTGTGAGGGAGGATCGAAGATGCTGTGGGGCTGTTTCTCTTCCAAAGGCCCTGGGAACCTTGTTAGGGTGCATGGCATCATGAGCGCTTTGAAATACCAGGAAATTTTAAATCCAAATCTGGTGGTCTCTGCCCGAAAGCTGAAGATGGGTCGTCACTGGGTCTTTCAGCAAGATAATGACCCTAAACATATGGCAAAATCTACCCAGAAATGGTTCACCGGACACAGAGTCAAGGTCCTCCCTTGGCCATCTCAGTCCCCAGACCCCATTGAAACCTGTGGGGTGAGCTGAAGAGGAGAGTGCAGAGGAGAGGACCCAGGTCGCTGGATGATTTAGAGAGATTGTGCAAAGAGGAATGGTCGAAGATCCCTCTTTCTGTTTTCTCACATCTTGTGAAACATTATAGGAGAAGATTAGGTGCTGTTTTGATTGCAAAGGGGGGTTGTACAAAGTATTAACATCAGGGGTGCTAATAATTGTGGAACACATGATTGAAGTTAAATACTTTTTTTCTTCATGTGGGATTTGTTTTCGACTGAATAAATGCGATTGAATTAAAGCCTGGATTTCACAATTTTTTTCCCCATTGTGGTCGTATAATATTTAGAAAGAAAGATTATTTTATTAGAAGCTAAAAAACACATCTTAACCAGGGGTGCCAATAATTATGAACCCTATTATTGCTTGATATCTGATGGCAATGCCATTAACATGGAAGAATATCCATACACTTACTCCTTATTTGCTCTGAACTGTTCTGGAACAGTATAGACTTTAGTGTCTACATTACCTGGTGTCATGTTATCTGTTGGGTGGAAGATGACTACAGCCGTCACACTGTAGAGTTAACTGGACTTCAGACTAGATTAATATCTCACAGATTAAGGTTTGTTTGAGGCCAGTTAGTGAAATGTGACAGTGTGCTAGTTGTTAAATGAGGGAGTAGTCAAAATGGTAAGCAAGTATGATTTAATCATCCTTGAGAGATCTAACATTAGCTACCAAAACCTATTGAATAAATAACTGGAGACAATAGTGATGAAAATGATTCCCTCCACATAAACCATTTGGAGACTACCCACATTCAACACAGATCCAAGAACTTTAATTCATAGGCTGTCACTTTGAGGTACCATTTGAAAAACAAACAGTTCCAGAAAGTTCATGATATTATATGTATATGTTACAATACAACTTAATTAAGAACGTACAATCCTACAATTTATTCTGCATTAAAGTCATATTAAAATATACATATTGTGCGTAGGTGACTCCTTAAATGTGGTTAAAGTAATGGTTAGGGTTCAAAATGCCACTGTGGTAAAGACCCTGGGGAAATAAAAACTGCATTTCCTCCAACTGGATGAATGTGGTCTGTAGTACAGTGATCAGTTAAGGACTGACGTGGTCTGTAGTACAGTGGGTAGAAGGGGTCTGATGTGGTCTGTAGTACAGTGGGTAGAAGGGGTCTGATGTGGTCTGTAGTACAGTGGGTAGAAGGGGAATGGACATGGTTTAACAAGCTGGACATTGGACATATTATGGGATGGAAAGTGTCTGGGGGGGGGGCCAGTCTGAAGAGGCCGGACACTCAGGATGGTACAGCCTCCACAGCCTCTACAGCCACGACAGCCTCTGCTGCCACCACATCCTCTACAGCCACCACATCCTCTACAGCCTCTGCAGCCACCACATCCTCTACAGCCTCTGATGCCTTCACAGCCTCTGATGCCTCTGCTGCCACCACAGCCTCCACAGCCTCTGAAGCCACCACAGCCTCCAGTGTCTGTTTGTACCTGGGCAGGAGGTGAGGATCATGACAATTAGACATCTGATACATTTACAAAACCTGTCAAATGATTAACCAGGGTCATGTTAGGTACCTGGTTCGAACCCTGACTGTGTCAACATGACGTTGTGTCCTTGGGCAAGGCACTTCACCCTACTTGCCTCAGAGGGAATGTTCCTGTACTTACTGTAAGAGTGTATGCTAAATGACTACATGTGATGTAAACTGTCTTCTTGTACTTATACATGTGTAATGACAAAGTTTAATCTAATCTGTGGGCACATGAAGATCACAGCTACTGTGTATTATCTCCACCTAACCCCACACTGTCCCTATGGAGCTGATAAGGGTAGATGATTGACTGCTGCACCCGCAGCTTGTAGCTCAGTAGCAGAGTTCTAACTCACTGCCAGATCCTGTAGAGCTGCGACATTCCTGAAGCACCAACGAAGAAGTTCACTGCAAACAAGTTCCAGTTCTTAGGGATGATGACCAAAGAATATCTGGACCAGACTAGACCTGAGAGAAACACACACACACACACACACACGTAAGATGAGAACATCAAGGGACAATAGGACACAAATGATTCAGATCTCCTGAGAAGGGAAATCAATACACACACAATGTGTGGCTATTCAACCTTGTGTCAAACCATCCATGAATCAGTTTGCTGTGTTGTGAAAGAGACTGGCCTGTAGCAGTGAGGCCAGCAGACTGAGACAGACTGGCCTGTAGCAGTGAGGCCAGCAGACTGAGACAGACTGGCCTGTAGCAGTGAGGACAGCAGACTGAGACAGACTGGCCTGTAGCAGTGAGGCCAGCAGACTGAGACAGACTGGCCTGTAGCAGTGAGGCCAGCAGACTGAGACAGACTGACCTGTAGCAGTGAGGACAGCAGACTGAGACAGACTGGCCTGTAGCAGTGAGGCCAGCAGACTGAGACAGACTGGCCTGTAGCAGTGAGGCCAGCAGACTGAGACAGACTGGCCTGTAGCAGTGAGGCCAGCAGACTGAGACAGACTGGCCTGTAGCAGTGAGGCCAGCAGACTGAGACAGACTGGCCTGTAGCAGTGAGGCCAGCAGACTGAGACAGACTGGCCTGTAGCAGTGAGGCCAGCAGACTGAGACAGACTGACCTGTAGCAGTGAGGACAGCAGACTGAGACAGACTGGCCTGTAGCAGTGAGGCCAGCAGACTGAGACAGACTGGCCTGTAGCAGTGAGGCCAGCAGACTGAGACAGACTGGCCTGTAGCAGTGAGGCCAGCAGACTGAGACAGACTGACCTGTAGCAGTGAGGACAGCAGACTGAGACAGACTGAGCTTCTCTGCTGGTCTTGTCATGTCAGCCAGCCCAGCTCCCACCAGACCCTGGGAACAACAACAACAACAGTCACATGCTTTAAAACTGCTTCCTTAAGGCATCCAGACAACAGGACACACTGAAACACTGCAGGTATGATGCTTGATGCTCATGTTTAAAGCCGCTCACCCATTTGAACATAGGAGCCCAGAAGAACACAGTCTTTGGACCTGGTGGGAAGGAAAACATTCAGATTAGCAGGAAGGACTGGCCAATCCTGATTAAGAGGAGGGGTTCTCCCCCAGGACTGGCCAATCCTGATTAAGAGGAGGGGCTCTCCCCCAGGACTGGCCAATCCTGCCCCAGGAGATCCACCCTCCAAAAGAAAGAAGTGAAAGTAACTGTGTCCCATCTTTATTATTCGATGCAGTCTTGAGACACTCAGCTCCCTCGACACTCCTGCCTTCAGATGAAAAAGAAGAGGTGGAGAAGGAGGAGGAGCTAACAGTGTCTCTACCAATGAGAGTCAGCTCAGGACCCCACCTCTCACCTCATGACTGAGGCAGGATGGTTACCCTTGGTAACAAGTGTTCCACTCACACTCAACACTGACTCTCAGCACTTTCAGCCATGTGCATCATTACAGTAGAAAAGCATGAAAATGTGCACCATGCCACTCTCCGTATAACATTGCTAATGCAAAAGTAATAGCAGGGTGTCTGAACTGTGTAGTGGAAACTAAGGACGTTGCTAAACAGGTTCTGCCTGTTAGCATGTTCAGCTGGCCAGTAACATTTCAGACCCAAACACAGAGGCTACATCTGAAGTCCCATTCAACAAACCTGGAGTTATTTAGTATGATCATGCAACATTACCAACATTACCAAATATATCGATGACAAGGATGACTGAACTGACCTTTGACCAAGTGGCAGGATTTCTGATCAAATGGCAGCTTTGCTAAGATTTTTTGTCTTTAAATGTTTACTGTTCCCAGCTCAAACATCCCATATTTTCTAAATATCGTAACATTTAACTGACAAGCTTTAAAAAAGGTTTCGTAGCGGTGTAGAAGACATGCTTGTTTGTCGTCCTTATTTCACATTAAATCCAGAAGATCAAACTATCTACTGTGTGTTCAATAAGAGGGAGCTCAACTGAAGACATCATCAGGTTTACGCTGGAACACTGACACAGCCAAAACATCTATTAGTGTATCAGATTGAACATCACCAGCCTTCTAACATTCAGCAGCAAACAGGTCTGATCATCCTGAGCTGACCGGACCAGCGGTCACCTCTCATGAGGTTAGAGATCAGGTCCACATCACAGTCCAACATTGTTATATTACCTGCTGGATGTTATATTACCTGCTGGATGTTATATTACCTGCTGGATGGTTGTAAATGGGTCTCAGTTTAGCAGGCAGGAGATGTTCGATTTTGTCCAGGATCCTGTGGTAAGATGCCCTGAGCGCAGCCATGTTTGCAGAATGCAGAGCTGCTATATTTAACTCAGTAGTGAAATGAGCAGGAAGGAGAACAGAGATCCAGGCTGATCACAGCTGATCACAGAGATCCAGCTGAGAGGCTGTTACAGATCCTGAATCTGATTCAAACATAAGAGACTTTCTCTAATGTCACATTCGGTGTCCCAGTGACCTTCCTTCCTAAGCGAATCGGTCGACCTGATGTGAGAGATCGAGGTGACTCTCCTCTCGGCTCAGCCAATCACAAGGTGACTCTCCTCTCGGCTCAGCCTATCACAAGAGATGCAGCGCATCAGCGGCACAATGCTGGACCACAACCGTCACATGCTTCCTCCTCATTGGTGCATTGAACCAGTTTACTCAATTTGATTGGTTTAAATGATGACCAGTTCTCATCTAGACAATCCAACATTTCTGTACCAGGTCCTTCAGAACAACGTTTTCTAACAAGCTTGTATTAAAGGGATGTATTTCACTATATTCACGTGAGGGCTACAGTATCAGCACGAGCTACATCGTCACGTGGTTGCAGCTGGAACAGAATCATCGTAATAACTCAGACCGGCGCTCGTGAACCGCGGGGAGGTTTGGGGAGACAAAACGAAGAAGGAAAGAGACGCGTCGTTAGATGAGCAGAAGGCTCCTGATTGGCTGAGTAGAAGGCTCCTGATTGGCTGAGAAGAAGGCTGCTGATTGGCTGAGAAGAAGGTTGCTGATTGGCTACACAGAACAGACCGCTCGAGCTAACTAGCAGCTAGCAGCTAAATAACAAACAACATCAGTCAGTTAGAGAAGCATCAAGGAGAGACATAGCTCGGGTTAGTTAGCTCGGGTTAGTTAGGTATATATACATATCCAGGGTGTAATATTAGTAGTATATATAATACTATATTATATACCATATATCCATTTGCCACAGCATGTCGATGCTGAGGTTAGCTAGTTAGCAGCTGGTCAGTTATAACCGTTAATAAGCAGAAGCCGCTCGAGCGCCATGTCCTGCTGCGGTAACCTAGTTTGGGATGTTAATAAACGCTCATTAGGTTATAACCAACCTAACCTGGTCAGGATCAACTACTTAGGTGAGTAAAGATGTTTAAAGACGGTGACTGACGTGTTGTTAGGAAAGTTCCAGACACACAGCAAGGTTGAGTCCCATGTTAGCCTGTGTTACACTGTGTGTTGTTGTTGTTGTTAAACAGCTGGCTGCTTTATGCTACATGGCTAATGTTAGCTGGACTAACAGACGTCCTGTTTCTCCCTCATAGAAGAGCTAACACGCGTTAGCTGTGTGCTAATGCCTTTCTGTGTATCATTACTGCAGTTTGACGTTACTGGGGATCAATCCGTGTCAATAGTTCTGTTCGGGCTGTTTTGTATTTGACATTCGTCAAGTCTTTGTTAAGTTGACCCCCTGAAAGCAGAACAAGACACGAAATGTGATTCTGTGTGTCTCAGGGATGAAACTCTAATCATAACTAGAGATGGTAACTTTCAGTTAAACTCTTAAACTGACTCTTCTTCAATCAAACATGGCTGTTTCCAACCAAGTCATCATGGACTGTATTTCACTATCAGATGAGGCTGGTCTTCTGTCATTGTTTTAACAGAATGAGTCTGTTGTTAAAGTCTGCTGTCATAACACATTAAATGACCACAGACACACCTGATGACCACTGCTGAAGACCACAGACACTGCTGAAGACCACAGACACTGCTGAAGACCACTGACACTGCTGATGACCACAGACACAGCTGATGACCACAGACACTGCTGAAGACCACTGACACTGCTGATGACCACAGACACAGCTGATGACCACAGACACTGCTGAAGACCACAGACACAGCTGATGACCACAGACACAGCTGATGACCACAGACACAGCTGATGACCACAGACACAGCTGATGACCACAGACACAGCTGATGACCACAGACACTGCTGATGACCACAGACACAGCTGATGACCACAGACACAGCTGATGACCACAGACACTGCTGAAGACCACAGACACTGCTGAAGACCACTGACACTGCTGATGACCACAGACACAGCTGATGACCACAGACACTGCTGATGACCACAGACACAGCTGATGACCACAGACACAGCTGATGACCACAGACACAGCTGATGACCACAGACACAGCTGATGACCACAGACACTGCTGATGACCACAGACACAGCTGATGACCACACACAGCTGATGACCACAGACACTGCTGAAGACCACAGACACTGCTGAAGACCACAGACACAGCTGATGACCACAGACACAGCTGATGGCCACAGACACAGCTGATGACCACAGACACTGCTGATGACCACAGACACAGCTGATGACCACAGACACAGCTGATGACCACAGACACAGCTGATGACCACAGACACTGCTGAAGACCACAGACACAGCTGATGACCACAGACACAGCTGATGACCACAGACACAGCTGATGACCACAGACACAGCTGATGACCACAGACACAGCTGATGACCACAGACACTGCTGATGACCACAGACACAGCTGATGACCACAGACACTGCTGATGACCACAGACACAGCTGATGACCACAGACACAGCTGATGACCACAGACACAGCTGATGACCACAGACACAGCTGATGACCACAGACACTGCTGATGACCACAGACACAGCTGATGACCACAGACAGATGTCCTCAGCTAGGGTGAGATCACACCCTGCTTCACAGACAGCCTAAAAGAACAACATCTAAACATGTGTAGTAACAGCCTACTCAGATGAATGATACATGTAGGCACTCAAGTATGTTGTCATTATATACTGGTTAGAATAGCGATGTCATGTTCCAGAATGTTTGAGCCCTTAGAACCGCCCTAGTGAGCTGGGTTTAGCACAGTTGACCATGCATGACCAAGCCATGCTATATGCAGCCATGCTCAAAGTAGCTTGGTGCCTAAGCTGCTAGTGTTTTTGTATTCTGTCTGTGGTACAGTGAGTTTCCTAGCCTCTGTGAAGGGCAGGTGGAACATTGATTTGGTTAGCCAGCGCTGTATTTAGCCTAGCCTGTGTAGGCTTGAGCGCTGGTGTTGTTGGAGCTGTCAGAGCCCATGGCCAGGGGGACCTGCGTGTGATCAGTCCAGTTGGAGGATAAATTTAGCTGTCTGACGGGGGTGGGGGAGGCTAGAATTCAAGGAATCCAAATCCCAACAAAGGATACTTCAAGGGAGAGATAATCAGGAAGCACTGAGTGCCAGAGGAGGCCAGATCCCCCATGCTGTGTTCTCATGGCACAGGAGCTTGACCATGCCATCAGATGGATGGAAGGAAGTGACAGCTGTTTAGACGCAGGCCAAGCTTTACATTACATCCTTGTTCCATCACTGGCCTGAGAGCAGCTCCATTTACTGGCAGTTAGTGCAGTGTCAGTCAGTGCAGTGTCAGTCAGTGCTGTGTCAGTCAGTGCTGTTGCAGTGTCAGTCAGTGCTGTGTCAGTCAGTGCAGTGTCAGTCAGTGCTGTGTCAGTCAGTGCTGTTGCAGTGTCAGTCAGTGCTGTGTCAGTCAGTGCAGTGTCAGTCAGTGCTGTGTCAGTCAGTCAGTCAGTGCAGTGTCAGTCAGTGCTGTGGTAGTCAGTGCAGTGTCAGTCAGTGCTGTGTCAGTCAGTGCAGTGCCAGTGCAGTGTCAGTCAGTGCAGTGTCGGTCAGTGCAGTGTTGGTCAGTGCAGTGTCGGTCAGTGCTGTGTCAGTCAGTGCAGTGTCAGTCAGTGCAGTGTCGGTCAGTCAGTGCCGTGTCAGTCAGTGCAGTGTCAGTCAGTGCAGTGTCAGTCAGTCAGTGCAGTGTCAGTCAGTGCAGTGTCAGTCAGTGCAGTGGCAGTGTCAGTCAGTGCAGTGTCAGTCAGTGCAGTGTTGGTCAGGTGGTCCCACACCTAGGGACCACAGAGGAGAGTAGAGTTCCCCTAAATGAATATTGGTGATGGCTCTGATTGGTGATGGCTCTGATTGGTGATGGCTCTGATTGGTGATGGCACTGATTGGTGATGGCTCTGATTGGTGATGGCTCTGATTGGTGATGGCACTGATTGGTGATGACTCTGATTGGTGATGGCTCTGATTGGTGATGGCTCTGATTGCAAATGTTTTTAGTGACATTTCAGATGGTGTCAGTGTCTTTATGCAGGCCAGAAACAACCTTGAAGCACAATCATTTACAGCCGTTGGCCTGATCAGACTTTTCTAACAGTGTTTGTTTTCACTTCTTCAGGGAGAAGAGAATTTGTCCAGCGGCTAAAACTCGAAGCAACACTCAACGTTCATGATGGCTGTGTGAGTACAGTTCCTCTGTGCAGTCCCACACACACACACATACATGCACAGCACTCACACACTCACTCACACACACAGTCATGTTTGGGGAGGGGGACTCCAGCACCCTAATGCTGGTGCCTCTGATATATGAAATATTCACAAGCAGGGACTGTTGGTAATGATGGGTTGATAAGAACTTTTCAGAAAGCAGATCAGTCTAGTTAGAGCTTCCTGCTGCAGATCAACACAGGGGGAAATTAAACATGAGAGGATCAAATGAAGGATGACTCTCATCCAAAGGCTATTTGGAGCTCTGGGACCTGCTGAGAGACGGGGGGGGGGGGGGGTGGGGGGGGAAGACTGGTGACAACCAGCCTCGACCCAGAAAGACAGGGAACAGAGTCCTTTAAACCCAACTGGATGACTTGCTGAAATATGGATCTATTTGAGGTGATGACAGTAGGATATGCAGTGAACAGGCTGCAGTGACCAGGCTGCAGTGACCAGGCTGCAGTGACCAGGCTGCAGTGACCAGGCTGTGTTGCCCCCACGATCACCTGTGTTGCCCCTGTTCTCTCAGGTCAACACCATATCGTGGAACGACACAGGGGAGTACATCCTGTCAGGATCTGATGACACCAACCTGGTCATCACTAACCCCTATAACAAGAAGGTGAGGAGCTTCTGCCTGAAGGAGGCTTTAGTGTCACACTGCCCCTGTCCTCTGTAATAACCCCTGTCCTCTGTAATAACCCCTGTCCTCTGTAATAACCCCTGTCCTCTGTAATAACCCCTGTCCTCTGTAATAACCCCTGTCCTCTGTAATAACCCCTGTCCTCTGTAATAACCCCTGTCCTCTGTAATAACCCCTGTCCTCTGTAATAACCCCTGTCCTCTGTAATAACCCCTGTCCTCTGTAATAACCCCTGTCCTCTGTAATAACCCCTGTCCTCTGTAATAACCCCTGTCCTCTGTAATAACCCCTGTCCTCTGTAATAACCCCTGTCCTCTGTAATAACCCCTGTCCTCTGTAATAACCCCTGTCCTCTGTAATAACCCCTGTCCTGTGATCTCTGCTCTCAGGTCAAGGCCACCATCCGCTCAGGTCACCGTGCCAACATCTTCAGTGCTAAGTTCATGCCTCAGACCAGCGACCAGCAGATCATCTCCTGTTCTGGTGACGGCATCATCTACTACACACACACAGAGAAGAGCCCAGATATCAACCGGCTGTGTCAGTTCACCTGTCACTATGGAACCGCCTATGAGATCATGACTGTTCCCAACGACCCCTACACCTTCCTGTCATGTGGGGAGGATGGAACAGTCCGATGGTTCGACCTGCGCATCAAGACCAGCTGCACTAAAGACGACTGCAAAGATGTAAGTGGCTGTCCATGGTCTGACCTCTGACCTTCTGGACCTAAAGAGCCTAGAGACCTGAACTCTAGATTAGACTCTAGAGTATAATCATGTTTTGGAGGTGGGAATCAGTGCAGGAGCAGATGACCCTGTGTGGGATTCCTCCATCATCTTCATGTCTCTGAAGGTCTGTTGTCTCTGCTGAAGCTGTCAGCTGAAGCTGTGCTGTGTTTGTGTTCAGGACATCCTGATCAACTGTCGCAGGGCAGCAACATCCATCTCCATCTGCCCCCTGGTGTCCTACTACCTGGCTGTGGGCTGTTCTGACAGCTCTGTACGCATCTACGACAGGCGCATGCTGGGTACCAGGGCTACAGGTGAGGCCCCGTCTGAAACCCCTGTCTGAGGCACCGTCTGAGGCCCCCTCTGAGGCACCGTCTGAGGCCCCGTCTGAGGCCCCGTCTGAGGCCCCGTCTGAGGCCCCCATCTGATCAGATATCCTGGCTGGATCAGTCAGTCAGTCTGTCTTTTATTCTCTTATCAATAACTCTCTCATCTCTCTCTGTGTCAATGTCTCTCTCCCTCCCTCTCTCCAGGTAACTACATGGGTCGGGGTACCACAGGTATGTGTGTGCGCTTCGTCCCGGCCCACCTGTCCAACAAGTCCTGCCGGGTCACGTCGCTGTGCTACAGCGGAGATGGACAGGAAGTGTTGGTCAGCTACTCTTCAGACTACATCTACCTGTTTGACCCCAAAGACCACCAGGCTAAAGAGCTGAAGGGGCCTTCTGAGGAGCGCAGGGAGGAGGTGAGGGCACACACACACACACTCACACACACACACACACACACACAGGGGTACACACACACACTCACACACACACACACACACACACACACTCACACACACACACACAGGGGTACACACTCACACACACACACACACACAGGGGTACACACACACACTCACACACACACACACACACACACAGGGGTACACACACACACTCACACACACACACACACACACACACAGGGGTACACACACACACACTCACACACACACACACAGGGGTACACACACACACTCACACACACACACACAGGGGTACACACACACACTCACACACACACACACACACACACACACACACACAGGGGTACACACACACACTCACACACACACACACACAGGGGTACACACACACACTCACACACACACACACACAGGGGTACACACACACACACACACAGGGGTACACACACACACACTCACACACACACACAGGGGTACACACACACACTCACACACACACACACAGGGGTACACACACACTCACACTCACACACACACACACACACACACAGGGGTACACACACTCACAGGGGTACACACACACTCACACACACACACACACTCACACACGCACACACTCACACACACACAGGGGTACACACACTCACACACACACACACACTCACACACACACAGGCGTACACACACGCACTCACACACACACACAGGCATACACACACACACACACACACACTCACACACACACACACACACACACACACAGGGATACACACACACACTCACACACACAGACACACACACACACTCACACACACACACAGGGGTACACACACACACTCACACACACACACAGGGGTACACACACACACACACACACAGGCATACACACACACACACTCACACACACACACACACACACTCACACACACACACACACACACACAGGGGTACTCACACACACACACACACAGGCGTACACACACACACACACACACACAGGCGTGCGTACACACACACACACACTCACACACACACACAGGCATACACACACGCACACACACGCGCACACACACACACACAGGCGTACACACACACACAGATGGACCTGGGCAGGGTGGAGGGTGGTGGACCTGGGCAGGGTGGTGGACCTGGGCAGGGTGGAGGACCTGGGCAGGGTGGAGGACCTGGGCAGGGTGGAGGACCTGGGCAGGGTGGAGGACCTGGGCAGGGTGGAGGACCTGGGCAGGGTGGAGGACCTGGGCAGGGTGGAGGACCTGGGCAGGGTGGAGGACCTGGGCAGGGTGGAGGACCTGGGCAGGGTGGAGGACCTGGGCAGGGTGGAGGACCTGGGCAGGGTGGAGGACCTGGGCAGGGTGGAGGACCTGGGCAGGGTGGAGGACCTGGGCAGGGTGGTGGACCTGGGCAGGGTGGTGGACTTGAGGAGGGTTGCCAGTGTGTCAGCTGTCACCCTGCTGTTTTCTGAGTCTGGATTCATCCAGCACACATTCCTTTCCAAATACAGCCTCTGATGCAGGCAATGTTCCACCACATGCAGAAATAGACCAGAGCTGGACAGAGTCTGCCAAGGAGGTTCTCCTCTAACCCTCTCTCTTTACTCCTGACCCGATTTTATTATCCTCTCTTTCTTTCTCTCTCTTCCCCTCTCTCGTCTTTGTCTCTCATCACGATTCCAGATGGGGAGAGAGAGAGGCAGAGAGGGGGGACAGGGGAAGAGAGGGGGAGAGTGCAAGGGCTGGAGGATATTTAGCTTTTACAAATTTGCAGTTTTTAACAGTTTTTTGTCTGTATTCTGTCTGTCTGTTTATTTTTGTCTGTGTCTCTGTGTCTGTGTGTTTGTATTTGTCTGTGTGTGTGTGTGTGTGTGTGCCCACAGCTGAGGCAGCCCCCAGTCAAGCGTCTTCGTCTGAGGGGAGACTGGTCTGACACGGGGCCCCGAGCTCGCCCGGAGAGCGAGAGAGAACGGGATGGTAGGACGAGCACACATACACACACCACACACACACACACAAGGAGGAACACACACCTGGCCTGAAGTAGGAGGACATTGTGTTCTTATAGTTCTAGTGTGACGTGTGAGTGACCCTTAACCCCCCCCCCCCCAGGAGAGCAGAGCCCCAACGTGTCTCTGATGCAGAGGATGTCAGACATGTTGTCACGCTGGTTCGAGGAAGCTAGTGAGGCTCAGAGCAGCAGAGGGACACGCCCACAGACACGCCCCCGAGGTGAGACACACCCACAGACACGCCCCCGAGGTGAGACACGCCCACAGACACGCCCCCGAGGTGAGACACACCCACAGACACGCCCCCGAGGTGAGACACACACAGACACGCCCCCGAGGTGAGACACACCCACAGACACGCCCCCGAGGTGAGACACACCCACAGACACGCCCCCGAGGTGAGACACACACACAGACACGCCCCCGAGGTGAGACACACCCACAGACACGCCCCCGAGGTGAGACACACACACACAGACACGCCCCCGAGGTGAGACACACCCACAGACCCGCCCCCCAGGTGAGACACACACACACAGACACGCCCCCGAGGTGAGACACACACACACACAGACACGCCCCCGAGGTGAGACACACCCACAGACACGCCCCCGAGGTGAGACACACACACACAGACACGCCCCCGAGGTGAGACACACCCACAGACCCGCCCCCCAGGTGAGACACACACACACAGACACGCCCCCGAGGTGAGACACACACACACAGACACGCCCCCGAGGTGAGACACACACACACAGACACGCCCCCAGGTGAGACAGACACGCCCCCGAGGTGAGACACGCCCACACCAGTGGAGATTAGAACTTTCTAAAGTGAAACATGTCCCCTGTTTCCTCCAGGCACGTCCCTCCGCCCAGAGGGTGCCCCTGCGCCCCCAGAGCCCCCCCCTGCCGCCCCCCCACAGGAACCCAGGGCCTCTGACAGACCCATGGACACTGAAACTCCCTCAGCCTCCGCCCCTCTCCCCAAATCCTCCTCATCCTCGTCAGGCTTGTCTTCAGAGGTCACAGCCCCTCCCCTGTCGACCTCCTCCTCCATGCCAGGCTTGGCCTCCCTCTCCTCCACCCCAGTCTCAGAGCAGCAGAATCAGGGGGAGAGTGCCCCAGCAGCGGCCCCCCACACCTCCTCCCTGGACCCCAGACTGTCAGGTAGGACACACACACACAGCCTGAACTCACACACAGCCGCACAGTCTCTGTAGGAGTGAACACACACGCACACACTGACAGTCAGGTCCTTCTTGCCATTGTGTGTGTGTGTGTGTGTGTGTGTGTGTGTGTGAGGGAGGCTCACCACTCAAGCAGCTATGTCACCTGCTTCTCCTGTAGAGGTTTTGCTACTTTATTCTTCATTTCTTTTACCTCTTGATTTATCTCTTCCCCTCCCTCCCTCCCTCTCTCCCTCCCTTCTTCACTCTTCATATCCTTTCGCTTCCTGCCTCCCTCCCTCTCTGGCTTCCTGGCTCTCTCTTCCTGGCTCTTTCCTTCAATCCCTCCCTCCCTCCCTCCATCCCCCCCTCCCTGTCAGAGTATGGCCCCCATCGTCTCCCTGTCAGTTTAGTGTGTAGACGTCTGCAGAGGTTACTGCTGCTGGCTGACCCTCCTGGGACAGGACACACCTCTTCCTCCTCCTCTTCCTCTTCTTCCTCCTCTTCCACATCCTCCTCTTCCTCCTCAGTCCCCCCCCAGTCAGAGGGGGCTCCACACAGCGCTGATGGTGCCAGGAAGTTGTCCCCTACAGGTTACTGCTGCCCCCCCCCTAACCCCCCATCCTCCAGCCCTGTTAACCAGCAGGAACACTAACCCCACTGCCCAGAGGCTGGTCCTCCATCAGCCCCCATACAGTGCCCCTGGCCTGCCTGCTGCCTGCTGCCCAGAGGCTGGTCCTCCCTCAGCCCCCCTCCTGTGCCCCTGGCCTGCCTGCTGCCTGATGAAGCTCCTCTCTGTTCCCCTAGATCAGTGGTTCTCAACCCTGGTCCTCAGGGCCTACAGTCCTGCATGTTTTCAATGTTTCCCTGCTCCAACACACCTGATTCAAATGAATGAGTCACTATGAAGCTCGGCAGAAGCCTGATAATGACAATTCATTTGAATCAGGTGTTTTGGAAGGGGGAAACATCTAAAACATGCAGGACAGTGGGCCTTGAGGACCAGGGTTGAGAACCACTGCCCTACGTCCCACTGTCCATCCATCCATCTCCTCTACCCCCCCTCCCCCCAACACCCCCCATCTTCAAATACAAGGATAACCCAGTAATGTTTCTCCTTGTCTTAATGTCACTGAGTCATAACCCTTCACCTATCACCACCCTTGCTGCTTGGGTTTGCCTGTAGCGCCCCCCTGTGTTGTGGCATGGCATGACTCCAGTAGGTGTCAGAGCACTGCTTGTGGTGTGAGGGCTGTGATTGGAGGTGACTGGCTGGATGAGGCCCACAGCAGAGGCACCATGGCCTGTCCTCTCTGGATCTCCACACTCTGGGCTGTCATCTGCCACACAGAGAGAGAGAGAGGGGGACAGAGGGGGAGAGAGGGGGGACAGAGGGGGAGAGAGGGGGGACAGAGGGGGAGAGAGGGGGGACAGAGGGGAACAGAGGGGGACAGAGGGGAGAGAGAGGGGGAGAGAGGCAGACACACTCTTATCCACCCCCAGCCAGCCAGGCTGCTGTGCTTTAGAAATGGATGACATCTTAGCATATCCGTGACCTTACACCCACCAAGTGGGTCAAAGTTGGCAACCCTGATGACCTCAGTGTCAGCTAGAACCTGAGTGTGTCCTTTAACCCCTGGTGTGACCCCTGGTGTGACCCCTGGTGTGACCCCTGGTGTGACCCCTGGTGTGACCCCTGGTGTGACCCCTGGTGTGACCTTTGGCCCCTGGTTGTGACCCTTGGTGTGACCTTTGACCCCCTGGTGTGACCCTTGGCCCAACCTGGCTGCTGAGTGTCTTGTTTGTGTTCCAGATTCCCCCTCGTCTGTGGTAAACAAACAGCTGGGATCCATGACTCTGGATGAGCAGCAGGGTGCGTCTCCCCCCCTCCCCCCCCCCTCTCCCTCCCTCCCTCCCTCTCCCCTCCCTCCCTCTCCCTCTCTCCTTTTGAATAGAGTCTACCTGGCTTCACCCTCATGCCCTCCCTGCCTTCTCCCCCCTCTCCTGCATCATACCCCCCCCCCTTCTCTCTCTCTCTCTGGTTTGGTGTTTGTGTGTTTGCATGGTGAGACATTTTCCTAGCTTCAGAGCAGCTTCCTCACCCTCCCACACACACCTGGAGCATGTCAGGGTTCTGCCCACACACTGAGTCCCAGCTCCACCCCTGTGCCCCGCCCCATGGTGGATATGAAGCCTCCCCACATGCTGCTGGACGACTCTGCTGGACCTTCTTTATGTTTCTCCCTTTTATTTTTTCCATCTTCCTTTGTTCGTCCTTCTCTTCAGCCAGACTCCCCTTAGTCTGACCACACCCACATCCACTCTTGGCCACGCCCACATCCACTCTTGGCCCCGCCCACATCCACGCAGAGTTAAAACAGTCCAGACTGGAGTCTGTGTGGATCCAGACTGAGTCATGGGCTGTATGTCTGGTCCCTGGTCAGGCTGGCTACTTCCTGTGTGGAGGCCCTAGACCAGTCTACTTCCTGTGCTCGTCACCTGTCTGCTGTTATGAGTGTAGCAGTGGATGCTAGCCTGTGTCACAGTGTGTTATGAGTGTAGCAGTGGATGCTAGCCTGTGTCACAGTGTGTTATGAGTGTAGCAGTGGATGCTAGCCTGTGTCACAGTGTGTTATGAGTGTAGCAGTGGATGCTAGCCTGTGTCACAGTGTGTTATGAGTGTAGCAGTGGATGCTAGCCTGTGTCACAGTGTGTTATGAGTGTAGCAGTGGATGCTAGCCTGTGTCACAGTGTGTTATGAGTGTAGCAGTGGATGCTAGCCTGTGTCACAGTGTGTTATGAGTGTAGCAGTGGATGCTAGCCTGTGTCACAGTGTGTTATGAGTGTAGCAGTGGATGCTAGCCTGTGTCACAGTGTGTTGCCCGGCCCTTTGCTGTGATGAGCAGTCATTGACTATGTCTCTCTGTCGTCCTCTCTCTTTCTCTCGTCCATTCCTACCTTCCTTCTCCTCACTCTCTCTCTCTTTCCTCCCTCTTTCCCCCAATCTCCCACACTTCCCACTCCCACCTTTCCCTTCTGAACCGCCACACAATCTCTCTTCCTCTTCCTCCTCTCCTCCTTCTTCCTCCTCTCCTCCTTCTTCCTCCTCTCCTCCCTCCTCTCCTCCCTCCTCTCCTCCCTCTTCCTCCTCTCCTCCTTCTTCCTCCTCTCCTTCCTCTTCCTCCTCTCCTCCTTCTTCCTCCTCTCCTCCTTCTTCCTCCTCTCCTTCCTCTTCCTCCTCTCCTCCTTCTTCCTCCTCTCCTTCCTCTTCCTCCTCTCCTCCTTCTTCCTCCTCTCCTCCTTCTTCCTCCTCTCCTTCCTCTTCCTCCTCTCCTCATTCTTCCTCCTCTCCTCCCTCTTCCTCCTCTCCTCCTTCTTCCTCCTCTCCTTCCTCTTCCTCCTCTCCTCCTTCTTCCTCCTCTCCTTCCTCTTCCTCCTCTCCTCCCTCTTACTCCTCTCCTCCCTCTTCCTCCTCTCCTCCTTCTTCCTCCTCTCCTTCCTCTTCCTCCTCTCCTCCTTCCTCCTCTCCTCCCTCTTCCTCCTCTCCTCCTTCTTCCTCCTCTCCTCCTTCTTCCTCCTCTCCTCCCTCTTCCTCCTCTCCTCCCTCTTCCTCCTCTCCTCCTTCTTCCTCCTCTCCTCCTTCTTCCTCCTCTCCTCCCTCTTCCTCCTCTCCTCCCTCTTCCTCCTCTCCTCCTTCTTCCTCCTCTCCTTCCTCTTCCTCCTCTCCTCCTTCTTCCTCCTCTCCTCCTTCTTCCTCCTCTCCTTCCTCTTCCTCCTCTCCTCCTTCTTCCTCCTCTCCTCCCTCTTCCTCCTCTCCTCCTTCTTCCTCCTCTCCTTCCTCTTCCTCCTCTCCTTCCTCTTCCTCCTCTCCTCCTTCTTCCTCCTCTCCTCCCTCTTCCTCCTCTCCTCCCTCTTCCTCCTCTCCTCCCTCTTCCTCCTCTCCTCCTTCTTCCTCCTCTCCTTCCTCTTCCTCCTCTCCTCCTTCTTCCTCCTCTCCTCCCTCTTCCTCCTCTCCTCCCTCTTCCTCCTCTCCTCCTTCTTCCTCCTCTCCTCCTTCTTCCTCCTCTCCTCCCTCTTCCTCCTCTCCTTCCTCTTCCTCCTCTCCTCCTTCTTCCTCCTCTCCTTCCTCTTCCTCCTCTCCTCCTTCTTCCTCCTCTCCTTCCTCTTCCTCCTCTCCTCCTTCTTCCTCCTCTCCTCCCTCTTCCTCCTCTCCTCCCTCTTCCTCCTCTCCTTCCTCTTCCTCTGCTCCTCTCCTCTCTCCCAGGAGGATCCGATCATGGCTGCCTCCCTAGCCCTGTGACCTCTGCTGGGACCTCTGCTGTGAGTTCTGCTGAGGCTGGCCCTGCCTCTGGAGCTCCCTCCTCCTCCAGCAGCAGCAGCTTGGGCCCGGCCAGTGGGAGGACCAGCACAGCAGAACCGGTCCTGAGCCTCCATTACAGCACAGAGGGAACCACCACCAGCACCATCAAACTGGACTTCACTGATGAGTGGTGAGTCTGCTGCTCCCTGCACACAGCAGAGCTGCTGGGAATCTGGAAGCTGACATCCAGACTAAACCCTCCTCCTCCTCCTCCTCCTCCTCCTCCTCCCCTTCAGGAGCAGCAGAGCTTCCAGCTCCAGGGGCAGCGGGGGGCCCAAGGCATCCATCCCTGCTGCCATCCAGAACAGGGAGAGCCTTGCTTCGCGGAGCTCAGTGTCTGAGCCAGGTGAGCTTGGCTGGTGGATGAAAGTTCCACTGCAGCCTCAGATCACTGTGGAGCTCCAGAACTGGGATCACTGTCACACCAGAAACTAATGACACCATTTGTAATGTTTCTATAAAAGGCTCATCTAGGAATATAGCGCTCACCTCTCTTTGTGCCTTTCCCTCCCTCTTCGACTCCTCCTTTATCTCCCAGCACCACCTGCTGTGTCAGACCCCCCAGGCCAGAGCAGCCCCACCCCTACCCCAGCCCCAGCAGCTGAAGTCAGGCAGCACAGCCCTGAGAAGGCCTCCTCCAGTTCCAGCTCCCAGACCTGCCCGGCCCCCCTGGCCACAGCCCCGGCCGGAGGCTCTGTCGAGGGGGCTGGTGTGGAGCCCTCCTTGCTGGAGGCTGAGGAGACGGAGGACACCTCAGGGGGGTGCAGGAGGGAGGAGCCCCCAGGAGAGGGGGGTCCGGGGGTGCAGGAGGGGTTAGGTCAACCCTCACGGAGCAACCAAGACTCAGACGACAGTGATGATGATCCTATTCTGATCCCCTCAGCTAGATACAGAGGAGGACAGGGACAGAGGTAGGAAACACACTCACTCACACACACACACACACACACACAAACACACACGTCTCTTGTGCAGTGGGCTTTAAGGGTAGAGGGTCTCTTGTGCAGTGGGCTTTAAGGGTAGAGGGTCTCTTGTGCAGTGGGCTTTAAGGGTAGAGGGTCTCTTGTGCAGTGGGCTTTAAGGGTAGAGGGTCTCTTGTGCAGTGGGCTTTAAGGGTAGAGGGTCTCTTGTGCAGTGGGCTTTAAGGGTCTGTTGTTCTGTACAGTTTGTTTGCTGTTCTTGAACTATACACATAGATCTGATTTCAGAGGCTCAGCAGTAGGAGATAGGATGATCAGGTAACGACCGTGTGCTGCTCTTCTAAAACCCTCTAACATGCTACACAGACTGTGTGTCTATGAGTGCTTATGGGATTTCACCTCTCAGGTCCTGCCTGATGTGTGTGTGTGTTTGAGAGAGACTGCAGGTTTGTGTGTGTTTTAACTGTGCACAGGACTAATCCCTGTAGCTGCATTAAGCATGCGATGCATGTGTGTAGTAGCAGCAGCTGTGGACTGCTGGTCGCAGCACAGACACGTCAATGAGCAGCACTGCCACTGCTGCAGCACTGTAGCACCGGCTGAACACCAGGGGGAGCTGGAGAGACAGGACCTGGATGTAGCACCTGCTGAACACCAGGGGGAGCTGGAGAGACAGGACCTGGATGTAGCACCTGCTGAACACCAGGGGGAGCTGGAGAGACAGGACCTGGATGTAGCACCTGCTGAACACCAGGGGGAGCTGGAGAGACAGGAGGACAGCATGGCCAAAGAGGAGGACTCCACTAAAACCTGGCATAATTCGGCTACTGAAGGATTGAGATCCAGTGTGTCCAGACTGGTGATGCTCTAGTGGCTAGAGTCTAGTCAGTGTGTGCAGACTGGTGATGCTCTAGTCAGTGTGTCCAGACTGGTGATGCTCTAGTCAGTGTGTCCAGACTGGTGATGCTCTAGTCAGTGTGTGCAGACTGGTGATGCTCTAGTCAGTGTGTGCAGACTGGTGATGCTCTAGTCAGTGTGTGCAGACTGGTGATGCTCTAGTCAGTGTGTGCAGACTGGTGATGCTCTAGTCAGTGTGTCCAGACTGGTGATGCTCTAGTCAGTGTGTGCAGACTGGTGATGCTCTAGTCAGTGTGTCCAGACTGGTGATGCTCTAGTCAGTGTGTCCAGACTGGTGATGCTCTAGTCAGTGTGTCCAGACTGGTGATGCTCTAGTCAGTGTGTGCAGACTGTTGATGCTCTAGTCTAGTCAGTGTGTCCAGACTGGTGATGCTCTAGTCAGTGTGTGCAGACTGGTGATGCTCTAGTCAGTGTGTCCAGACTGGTGATGCTCTAGTCAGTGTGTCCAGACTGTTGATGCTCTAGTCAGTGTGTCCAGACTGGTGATGCTCTAGTCTAGTCAGTGTGTGCAGACTGTTGATGCTCTAGTCAGTGTGTCCAGACTGGTGATGCTCTAGTCAGTGTGTGCAGACTGGTGATGCTCTAGTCAGTGTGTGCAGACTTGTGATGCTCTAGTCAGTGTGTCCAGACTGGTGATGCTCTAGTCAGTGTGTCCAGACTGGTGATGCTCTAGTCAGTGTGTCCAGACTGTTGATGCTCTAGTCAGTGTGTCCAGACTGGTGATGCTCTAGTCTAGTCAGTGTGTGCAGACTGTTGATGCTCTAGTCAGTGTGTCCAGACTGGTGATGCTCTAGTCAGTGTGTCCAGACTGGTGATGCTCTAGTCTAGTCAGTGTGTCCAGACTGTTGATGCTCTAGTCAGTGTGTCCAGACTGGTGATGCTCTAGTCAGTGTGTCCAGACTGTTGATGCTCTAGTCAGTGTGTCCAGACTGGTGATGCTCTAGTCTAGTCAGTGTGTCCAGACTGGTGATGCTCTAGTCTAGTCAGTGTGTGCAGACTGTTGATGCTCTAGTCAGTGTGTCCAGACTGGTGATGCTCTAGTCAGTGTGTGCAGACTGGTGATGCTCTAGTCAGTGTGTGCAGACTTGTGATGCTCTAGTCAGTGTGTCCAGACTGGTGATGCTCTAGTCTAGTCAGTGTGTGCAGACTGTTGATGCTCTAGTCAGTGTGTGCAGACTGGTGATGCTCTAGTCTAGTCAGTGTGTCCAGACTGGTGATGCTCTAGTCAGTGTGTCCAGACTGTTGATGCTCTAGTCAGTGTGTGCAGACTGGTGATGCTCTAGTCAGTGTGTGCAGACTTGTGATGCTCTAGTCAGTGTGTCCAGACTGGTGATGCTCTAGTCTAGTCAGTGTGTGCAGACTGTTGATGCTCTAGTCAGTGTGTGCAGACTGGTGATGCTCTAGTCTAGTCAGTGTGTCCAGACTGGTGATGCTCTAGTCAGTGTGTGCAGACTGGTGATGCTCTAGTCAGTGTGTCCAGACTGGTGATGCTCTAGTCAGTGTGTGCAGACTGGTGATGCTCTAGTCAGTGTGTGCAGACTTGTCAGTCCTGATGTGATTCACATGTTGATGTCCAGCCACAAGCTATCATGATGGCTGTGTTGTAGCTCAGCTGGATTCTGCTTCAGCATGACTCTCAAGAAGGACACAGGGACTGACTGTGTGTGTGTGTGTTTGTCTGTTTGTGTGACAGGCGTTCAGCTGCAGCCCGTATACAGGAGCTGTTCCGCCGGAGGAAGGAGAGGAGGGAGATGGAGGAGAGCGAGACGCAGAACATCAGAAGACCATCAGTCAAGATGGTCTACAAGGGACATCGTAACTCCAGAACCATGGTAGGTAGACTCCACCCAGCAGTCTGGTAGGTAGACTCCACCCAGCAGTCTGGTAGGTAGACTCCCCCCAGCAGCCTGGTAGGTAGACTCCACCCAGCAGTCTGGTAGGTAGACTCCCCCCAGCAGCCTGGCTGGCTCAGAGGGAACAGCAGCATCTTCCTCTGGGTCTCCCTCTTGCTTGTTGTTCCAGATTAAGGAGTCGTGTTTCTGGGGGAACAACTTTGTGATGAGTGGCTCCGACTGTGGGCACATCTTCATCTGGGACCGGCACACAGGGGAACACCTCATGCTGCTGGAGGCTGACAACCATGTGGTCAACTGTCTGCAACCACACCCCTACGACCCCAGTCAGTACTGCCCCCACACACTGGCTCTCTGTCTGGCTCTCTGCCTGGCTCTCTGTCTGGCTCTCTGCCATTCTCTATGTCTGGCTCTCTGCCTCTTAGCCTGTCTCTCTGCCTGTCTCTCTGTCTGTCTCTCTGCCAGTCTCTATGTCTGTCTCTCTGCCTCTTAGCCAGTCTCTCTGCCTGGCTCTCTGCCTGTCTCTCTGCCTGGCTCTCTGCCTCTTAGCCTGTCTCTCTGCCTGTCTCTCTGTCTGTCTCTCTGCCAGTCTCTATGTCTGTCTCTCTGTCTCTCTGCCTCTTAGCCAGTCTCTCTGCCTGTCTCTCTGTCTGTCTCTCTGCCAGTCTCTATGTCTGTCTCTCTGCCTCTTAGCCAGTCTCTCTGCCTGGCTCTCTGCCTGGCTCTGTCTGTCTCTCTGCCAGTCTCTCTGTCTGTCTCTCTGTCTTTCTCTCTGTCTGTCTCTCTGCCTGTCTCTCTGCCTGTGTCTGGCTTGCAGACGCTCCAGTCAGTGTGTCTAGCCTCCTGGTGATGCCAGTCTGTCTCTGTGTGACTGCTTGCAGTTCTGTCCTAAACATATCATACTGTCTGCTTGCAGTTCTGGCCTCTTCCGGTATCGACTATGACATCAAGATGTGGTCTCCTTTGGAGACGAGCCCCTCCTTCAACAGAGTCCTAGCAGATGAGGTAAGGCTGTGCAGGCGGAGGACTCCCTCAGCAGGCTTCCCTACAACAGGACACACACACTTCCTCCTGCTCTCCTTCAGCTGGTCTCAGCGCTGCATTTTGAACCGAGTGAAATTGTGATTGTGCTTTCTGAGAGAGGAAGTGCTGTTCAAACATGTTTTGGAAAGTTCAAGTGGCCAAATCAGATTCATGGTACAGGTGATCAGTCTTAACGAGCTGTTCCTCTGGGTGTTCAGGTGATCAATCTTAACGAGCTGTTCCTCTGGGTGTTCAGGTGATCAATCTTAACGAGCTGTTCCTCGGTGTGTTCAGGTGCACACTTGTAATGAGCTGTTCCTCTGTGTGTTCAGGTGATGAGTCTTAACGAGCTGATCCTCTGTGTTCAGGTGATCAGTCTTAACGAGCTGTTCCTCTGTGTGTTCAGGTGATCAGTCTTAACGAGCTGTTCCTCTGTGTTCAGGTGATCAGTCTTAACGAGCTGTTCCTCTGTGTGTTCAGGTGATCAGTCTTAACGAGCTGTTCCTCTGTGTGTTCAGGTGATCACTCGTAACAACCTGTTCCTCTGTGTTCAGGTGATCAGTCTTAACGAGCTGTTCCTCTGTGTTCAGGTGATCAGTCTTAACGAGCTGTTCCTCTGTGTGTTCAGGTGATCACTCGTAACAACCTGTTCCTCTGTGTGTTCAGGTGATCACTCGTAACTAGCTGATCTTCTGTGTTTTCAGGTGATCAGTCTTAACGAGCTGTTCCTCTGTGTGTTCAGGTGATCAGTCTTAACGAGCTGTTCCTCTGTGTGTTCAGGTGATCACTTGTAACAACCTGTTCCTCTGTGTTCAGGTGATCACTCGTAACAACCTGTTCCTCTGTGTTCAGGTGATCAGTCTTAACGAGCTGTTCCTCTGTGTTCAGGTGATCAGTCTTAACGAGCTGTTCCTCTGTGTGTTCAGGTGATCAGTCTTAACGAGCTGTTCCTGTGTGTTTAGGTGATCAGTCTTAACGAGCTGTTCCTCTGTGTGTTCAGGTGATCAGTCTTAAGAAGCTGATCTTCTGTGTGTTCAGGTGATCACTCGTAACAACCTGTTCCTCTGTGTTCAGGTGATCAGTCTTAACGAGCTGTTCCTCTGTGTGTTCAGGTGATCAGTCTTAAGAAGCTGATCTTCTGTGTGTTCAGGTGATCACTCGTAACAACCTGTTCCTCTGTGTTCAGGTGATCAGTCTTAACGAGCTGTTCCTCTGTGTTCAGATGATCAGTCTTAACGAGCTGTTCCTCTGTGTGTTCAGGTGATCAGTCTTAACGAGCTGTTCCTCTGTGTGTTCAGGTGATCAGTCTTAACTAGCTGTTCCTCTGTGTGTTCAGGTGATCAGTCTTAACGAGCTGTTCCTCTGTGTGTTCAGGTGATCAGTCTTTACGAGCTGTTCCTCTGTGTGTTCAGGTGATCAGTCTTAAGAAGCTGATCTTCTGTGTGTTCAGGTGATCACTCGTAACAACCTGTTCCTCTGTGTTCAGGTGATCAGTCTTAACGAGCTGTTCCTCTGTGTTCAGATGATCAGTCTTAACGAGCTGTTCCTCTGTGTGTTCAGGTGCACACTTGTAATGAGCTGTTCCTCTGTGTGTTCAGGTGATGAGTCTTAACGAGCTGATCCTCTGTGTTCAGGTGATCAGTCTTAACGAGCTGTTCCTCTGTGTGTTCAGGTGATCAGTCTTAACGAGCTGTTCCTCTGTGTTCAGGTGATCAGTCTTAACGAGCTGTTCCTCTGTGTGTTCAGGTGATCAGTCTTAACGAGCTGTTCCTCTGTGTGTTCAGGTGATCACTCGTAACAACCTGTTCCTCTGTGTTCAGGTGATCAGTCTTAACGAGCTGTTCCTCTGTGTTCAGATGATCAGTCTTAACGAGCTGTTCCTCTGTGTGTTCAGGTGATCAGTCTTAACGAGCTGTTCCTCTGTGTGTTCAGGTGATCAGTCTTAACTAGCTGATCTTCTGTGTTTTCAGGTGATCAGTCTTAACGAGCTGTTCCTCTGTGTGTTCAGGTGATCAGTCTTAACGAGCTGTTCCTCTGTGTGTTCAGGTGATCACTTGTAACAACCTGTTCCTCTGTGTTCAGGTGATCACTCGTAACAACCTGTTCCTCTGTGTTCAGGTGATCAGTCTTAACGAGCTGTTCCTCTGTGTTCAGGTGATCAGTCTTAACGAGCTGTTCCTCTGTGTGTTCAGGTGATCAGTCTTAACAAGCTGTTCCTCTGTGTTCAGGTGATCAGTCTTAACGAGCTGATCCTCTGTGTGTTCAGGTGATCAGTCTTAATGAGCTGTTCCTCTGTGTGTTCGGGTGATCAGTCTTAACGAGCTGTTCCTGTGTGTTTAGGTGATCAGTCTTAACGAGCTGTTCCTGTGTGTTTAGGTGATCAGTCTTAACGAGCTGTTCCTCTGTGTGTTCAGGTGATCAGTCTTAAGAAGCTGATCTTCTGTGTGTTCAGGTGATCAGTCTTAACGAGCTGATCCTCTGTGTGTTCAGGTGATCAGTCTTAACGAGCTGTTCCTCTGTGTGTTCAGGTGATCAGTCTTTACGAGCTGTTCCTCTGTGTGTTTAGGTGATCAGTCTTAAGGAGCTGATCTTCTGTGTGTTCAGGTGATCAGTCTTAACGAGCTGATCCTCTGTGTGTTCAGGTGATCAGTCTTAACGAGCTGTTCCTCTGTGTGTTCAGGTGATCAGTCTTTACGAGCTGTTCCTCTGTGTGTTCAGATGATCAGTCTTTACGAGCTGTTCCTCTGTGTGTTCAGGTTATCAGTCTTAACGAGCTGTTCCTCTGTGTGTTCGGGTGATCAGTCTTAACGAGCTGTTCCTGTGTGTTTAGGTGATCAGTCTTAACGAGCTGTTCCTGTGTGTTTAGGTGATCAGTCTCAACGAGCTGTTCCTCTGTGTGTTCAGGTGATCAGTCTTAAGAAGCTGATCTTCTGTGTGTTCAGGTGATCAGTCTTAACGAGCTGATCCTCTGTGTGTTCAGGTGATCAGTCTTAACGAGCTGTTCCTCTGTGTGTTCAGGTGATCAGTCTTTACGAGCTGTTCCTCTGTGTGTTCAGGTGATCAGTCTTAATGAGCTGTTCCTCTGTGTGTTCAGGTGATCAGTCTTTACGAGCTGTTCCTCTGTGTGTTCAGGTGATCAGTCTTTACGAGCTGTTCCTCTGTGTGTTCAGGTTATCAGTCTTAACGAGCTGTTCCTCTGTGTGTTCAGGTGATCACTCGTAATGAGCTGATGCTGGAAGAGACTAGGAACACCATTACTGTCCCGGCCTCCTTTATGCTCAGGATGCTGGCTTCACTCAACCACATCAGAACAGGTGACCTCTCACACACACACGCATGCACACACACACACACACTCACACATACACATTCACTAAGGGGGGGTTGGGGGAGCTGTGTGTTGTGCTGTGTGCAGTGTGGGAGCTGTGCGTTGTGCAGTGTTCAGTAAACTCCTTAGCTTATTACTGATCTGCTCAGTTACAAACCAGTCCTGGGCCTCTCCCTGCCCTGATCTGAGCGTCTGTAACAGCTCCTGTGTGACACTATGATCTGAGGGTCTGTAACAGCTCCTGTGTGACACTATGATCTGAGCGTCTGTAACAGCTCCTGTGTGACACTATGATCTGAGGGTCTGTAACAGCTCCTGTGTGACACTATGATCTGAGCGTCTGTAACAGCTCCTGTGTGACACTATGATCTGAGGGTCTGTAACAGCTCCTGTGTGACACTATGATCTGAGGGTCTGTAACAGCCCCTGTGTGACACTATGATCTGAGGGTCTGTAACAGCCCCTGTGTGACACTATGATCTGAGGGTCTGTAACAGCCCCTATGTGACACTATGATCTGAGGGTCTGTAACAGCTCCTGTGTGACACTACGATCTGAGGGTCTGTAACAGCTCCTGTGTGACACTATGATCTGAGAGTCTGTAACAGCCCCTGTGTAACACTACGATCTGAGGGTCTGTAACAGCCCCTATGTGACACTATGATCTGAGGGTCTGTAACAGCTCCTGTGTGACACTATGATCTGAGGGTCTGTAACAGCTCCTGTGTGACACTATGATCTGAGGGTCTGTAACAGCTCCTGTGTGACACTATGATCTGAGGGTCTGTAACAGCCCCTGTGTGACACTATGATCTGAGGGTCTGTAACAGCTCCTGTGTGACACTATGATCTGAGGGTCTGTAACAGCCCCTGTGTGACACTACGATCTGAGGGTCTGTAACAGCTCCTGTGTGACACTACGATCTGAGGGTCTGTAACAGCCCCTGTGTGACACTATGATCTGAGGGTCTGTAACAGCTCCTGTGTGACACTATGATCTGAGGGTCTGTAACAGCCCCTGTGTGACACTATGATCTGAGGGTCTGTAACAGCTCCTGTGTGACACTACGATCTGAGGGTCTGTAACAGCCCCTGTGTGACACTATGATCTGAGGGTCTGTAACAGCTCCTGTGTGACACTATGATCTGAGGGTCTGTAACAGCCCCTGTGTGACACTATGATCTGAGGGTCTGTAACAGCTCCTGTGTGACACTATGATCTGAGGGTCTGTAACAGCTCCTGTGTGACACTATGATCTGAGGGTCTGTAACAGCCCCTGTGTGACACTATGATCTGAGGGTCTTTAACAGCCCCTGTGTGACACTATGATCTGAGGGTCTGTAACAGCTCCTGTGTGACACTATGATCTGAGGGTCTGTAACAGCCCCTGTGTGACACTATGATCTGAGGGTCTGTAACAGCTCCTGTGTGTGATGCTCTTTTGACTTCATATGATGATTTGGACAGAGGGAAGTGAGAATGTCTCTCTCTCTCTCTCTCCTCCGTCAGATCGTTTGGAAGGCGACCGCTCGGAAGGTTCCGGACAAGAGAACGAGGATGAACAGTAGCCAGCAGACATTTTGTTTGAGGGAGAAAAAAAAACACGACAAACACCCATTTCTTTTGCTCCAAAAAAAATCACTTGAAAATTTGAGATTTGTACAGGTATAATGTCAAATATTTCCTTACCTGAGCACTAGTTCCATTTCTAGCCCCCTTGTTTTTTAAGATGACTTTCTTACTGAAGTTTGTGTATGAGCTAACGACATCTGAGGACGGTGTGAATGCAAACGATGAGCAAGACTATTATATGAAGAGAGTTTGAGTAATATATAGGAGGGATGTGTGAGGATGTCTTAAGTGCAATATTCTTTTGATCAGGAGCAAATGGTCTATGATCCGTGTTGGTGTGAGATTTCGTATTTGTAGAGCAAGGCAAAGAACTCCTCTGTTTATATACTGTACCTGCAGTTATGCATGTGTAAACAGGAATTATGCTTTAAGTAAACCATTTTGTTGTTGAAAATATATTTTTGTATGTCTGATTTTAGTGGTTCTGAATATATCATATCTGATTGTGTTACCATGACGCTACTATGAAACTCCTGAGTTCTATCTAAATCATACATATCAACAGTCTGATACAGATGCTGTTCAGTGGGTTAAACTGTGTCTGTGTCAGAGCTTCAGAGAAGCAACACACACTGAATGCTGTGGTTCCTTAATGTCAGCTACTCCTCCCACTAAACTGGTGGTCTTTGTTTAGCTGGTCGAGCTGTTTAAGTTCAGCCTCAGATCAAGCTGTGTTGCAGTAAAGAGCTTTAACCCCCCTCATGACAAAAACTAAACAAAACTGAACATTCATCTTTAACTTTTGTAAAAAACAAACAAAAAGAAAACAGCTTTAATACAAAGAAAGATCCTTAACAGTAAAAAATAATAAATCCACCATGTATAAAACCTTAATCTGGTGTTCCATTCCCTCTCACAATGCAGTACCTTATGCTAACAGAGACACACACATATATACCACTCACTTCTGATGTATAACAGTGATACACAGTTACTATAGGGAACACAGTGATTGTTTCAGTTTGTGAACTGGTGCACTAATAAAGTGATTAGGAAGCACACGTGGCTGTTGACGGTCACCCGGGTGAGTGTGCTACGGGGGAGGAGGGGGAGGACAGAGGCAGTAGGGGGAGAACAGGCAGAAGGGGGAGAACAGAGGCAGTAGGGGGAGGACAGGCAGAAGGGGGAGAACAGAGGCAGAAGGGGGAGGACAGGCAGAAGGGGGAGGACAGGCAGTAGGGGGAGGACAGGCAGAAGGGGGAGAACAGAGGCAGAAGGGGGAGGACAGGCAGTAGGGGGAGGACAGGCAGAAGGGGGAGGACAGGCAGTAGGGGGAGGACAGGCAGAAGGGGGAGAACAACACATAAGGACAGTTCCTAAATTCTTCATCCACCGCTGAATCACGTTTTCAAGGACGTGTGTTCAAGTGTTCAATCCCCCTTAGATCAGAACGATACCTGTACTTGTACTTCCAATAACTTCATCTATATCTGTCCACATGTCCAGTCTGCTGCTCTTAGGTCTGTGGATCCTGCCCCCTCCTGTATTGAGGCCCTGTGACACAACCTTCTCAGCCTCTGGGTGTGTCTTCAAGTGCAGTCATATGGAGGTCTAGTCAAGGGCAGTCATATGGAGGTCTAGTCAAGGGCAGTCATATGGAGGTCTAGTCAAGGGCAGTCATATGGAGGTCTAGTCAAGGGCAGTCATATGGAGGTCTAGTCAAGGGCAGTCATATGGAGGTCTAGTCAAGGACATGTCTTCACATGTGGATAGTATGGAGCCATCCTGTTGGACCTAAGGGCATTCCAACAAATAGGAAGTGAAAGAGGTCATTTCTGTTGGATGGCTCCCCTATGCTTATCAGAGGTTGTTGATGGTTTTCACTGACTTTACCATCAACAAACATGCGTCTGTAAACCCCTTTGATGTAGGGGCTTCTACTAATGTGTTGCTGTCCATCAGGATTCCTATCACCTGATTCTAACTGCATTATAGAACGCACCTTCAGCTGGCATTGTTACGGAAATCAACTAAAGAGGACTAAAACAAAAGAAGTACATTTCTAAATTTGGCAACAGATTCTGTCCCCTCATGGCCGAATAACAAATTGGAAATTACAAGCTTACAAATCAACTCCAACTTTTAGGAGTTGGTCAGAACTTGTTTAGTTGACAGTTTTCTCTGAGGGGACATTGAGAACAAAACAGCTACACTTCCTGTGAAAAAACAGCAGGTGAACCTTTCCAAGAACAGCAGTAAAGGCTTCCTGTTTCAATATGAGGTGCAGCCTGTCGATTATAATCAGAATATATGACGCCAAGTCCAACACACTAAAATCTTTTTAGAGTCATTTCCGGACACAGATTAAGATGGAAGCATATGTCAGTGACATGTCTCTTACTCTGACGCTACTTCTGAGAGAAGCAAATCTAAAAGTCTTGTGACGGGGAATGGTTAAGAACTGACAACTAACATGGCATTAAGTGTCCTTTTCCTAGTAAAAACACTGAAATGCCTCATATACAAAAAAGTTGACATTGTCTTGTAAACTTTTACATGTTTACACAATGTTTACACAATGTTTACACAATGTTTACACAATGTTTACACAATGCCCGGCGGTATGAAGTCAGGTGGTTTCAGGCCGCCAGCTCCTCCACATCCTCCTCTTCTCCTTCATCTCTGTCGTCTTTCACGATCCCTTCATCGATGCTCTCCAGCCTCAGTCTCTGGCCGTCCAGGTAGCGTGGGGCCCGTGGTGCTGCCCTCGCTGCCACCGCAAACAGCCCCGGAGGCAGGAGGGTCTCCTCCCCAAACAGGGTGACCCTGGCGTCACTCTCGATGGCCCGGGCCAGGCAGGAGGCGAAGGTGTCCAGGGACTTGTGGACCTCAGCTTGAACCTGGACCACGTCCGCTGAGGAAGGACAAAGGTCGTGTGAGTTGACCAATCAGTGGATGAGGGAGAACAGTGCTGGAATGTAGGAAGCATAAGGGGTTTAGTGTGTGTGTGTTGCTAAAGGGATAATGTTTGCGTGTTGCTAAAGGGATAATGTTTGCGTGTTGCTAAAGGGATAATGTTTACGTGTTTCTAAAGAGATAATGTTTGCGTGTTGCTAAAGGGATAATGTTTACGTGTTTCTAAAGAGATAATGTTTGCGTGTTGCTAAAGGGATAATGTTTACTTGTTTCTAAAGAGATAATGTTTGCGTGTTTCTAAAGGGATAATGTTTACGTGTTGCTAAAGAGATAATGTTGCTCACTGTGGTTTTTGTTAAACGTTTGTATCTCCTGTATCTCTTGTCTCAAACTGGTGCCATCGAGGGCCAAGAGGGTGCAGGTTTTCATGTCAACCAAGCCACTACACCAGCTGACTTCACTAAGTAGAGAAACTTGTTAGTTAAGTCAGCTGGTGTAGTGGCTTGGTTGACATTAAAACCTGCACCCTCTTGGCCCTCGATGGCACCAGTTTGAGACCCCTGATATAAATGATGGCAGTCATTGTCTGGTGACACTGCTGTGGAAATGAACTGACATTATTTACCAAGCTCATTGTTTTGACAGTTTTAATGGACTTCTCAAGAAGTGTTATTTACCTGTGACATGCTCACTTTACCAGAGCACATCACACCTTTATAACAGAACACACAGAGATCCCCTCTGTCAGTAACTAGAATGGAGAAACAAACACAGTTCCAGAACTGCCCACCTGGTCTCTCCTTCCTGTTGGATCCAGCTCAGTAAACAACAAGGCACTGGGTAAAGTTTGTTGTCTTTTATTATTCAATGACTAAATAACTTCCTCCCCACCTCACCTCATCTCTCTCAGGTTCCCTCTTGTATCCCTCTTTCTCTCTCTCTCTCTCTCCCCTCTCCCCCTCTCTCTCCCCCTCTCTCTCCCTCTCTCTCTCCCTCTCTCTCAGGTTCCCTCTTGTATCCCTCTCTCTCTGTCTCTCCCTCCCTCTCTCTGTCTCTCGCTCTCCCTCTGATGATGTCAGTCTCCCTCTCTCTCTCTCTCGCTCTCCCTCTGATGATGTCAGTCTCCCTCTCTCTCTCCCCCAGGTGAGGTGGGGTCAGGTACCTTTGGAATGTGGCTCCACCTGGTCTTCAAAGGTTACCGAGCTTCGCCTCTTCCCGGACAAGTTGCCATGGTGACTGGAGTGGGAGGTGCCGTCAGTAGAGAAGTTATCAAGGAGCATCACATCTGTACCTGGAGGACAGAGCAGATCTCAGAATGATGTCAGGTAAACCCTGAAGTCCAGGCAGAACATTCCCACACAGGCTCAACAAAGACCCCAACCTGAAGGTATGCAGCGATTAGTTCCAGCTTGTTAAAGATTTCCAATAAGTAAATAAGCAACTGTTTGTAGCGCTTTGCTATTAGCCCCCCTGACCTACATGCAGACAGGGAGAGAGTGAGGAGGATGTGTGGGCCAATGAGGAGTCTCGTCTCTCTGACATCATGGTCATGTGACTGGGTTCCACATGACTGCACATGCTCTGCCAGACGTGAGCCACAGAAGTGGAATGTGTCTGGTTGGGTTAGAGAACCCTCAGACAAGCCAACTGTCTGACTGGATCGACCACTGAAGAATGACCTGGAAGTTTTTAAAACCTGTGGACCAACACCTGGGAGATATTCCCCATGGAGGAAGGATACATCAGTTCATCTCTAAAGCTTTATCACTGACAGATGCCTTATCACTGACAGATGCCTTATCACTGACAGATGCCTTATCACTGACAGATGCCTTATCACTGACAGATGCCTTATCACTGACAGATGCCTTATCACTGACAGATGCCTTATCACTGACAGATGCCTTATCACTGACAGATGCCTTATCACTGACAGATGCCTTATCACTGACAGATGCCTTATCACTGACAGATGCCTTATCACTGACAGATGCCTTATCACTGACAGATCAAAAGGAAGTGAAACAGGTCAAGCAGAACCATAAAAAACAAACATACATGGAAACAAATGAGACAGGAAGTTCCTGTCTGTGCAACACTTACATGAATCCTGAGTGAAACTGAATCCAGTGTCTCCAGTACTGCTCCCGGGGGCCACAAGATGGCCGCCCCCCACCAGCATGGCTGTGAGATGAGGGGACATGCCCAGGTCTGGGGGGTACACAACACTGTCAACGACATCACCATGACAACACCACAACAACACTCAAGGAACATCATCAACAAATACATTCAAGGGGTGTCACTCTCCTTTACCATTATTAAGACAGAAGTACCAGTAACCCCGATCCCCCTAGTATCCCCGACCCACCCAGTAACCCCCATCTCCACCAGTACCTGTAAGCCTGTTGGAGATGCTGAACAGGCGGGAGGTTCTGTGTCGCGTAGCGAACGACTCCCTATAGTAACGGTCTCCGAAGCACATTCCCAGCAGCTCCTTCCTCACTGTCTTGTTCCACAGTCCGTAGATGAGAGGGTGACACACAGAGCTGCAGAAAGACAGCCAGGCCACCAGAGTCTCCAGCCCAGGAGAGACGCTCCCCTGGCCCCACAGAGCCTCTGTGCACACCACACACACATAGGGGCCCCAGGTCACCAGGAACGTTCCAACCACAACCAGGATGGTCACAAAGGCTTTACACTGGCTTCCTGCATAAACCAGGCTCTTCCTGCTCCCATTGGACGAGGTGGACGTTGCAGAGTTCTTCCGCCCGTTCTTCTGGCTGTTCCCCGAATCCTCCTGAGACACCACCACTGTTCCACAATGCACCTTGCGGGCCTTGAGGCGCGCTACGCGGAATATGACGCCGTAGCAGACTAGCATGGCGAGGAGGGCCGGGAGGCTGCACCAGGTGACCCAGAAGGCTGAGTATCCTGGCTCACGATGCCAGGCCACCACGCACATCCACTTGAAGCAGTCAAACTCAAAGGAGGACCAGCCGAACAGAGGAGGCAGACATCCCACCAGGGAGTGCAGCCACACATAGACGATGACCACCACTGCCCTGTTCCCTGTGATCTTCATGGGGTAGATCATGGGGTAGAGGACAGCATAGTACCTGCAGAGAGGGGAGACACCTGTGGTCAAAGGTTACCTGACAGGACTGGGGACCAGGAGGAGACGAGGGAGATTCTCTTTTCCTCATGTTGAATCTGACTGAAGGAAAAGGTGGAAGCAAATGCCACAATAGTTGTGTTTCTCCAGGAACAGGTTTGAGCTGCCAGGCTCTTGTCTAGCTCTGGCTCTCTCCAGCACTTCAGTGATAATGAGGTCAACAGTAGTGGCTCTGATGGGCAGCAGAGCAGAGCCACTGATAGCACTGACATTGACCAAGAGCTCTTCAGATGTAAAAGAAGGAAAATTTACAAATGAGTCAGAGCCACAACACTTTAGAACAGCTGGTCTAGAACCCTGTTCTCTCTGGCTCCTTAGAACAGCTGCTCTAGAACCCTGTTCTCTCTGGCTCCACAGAACAGCTGCTCTAGAACCCTGTTCTCTCTGGCTCCACAGAACAGCTGGCCTAGAACCCTGTTCTCTCTGGCTCCTTAGAACAGCTGCTCTAGAACCCTGTTCTCTCTGGCTCCGCAGAACAGCTAGTCTAGAACCCTGTTCTCTCTGGCTCCGCAGAACAGCTAGTCTAGAACCCTGTTCTCTCTGGCTCCGCAGAACAGCTAGTCTAGAACCCTGTTCTCTCTGGCTCCACAGAACAGCTGCTCTAGAACCCTGTTCTCTCTGGCTCCACAGAACAGCTGGCCTAGAACCCTGTTCTCTCTGGCTCCTTAGAACAGCTGCTCTAGAACCCTGTTCTCTCTGGCTCCGCAGAACAGCTAGTCTAGAACCCTGTTCTCTCTGTCTCCATAGAACTGCTGCTCTAGAACCCTGTTCTCTCTGGCTCCTTAGAACAGCTGCTCTAGAACCCTGTTCTCTCTGTCTCCATAGAACAGCTGATCTAGAACCCTGTTCTCTCTGTCTCCATAGAACTGCTGCTCTAGAACCCTGTTCTCTCTGTCTCCATAGAACTGCTGCTCTAGAACCCTGTTCTCTCTGTCTCCATAGAACTGCTGCTCTAGAACCCTGTTCTCTCTGTCTCCATAGAACTGCTGCTCTAGAACCCTGTTCTCTCTGTCTCCATATAACTGCTGCTCTAGAACCCTGTTCTCTCTGTCTCCATAGAACTGCTGCTCTAGAACCCTGTTCTCTCTCTTATAAACGCTCTCTGCTCACAAGGGCTTCACCAATGAATGCCAAACACAAATGAAGCATTGACTGTAATGTCACACAGTATAAAACTACCACTTGGATTGCTTCTATAAATAATGTTGTTTTCTGTTAATGCTAAGGCCTCAGTGAGAGCCCAGGGCCAGAGAACACAGAAGACTGAGTGATATAGCCTAATTATCCTAATCCTACTTGGTACAGAAGTAGGTTTATTTATGTGGACTGTGATTAGGAACATACAATGACCTTGTGTACAACATGCTAAGACAAAAATGTCACTAATTCATGACCACAAAACAAACATATATATAAACAGATTTTAAGTCTTTGCAAACGAAATATGTTCATTGCCAACTAGTTCCTCAAATAAGGTAAAAGCTTGTGTGTGTATCTAGCCATCATCTTGACTCACCTGTCTATAGCGATGGCCCCTAGAGTCAGCATGCTGGCCGAGCTGATGAGCAGGTAGAGGAGAGCGGTGAAGTTGCACCACACCACCCCGAACACCCACTCCCTCCGGGCTGAGCTCACCGCCACGAAGGGAAGCACCAGCACTGCCAGCAGCAGGTTAGACAGAGTCAGGCTGAACACAAACTTGTTGCTGGGGGTGAGGAGGTAGGGTTTACGATAGAGGGTGGCTACGATGAGGAGATTCCCCAGGCAGGCTAAGAGAGTGATGGTGACGATAAAGACCGACTCCAGGACCACCAGGCCGCCCCCACCATGCCGGTCCTGGACTGAGCAGTTACGGCTGGAGTTCATGGTGAGGAGCTGGAGCTGGGCTGGTGCACAGGCTGCATCCTGGGAGCCTGCAGGGAGGACAGGAGGTTAAAACAGGCCTTCAGCTAGGCTGGTGCACAGGCTGCATCCTGGGAGCCTGCAGGGAGGACAAGAGGTTAAAACAGGCCTTCAGCTGCGAGGCTGAGAGGCTGTGATGTGAGGCTGAGAGGCTGAGATGCGAGGCTGAGGCTAACAGCTCACTGGTTTTGGGGAACCGGTAAGACTCTGTTCAGAACCGATAGGTTGTGAAAACATGGCACTAACCCTCAATGGTTTACAAGTTCAGAAACGCAGAACAATCCTACAAAGTTTCAAACTACAGCAGTTTTCTACGTAACCCAAACTGAACATAGCAGAACTAGGATACATATTAAACATCATAAGCACGACATAAACAGTTTTCCAAACCAGCAGCTTAAATACTGGCATTTACTTTATAGCGTTTAATGACCAGTCTTTACGTTTTACAACTACAGCAAAGCAGCTAAATAACAACAAATACATCATTTTGTGACATTATATCGTCGATGGTAAAGCCTACATAAGGATTAAGCCTTAATACTGTTTCCATGTAATGTTAATAAACAGAATATAAGAAGTGAATCAGTGTTACTAGACTTTCCTAACTCAGTAACCTGGATCTGACTCCAGAACAAGCTACTCCACTATGGTCCCATACTAATCTTTTGCTTATAATAAATGTACCGTCCACTTTAACAAAGTAATAACTAAAGTCAACTATTATCTTATCCTTATACGTTTTCCCACAGTTTTCCAACAAAGTCTTGTCCTTCACCCAGCAGAGCCCCCCAACCCAGCTCCTAACTTTCTCCATTGTCCGCTAATCTCCCCCTTCTGATCTCCCCCTCTTGGTCTCCCCTTTCTCACCTCCAGAAACTCGCAGCAGTGGAGCTTCATCTCAAACTAACTTATTAAACTCTAAAAGGTTTAAACAGCTTCTAGTTGTTGAATCCGTCAAACTATCTTCATTCATGTTTTTTCCTTGACTGTTAGAAATCCTCACTGCAGCTCTCTGCTGCATCATGGCGTCTGTCTCCCCCCCTCCACTTCACTCCTCCCTCTTCTTCCACACTCTCCCCCTCCACTTCTCTTCTTCCACACTCTCCCCCTCCTCAGTCAGTGGGGGGTTCAACTATGACTATGAATGAACTATGACTTAAGGAAGTTGCCGAACTATATTTTAATGTAGTTCATTACATAAAAACTAATGTACCCTGTTCATTATATTCGAAGTTCAGGTTATAGTTGAAAAACACGTTTTTTCGCCACTTTGCTGAAATGTTAGATCATGGAAAGTAACGTAATGTGTTTTATAAAGTGTATTAAAATGTTTTTATGTTCATAGATGTTTCTTGTGAGTTAGTACTCCTCTTCAGCACCATGGACCACCCAGGGAGATCAAAGCTCCCGCACATTTACGTCACCGCGCGCAGCCAATCAGAAATAACTGTTCAAGCTCGCGCTTCCAGCCGCATGATGGCGTTCTGGCAGCTTCCAAACTTCTCAAACTTGATCCACAAACAGCACAGCTATCAAACATACGAAACCTTTATTAATTATCATACAGAAAAAACAATGGTGACAAGGCATATTTATTTGTTCATACATTGGCCTCTGAACAACAAACATTTAATTCAACACTAACCCATTTTCTGCTGAATTTAAATAGCATCTTTAATGGGTCTGATAATCATCCACCTACTGATGTTAAAATCTGGGTTCTGGTGTCAGTGGTTCATAATCAGTTAGCAGAGATACCATCAGCCCCTGAAGAAGACAGAGAAACAGTCCTTAGATATTACATAAAGATACAAAATACATAAATATACAAAATACATAAAGATACTAAATACATAAAGATACTAAATACATAAAGATACTAAATACATAAAGATACTAAATACATAAAGATACTAAATACATAAAGATACTAAATACATAAAGATACTAAATACATAAAGATACTAAATACATAAAGATACTAAATACAGCCTCCTTAATCCCACCCATCAATTAAATAACAAAAATACGTTGAATGTGTCTTTATTGATTTCTAAGTTGATGGAATATACTGGATGATGAATGAAAGTAGTTCTTGTGTCTCTCCTCTCTCCTTCACCATGACAGCTCACCATGATCGTCCACTTCCTGTTCTCAGCCTCGGGGAAGACCAGTGAGCGTGGAGAGTAGAACACCTGATCATTCACCTCTTCCTGCTTCCTGGGGAGGCAGTGCAGGAAGGTCCAGTCTGGACTCGCCACACTTCCTGTCTGGAGCGGACAAACCAGAACACAGACGAGAGGTCAAACCAGAACACAGACGAGAGGTCAAACCAGAACACAGACGAGAGGTCAAACCAGAACACAGACGAGAGGTCAAACCAGAACACAGACGAGAGGTCAGACCAGAACACAGACGAGAGGTCAAACCAGAACACAGACGAGAGGTCAAACCAGAACACAGACGAGAGGTCAGACCAGAACACAGACGAGAGGTCAGACCAGAACACAGACGAGAGGTCAGACCAGGTTCAGACACAGCTGGTTTAACATGGCTGAACGTAGCAACACAGACACAGGTGTGTACCTGCATGGTGATCTGGTAACCATGGAAATCTTTGACCCTTTTCTTCTTCTCCTCTTCCTGCCCCATGCTCACCCAGGTGTCAGTCACCAGGACATTGGTGCCCCGGGCTGCCTCCATGGGGTCAGAGGTCATCAGGAGCTCCGTGCCGTGCTGACACAGGAAGTACATTCCACACGTGAGTCAGACCAGACAGGAAGTACATCACACACGAGTCAGACCAGACAGGAAGTACATCACACACACGAGTCAGACCAGACAGGAAGTACATCACACACGAGTCAGACCAGACAGGAAGTACATCACACACGAGTCAGACCAGACAGGAAGTACATCACACACGAGTCAGACCATATAAGGGAGGTTTGGTAACCGCAGTCCTGACCAATACAGTTTTCTAAAGCAATAGTGCAACAGCTTAAAATACTAAGAGGTTATGAACGTAAAAACAAATCAAGTTTTAAAGTGATTAAAATAAGCCTTTTTTCCCCCAACAAGTGGCTGTATTGTAATAGTGCTGCATAAATGAGAGTCTCACCTGTTTGGACAGTCTCTGAGCCTCCTCAATGACACTGATGTCTGGCTCATAACCCTGAGACACAAGTTCACAGCTCAGTCAGCAACATTTCAGTGGCATCAAAGTTATTACTAAGCAACATTACCAACAGGCCTCCTGAACAGGAAAGATACCATATTAACTGGTAGAAAATCTAGGTCTGTTCCAAGTCTACAAGATTCCTGTTTCTATAAGAACAATAGAGACCTTTGGTGTGGCGATCCTGAGGTTCACTCCCAGCTTGGGAGCGCTCATCATGAAGGAGTGGAGAACATTGTTCCCATCGCCGATCCAGCTGACTGTCAAGCCTGCCAGAGAACCGTAGTGTTCCTGCACACAAGGTTCCACAGTTCAGAAGGTCTGAAGATGATGTGGAGGAGGTGTGAGGGTGAGGGGTGAGGAGGTGTGAGGGTGAGGGGTGAGGAGGTGTGAGGGTGAGGGGTGAGGAGGTGTGAGGGTGAGGGGTGAGGAGGTGTGAGGGTGAGGGGTGAGGAGGTGTGAGGGTGAGGGGTGAGGAGGTGTGTACCTGCAGGGTGAGGAGGTGTGTATACCTGCAGGGTGAGGAGGGGTGAGGAGGTGTGAGGAGGTGTGTATACCTGCAGGGTGAGGAGGTGTGTATACCTGCAGGGTGAGGAGGTGTGTATACCTGCAGGGTGAGGAGGTGTGAGGAGGTGTGTATACCTGCAGGGTGAGGAGGGGTGAGGAGGTGTGCATACCTGCAGGGTGAGGAGGGGTGAGGAGGTGTGCATACCTGCAGGGTGAGGAGGGGTGAGGAGGTGTGTATACCTGCAGGGTGAGGAGGTGTGAGGAGGTGTGTATACCTGCAGGGTGAGGAGGTGTGAGGAGGTGTGTATACCTGCAGGGTGAGGAGGTGTGAGGAGGTGTATACCTGCAGGGTGAGGAGGTGTGAGGAGGTGTGCATACCTGCAGGGTGAGGAGGGGTGAGGAGGTGTATACCTGCAGGGTGAGGAGATCAGCCAGGATCTGGATGGGATGATAAAGGTCTGACAGGCCGTTGATAATGGGGATGGAGGCTTCTTTATCCAGCTCCTCCAGGGTAGCGTGGCTGTAAACCCGAGCTAGAACCATGTCACATAGGCCAGACAGAACCCTGTTACACAAACACAGCAGAACCCTGTTACACACACACAGCAGAACCCTGTTACACACACACAGCAGAACCCTGTTACACACACACAGCAGAACCCTGTTACACACACACAGCAGAACCCTGTTACACACACAGCAGAACCCTGTTACACACACACAGCAGAACCCTGTTACACAAACACAGCAGAACCCTGTTACACACACACAGCAGAACCCTGTTACACACAAACACAGCAGAACCCTGTTACACACACACAGCAGAACCCTGTTACACACACACAGCAGAACCCTGTTACACAAACACAGCAGAACCCTGTTACACACAAACACATGAAGGAGGGAGCACAGCTGCTTATCTCTTACCAGCACAGTACTGCAAAACTGATAAGGGTGTGTGTGTGTGTCTGGCAGACCTGGCTGTGTGTGTGTGTGTTTGTGTGTGTGTGTGTGTGGCAGACCTGGCTGTGTCTGTGCTGCTCTCGTTCACTCCCAGATGGATGTCCTGAGAGGTGAGGAAGCAGGGCTGACCTCCGAGCAGAGCGAAACCTGCACACACACACACATCATAACATCACAACACAACATCACAACACATCACAACACACATAACATCACAAACAACACATCACATAAAACAACACACATCACAACACATTACCACAAATCACAACACACATCACATTGTAATAGCACAGAACTTATTTGATTATAAACTGTGGCTGGAAAAGGTCTGCAGACCAGAGGAGAGACAGTGAAGAAACTGTCCATGCAGCAGATGTATTGTGTCTCATCTCATGACCCCATTCAGAAGCCTAATCCATGTTAACATCACCCTGCATAACTGTCTAACCACACACCTCCCCTAACCCTGCAGTAACTGTCTTACCACACACCTCCCCTAACCCTGCAGTAACTGTCTTACCACACACCTCCCCTAACCCTGCAGTAACTGTCTTACCACACACCTCCCCTAACCCTGCAGTAACTGTCTTACCACACACCTCCCCTAACCCTGCAGTAACTGTCTTACCACACACCTCCCCTAACCCTGCAGTAACTGTCTTACCACACACCTCCCCTAACCCTGCAGTAACTGTCTTACCACACACCTCCCCTAACCCTGCAGTAACTGTCTTACCACACACCTCCCCTAACCCTGCAGTAACTGTCTTACCACACACCTCCCCTAACCTCCCCATGGTCTGGATGGAGTCAGTGTATTTGAACATTTCTCATTCATTCCACCCATCAGTCCAGCTCAGTGAGCTGCCTCAGTCTGACAGGATCTGGCACCTGTTTCTGTAGACATTCTTGTTCTCGTACTCCTCTTCTCAAATATCATGGCTATAGACTTTCCCTGAAGAAGAGGAAGATACTGAAACAGAAATAGATGGTTAGTTTCAGCTGCTAACTAGAAACCTCAATTTAATATTGATCAGACAGTCCAGATGTAATTGAATGTATTAGTTTGGGTCCGAACCTGTTTTTCCTTCTTGATCCTGTGTTTTAGGTCACCAGACACCCACAGCAAGTGTTTGATCTCATCCGAGCTGAAATCTTTCAACGTCAAGAAACTGCGACCCTTTAAATTCACAGACCCCAGGACTGCTGAGCTGATGCTGCAAGATGGAGAACAGTGTCATGATCACACACATGATGAGCTAACCAGCCTTGACATGTCACCATAAAGTCTCATAGAGAAGCCATGTCACCATGTTAAACCTGTTAATAACAACATGATACCAGCCAGACTGAGTCCTGTACCCTCCTGGTCCTAACCCTAACCCCCCTCACCCCCCTGGTCAACACGTGGGGCTTCACAATGTTCTCTTACCTAAACCTTTTCGCACGGACATTTTGGAGAGTTTTCAGGCCACATAAGATGTGCTTATTTACAGCAAATACTTTAAACGACATGGTAGTCTATCTAAAAAGGCCAGTTACAAAATAAAGCGTCTTCCAGATCAAAAACCCTGACAACTGTGGACAGCGAGTCATCTAGGCATTAAAGTGTCGTTAAAAACAGACTTGTGATGGGCGGGGCTTTGGTGGGAGGAGCTTTGGTAGGCGGAGCTTTGGTGGGCGGAGCTTTGGTAGGCGGGGCTTTGGTGGCCGGAGCTTTGGTGGGCGGAGCTTTGGTCTACATTTCCCATGTGGCAGACAAGGTTCTCCTGCTACTTGTTGTAAATCCCAGGAACATCCGGTTACTATCTCAGCGGAGCCCCTAGCGGCGTGTGCAGACAGACAGCTCATAGACAATATAAATGACATTATTATATCTTTATGTCTATATGAGACAGCTGGGCAGGGATCCAGTGAGTTGCTCAGCCGGTAAATGATGCCAACCTCCGTGATGACAGGCATGCCTCGTGCCGTATGTCCCCGGTGAGCCGGTGGAGCGTGCAGGGAAGAGATGACAGGACAAACGGAAACTGATATTCCAGGTACGAGAGCCATTCTGACCCGAGCTGCTTTAGATGGAAGAGCTACTCCTCTGATAGCCCTCTGTGACATTGCTTGTAAAAAGGGCTATACAAATAAATGTTGATTTGATTTGATTTGATTTGATATCCGATAAGAGAAGGTTATGTGCATCATGGTACCTGCTGGTGTTGTTACAAGGTTCTCACCCCCGCCACGATTTGCATCACCTGGCCGCAGGAATGCTTGTGCACTCAGTAAAGCGGAGAAGTACACATTATACTGGGTCCTGACATACTAACCCTCTGTAACTTTCGCTAGAAAAGAGCCTGCATATTATCACAGGATGTTCATTGTGTCTCTGAGTGTTTCTGTGAGTACAGCAGATGTAAATCCTGGTGAGGTTAAGTGCTTTGAGAGGACACCAGCCTGGCCTCCCTAAGTGCTGAGAGGACACCAGCCTGGCCTCCCTAAGTGCTGAGAGGACACCAGCCTGGCCTCCCTTGAGACAGAAATAGGATGGAAACAGAGCGACAGTTGGTTTTAGGATTTGTCTGAAGCCATCTGTAGTGAAAGTCTTAAGTCATGTATTCACCCACAGTGAAACCTGCATCAGACACGACCCACAGTCTTTATGACCCACAGTCTTTATGACCCACAGTCTTTATGTCCCACAGTCTTTATGACCCACAGTCTTTATGTCCCACAGTCTTTATGACCCACAGTCTTTATGTCCCACAGTCTTTATGACCCACAGTCTTTATGACCCACAGTCTTTATGTCCCACAGTCTTTATGACCCACAGTCTTTATGACCCACAGTCTTTATGTCCCACAGTCTTTATGACCCACAGTCTTTATGTCCCACAGTCTTTATGTCCCACAGTCTTTATGACCCACAGTCTTTATGTCCCACAGTCTTTATGACACACAGTCTTTATGTCCCACAGTCTTTATGACCCACAGTCTTTATGTCCCACAGTCTTTATGACACACAGTCTTTATGACCCACAGTCTTTATGTCCCACAGTCTTTATGTCCCACAGTCTTTATGACCCACAGTCTTTATGTCCCACAGTCTTTATGACCCACAGTCTTTATGACCCACAGTCTTTATGCTTCTTCTGACCCACAGAGACGGGGGCTGTCTTCATATTTGGAAACAGCCAGCTATCAGATAATGTCCCCTGTAAGTTCTGGATGAAGGAGGACCCTCCTCAGCAGATAGCCTGTGGAAGAGAACACACTGCGGTCATCACTGGTACTTACTGAATAAATTATTGTTGGAGGGTTATTGAACATTTACAGGCCCATGATGCTGTAATTAAATTATATTGGGTCAGCCAACAACTATATGCTAGAATATATACAGTAATTGACCTGTAATGAAGAGTTTCCGCACGTGTGATTGGATCTCAGATTTCATTCATGGAGTTCTGTTGTTTCTAGGCAACGGAAGGCTCTTCATGTTTGGTAATAACAGCTGGGGTCAGCAGGGCCTGGGTTCAAAACCCTACATTAGGAAACCTACCAGTGTCAAAGGTCACTCATTCATACATTCATCTATTCATTTGATCTTTCAGTCTTATCTATTGTTTTCAGTCATTCATTCACTGAACCATTTCACCATCTTTTTCAGCTCTGAGGTCTGAAAAGGTGAAGTTTGCAGCGTGTGGGAGAGACCACACTGTTGTGTGCACATGTAGGAGAGCCACTCATCTTATTACAACACTAATTCATAGTTTAAGTCTTTGGAATTGTGTGTTTGTGTGTGTTTCTGTGAGTGATTGTGTGTGTGTGTGTGTGTGTGTGTGTGTGTGAGAGCTGTTAGATTAGATAATCCTTTATTTGTCTCACTGTGGGGAAATTGCAGTCAATTGTATTGCATTGGTCAGAATTTTAGCTGGATTAAGTCTGTTTCCAGATTAAAAAGATGGCGTCTGTGTTCAGCAGCAGTTAAACTGACTTGGAAACCCGTGTGTGTGTGTTTAACATGAGCTGTGTGTTCTGTGTGTCCAGGGAAAGGAGCCATCTATAGTACAGGGACCAACCAGGAAGGGCAGTTAGGTCTGGGCCACTGTGATGACATCACATCCTTCCACCTGTTGAAGCCCTTTTGTGAGCAGAAGCCAATCAGGATGCTCTCAGCAGGGTGCAGGACCAGTGCTGCTCTGACAGGTTAGCATGGCAACACATTAACATGAGGTCATTTATCAGACGCTCTTATCCAGAGAGACTTACAGCAGTACAGGGACATTCCACCCTGAGGACAGTAGGGTGAAGTGCCTTAACCAAAGACACAATGTCCTTGGGCACGGCCAGGAATCAAACCGGCAATGTGTGTGTGTGTGTGTGTGTGTGTGCTGGTAGAGGATGGGAGGTTGTTTGTGTGGGGGGACAACGCTGTGGGCCAGATTGGTTTGGGTGAAGAGAGCTACACCTCTGAACCCAGAGAGCTGGAACTGGACCATCCTGTATCCTGGGTATCCTGTGGCTCCCACCACCTGGGGATCGTTACAGGTACAACACATACACACACACACACACACAACACACACACACGCACACTAAACCTCCTAACCTGCTCTGGAGTCAGAGGTCACATTCTGTTGTTTGTTCCAAGTGAACGGAGACCTCCACACGTGTGGGGAGACGGACTACGGAAGGCTTGGGCTTGACCCTGATCTACTGACCAATCACAGGGTTCCTCAGCGGGTGAAGGGCATTGTGGGCCGGGTGACCCAGGTGTCTTGTGGAGGAGAACACACTGTAGTGATTACAGGTGCTTACAGTGCTTACACCATACAGGTCTCTGCTAGACTTCAGCCTTTGATTTATCACTAGGTTAGATTTCATGCTGGACTGTCTCATCTCAACAGTCAGTCTGGAAAATATAAACGAGCCATTATTTATGAGTTCAAAACTAGAAAGACCCTCTGTCCTCTCCCCCTGTCCTCTCCCCCTGTCCTCTCCCCCTGTCCTCTCCCTCTGTCATCTCCCCCTGTCCTCTCCCTCTGTCCTCTCCCTCTGTCCTCTCCCTCTGTCCTCTCCCCCTGTCCTCTCCTTCTGTCCTCTCCCTCTGTCCTCTCCCCCTGTCCTCTCCCCCTGTCCTCTCCCTCTGTCCTCTCCCCCTGTCCTCTCCCTCTGTCCTCTCCCCCTGTCCTCTCCCTCTGTCCTCTCCCCCTGTCCTCTCCCCCTGTCCTCTCCTTCTGTCCTCTCCCTCTGTCCTCTCCCCCTGTCCTCTCCCCCTGTCCTCTCCCTCTGTCCTCTCCCTCTGTCCTCTCCCTCTGTCCTCTCCCCCTGTCCTCTCCCCCTGTCCTCTCCCCCTGTCCTCTCCCCCTGTCCTCTCTCACAGAGGGGGACGTGTACACCTTTGGCCGGGGTCAGTATGGGCAGCTGGGTCTGGGTACCTTCCAGTTTGAGGCCCTGATTCCCCAAACTGTGGATCACTTGAGGAACACCAGAGTCAGTCTGGTGGCCTGTGGAGAACAGCACACTGCCATTATCACAGGTGAGAACAGCACACTGCCATTATCACAGGTGAGAACAGCACACTGTCATTATCACAGGTGAGAACAGCACACTGTCATTATCACAGGTGAGAACAGCACACTGTCATTATCACAGGTGAGAACAGCACACTGCCATTATCACAGGTGAGAACAGCACACTGCCATTATCACAGGTGAGAACAGCACACTGCCATTATCACAGGTGAGAACAGCACACTGTCATTATCACAGGTGAGAACAGCACACTGTCATTATCACAGGTGAGAACATTTTTATTTCAACTGGAATAACTGCTCTTAATGACTGTTCTTATTAACAATAACTAGGTTACTCTTTAGTAATTATATTATAATAACCCTAAACCTAACCCTATGTGATTTTAAATGTCAGGATGTGGAATGTTTAAACTGTATCTAAAGACAATTATTTTGTGGGGGGAAGCAGAAAAATTTAGTTTTTATTCTATTCTAAAAATATGTATAAATTGTCCTTCTGTGCTCCAGAGAAAGGCCTTCTGTACACTTTTGGCAACGGTCGCCATGGGAGACTGGGTCTTGGGATGGAGAACTTCATCAACCAGTTCCAACCAACGCTCTGCGCTCGCTTCCTCAAGTACCGTGTCCAATCAGTGAGTTCGTTTGATCAAGGGTTTCTATATTTGTTGAGTAATTGACAGTGAGTGTGTTAGTTTCCTGTGTGTGTGTGTGTGTGTGTTTCCAGGTAGCCTGTGGTAGCTGTCACATGCTGGTGCTGGCCACACCCAGACCGCCAGAAAACCAGGAAGTAGTGTTGGTGGAGGAAAGTGATGATGTCATAGAGGACCTTATGGAGAACCTGGTAGAGATGAACTACAACCATCTGCTGGTGACAGAGGTGTCCTTCAGCTCCGCCCCTTCCTCTGTCCCCTCCTGCTGTAACCCGTCAGCCAGGGCGCGGCGCAGACAGAGGGTGAGGATATCAAACCCACTCACACTGTCAGACAGAGCCAAAGATGATGCTGACAGCTGTCCACAAGGGGGCAGTGTTTCACTGTCCAGTAATGTTAACTGTTCTGTGTGTTCAGGAGGCCGCTATACACCAGTTTGGTCACATGTTCCAGAACTTTCCACCTCTGACGTCTGGCTTCCTCAATACATCTCAGTCCAGAAACATCCTCCCCCTGAAGATAACCCAGAAGGACCCATCTACCCCACCCTCCATAACCTACTCTGAGCCCCCCTCCCCCACCTCTCCTCACAGCACTGCATCATCCACACACTTCCCCTGGCCAGACCCAGACAGACCCTCACTCTCACCCAGGTCCACCCCAAAGAGGAAGCCCATCTCTGCATCAACAGAACCTGCTAGTCCCTCATCACCTCTCCAGAACACATCGGATCATTTACTGTCCCCCAGAACTCCCTCTTATAAACGAACGAATGAGAAGAAATCAACTAAGACTGTTTCTGAAGGCCTCTGTGACTCCAGAGGTCAGAGGGTTGAGGTCAAGGCCTTGGAGGATGACAGTACTGACCACAGAGACAGAACTCTCCATGTGGTGAGTACAGAGTATGAAACATTAGGAAACCTGTGATCCATTACTTCTGTCTGGTCTGTTACTTTGTTTGGGGTTCTTTCTGTGCTCGTCTGCTTTGGTCTGAGGTGTGTGCGTATTCCAGAGCAGGAAACGACTCTGATTCTTCCAGGAAAATATGCACTGCTCAGCCTGCTGTGTGTGTGTGTGTGTGTGTGTGTGTTCTTCACTTGGTGGAGGTTTTTCCATTCAGTGGAACACAGGGAAAGAAATGTTGAACCATCAATTATTAATTGTGCCGAGCCGGTCTGTCAGTCTGTCAGTCTGTAAGTGTCAGTCTGTCTGTCAGTCTGTAAGTGTCAGTCTGTCTGTCAGTCTGTCAGTCTGTAAGTGTCAGTCTGTCTGTCAGTCTGTAAGTGTCAGTCAGTCTGTCAGTCTGTAAGTGTCAGTCTGTCTGTCAGTCTGTCAGTCTGTAAGTGTCAGTCTGTCTGTCAGTCTGTCAGTCTGTAAGTGTCAGTCTGTCTGTCTGTCAGTGTCAGTCAGTCTGTAAGTGTCAGTCTGTCTGTCTGTCAGTGTCAGTCAGTCTGTCGGTGTCAGTCTGTCAGTGTCAGTCTGTCAGTCAGTCTGTAAGTGTCAGTCTGTAAGTGTCAGTCTGTCAGTGTCAGTCTGTCAGTCAGTCTGTAAGTGTCATCCTGTCAGTCAGTCTGTAATTGTCAGTCAGTCTGTAAGTGTCAGTCTGTAAGTGTCAGTCTGTAAGTGTCAGTCTGTCAGTCTGTCAGTGTCAGTCTGTCAGTCAGTCTGTAAGTGTCATCCTGTCAGTCAGTCTGTAATTGTCAGTCAGTCTGTAAGTGTCAGTCAGTCAGTCTGTAAGTGTCAGTCTGTCAGTGTCAGTCAGTCTGTTTGTCAGTCTGTCTGTCAGTCTGTCAGTATCAATCAGTCTTTCTATTTGTGTGTGACTTGTTTGCTCACTTGTCCAGTCTGCTGTTCATCTCCTCCAGCACAGTAGAGTCCTACTGACAGTAACAGATGTGTTTGAGTTCAACTTCTGTACACACAAACACACAGACACACACTTCTGGCTCCTAGACATGGCAGGATATTGCTATGTTGAGGAGAGGCTGTTCATCATGGGTGTTTGTGTGTGTGTGTGTGTGTGTGTTTGTTCTGTTGTGTGTGAGACAAAGAGAGTAAAGATGAAACCCAAACTGGGGTTTGGGGTCATCCTGGATCCAGAGAGCTGTACTGCATGATGGATTATGAGATGATAGGTTTGGCACATGAATGAACCTGTGCAAGGCTCCACTTGTAGTTCATCCCTTTGGCATTTGTTTGGTTTCCCCCAATGTTCTGACTAACCCCAATGTTCAGGGACTATTTCATTATTATAATCAGTGCCCGATGCTCTTTTGTAAATCACTCTCTTGGAAATCGCCTTGGATAAAAGCGTCTGCTAAATGAATAAATGTAAATGTGCTAATGTGAATATGCTTCGAAACACCTGATAGAAAGGTTGCCGTGACGATGAATGAGTCAGGCTGATTTAACAGCACGGCTCATTACCCTCACATTAAGACTGATCAGAGGTCAGATCTGTTCAGCAGGTGATATCATCCCAAACCAGCCACCATATCATCACCATCTGTCTCAGTTCCTCCCCTTAACCTCGGCTTCTCATTCTGGGATGACGAGCGCCAAGCCCACCTACAGACTGTTCTACGCACAACGACTGAGATTCATCACAGTCACAGGAAAAGGATTCGTGTATTTTTGTAGTCAAGCAGAATCGGGTCCTTTAATCATGTTGTTTGTAGCATCAAACTGGCTCAGAAATAGATGAAAGAGGAGGCAGAGTTAGAAGCACAGACTAAGTGGTCCTGGTCTCAAGTTAGACAGCCAATCAGAGCTTGTGTTGTGTTTGTGTGGCAGGTATCAGACATGGGAGGAGCTTCAGGTGATGAGGGACACATGGAGAAGGTATGTTGGTGTAAGGCTAACTAGGACAGGTAAGGATGGTCGCTTGCTCTCCCTCTTCCCTTCTACCATTCCTGATTCTGTCTTTCCTTCCATCTCTCTGCCTCTCTCTGTCACTCTCACCTCCCCTCTCTCTTCCTCCCCCCCCCCTCTCTCTCTCTGCCTCTCTCTGTCACTCTCACCTCCCCTCTCTCTTCCTCCCCACCCCCTCTCTCTCTCTCTGCAGAGGAACAGCAGAAGAGCTGTAAAGAAGACAGAGATGGATTCTGAGCATGCTCAGTCCAGTGATCGGGCAGGGCTACCTACCAGGAAGGCCTTGCCTACGGAGCTCCTGATTGGCTCCAGTCTGCGGTCCGTAGAAGCTGAAGGCCCGCCTCCGAAGAGCCACCGTGTCAAAAGCCGCTACAAACAGACTGTCACCATGACAACGAAGCAAGCTAAGGTCAAAGTTAAAGCTAACAGCAGCAATCAGGATAGCGATCTTGGAGGAAGTAAAGGGGAGTTGTGGCCAAGGACGCCCTCAGTGTCTCTGCCTGCCACTCCGACACATGAACAACTAGAAGTACTTGAATCAAAATCCAAAGTTCCAAAGCCGAGCTTGACGGCGCTGGAGGAGAAAACGGGTGAAGGTGTCAAGTTTCTGTCCAAACGAGTCAAGACACAGAAGAACCATGAGGAGGGGAGATCTGACCCCAGAACAGACAGGAGCAGGACTCATAAAGGTCAACCTCCTCTGAGGGTGAGAGGTCAGACTGCAGAGGATTTCTCATCCACACCTGTGAAGGGGAAAGAAGCTGAGCTGGAAGTTACCAGGACAACGGTCAAGCTCTCTTCCAAAGATGCCAAGTCCAAACTCCGGGGTCAAATCCCTGAGGTCAAATCCAGCCCAGTCACAGTTCAAAGGAAGCAAAAAGAAGTCCTCAAAGATCAAAACAAACCGTCAGAAGTCAAATCTGTGACGAGTAAAACTAACCTCTCATTCCCCCCTGTCAAGGTTAAAGGTCAAACTGATGGGGTTAAATCCACTCCTGTTAAAGGTCAGGCTAATGGGGTTAAAGGTCAGGCTAATGGGGTTAAAGGTCAGGCTAAGTCGTCTAAGAAAACGACTCCTGTGAAATTAAAAAGCAAAATTGCCGAAAAGGAAAACAGCAAGAGCAGCAGAGACGAGCAGAAGCCAGTTAGAACTGTGAGGAGACCAACAGAGCCAAGATCAGAGAAGACAAACCCAGAGGACATGAAGAGCCAATCAGAAGCTTCTACAAACAGAGAGGACATGAAGAGCCAATCAGAAGCTTCCGGAACAACAGAGGAAGATGAGAAGCGAATGCCAGAGAGAGCAAAGAGCAAGATGACAAAAAAACTCAGCACCCCTCTCAAGGAAAATACTTTGCTGTTGGAAGCCAAGCAATCACCTTTTAAAGAGACCGAACCCAAGCTGACCGATCCCAAGAAAGCTTCTGTGAAAAGCAAACCCATCGCTGTGGTGTCCAGCCAGCCCTCTCAGTTCAGGAACCAGCCCATCCAGGTACTGAGTCGTAACCCTGAACCAGCCACCTCAGAGGAGAGCAGGAGAGCAGATGGGATCGAACCTCTGGAAGCTTCCTGGTCACCATCCTCTCCTACCAGCTTCCAGTTGACCTCCCAGGAGTCAGGGACTGCAGCCAAGACTGGGTCACCACCCCCAGGAACAGGAGCAGCTGCTGCCCAGGAGGGGGAGCCTGGCAGAGGGGGAGTTCTCAGGGCCGCAGCTTCCCTGCTTCCTGCCATGGGGGTGGCAGGGGCAGTTATGGGGGTGGCAGGGGCAGCCATGGGGGTGGCAGGGGCAGCCATGGGGGTCCTCAGCGAGGAAGGGACAAGTGTGAGGGATTTCCAGTCGGGCAGTGACACGGCCACCTCTACTCCGCCAAGGAGATTAAGCAGGACAGAGAGGTTCACTAAGCAGAGAGCCATCACACAGCCTTCCTCCTCCTCCTCCTCCTCATCCTCGGATCACAGGTCTGCCAGTGCCACCTCTCAGGACCAATCAGCACCCGCAGGTGGGATATCAGAAGAAGAGGAGGACCAATTACAGAAAAGAGTGGAATTCAAGAGGAACAGGAATGAGAAGGAGGAGAAGAAAGAGTCCAACCAGAGGGAGGGAGGAGGAACAGAGGATGAGAGTGACAGTGGGGGGGGAGAAGAGGAGAACACAGAGATGAATGATGGTGGAGAGGCAGAGGAAGAGAGTGAATCAGAGAAAAGTGAGGAGGAGGATGGAGGAAAGGAGAGGGATAGTCAGACAAGCAGAGAGGAGAGTGAGAGAGGAGAGGAGGAAGAGAAGAGTGATAAAAGTGGCGGGGAGGAGAAAAGTGAGAGTGAGGCAGGGGAGGAGAACGAGGCAGAGGAGAAAATTGAGAGTGAGGCAGAAGAGTCAGAAGAGAAGACTGAGTCAGGGGAGGAGAACGAGGCAGAGGAGGAGAGTGAGGCAGAAAAGAGTGAGGCAGAGGAGAAAAGTGAGAGTGAGGCAGAAGAGTCAGAAGAGAAGACTGAGTCAGGGGAGGAGAACGAGGCAGAGGAGGAGAGTGAGGCAGAAAAGAGTGAGGCAGAGGAGGAGAGTGAGGCAGAGGAGAAAAGTGAGAGTGAGGCAGAAGAGTCAGAAGAGAAGACTGAGTCAGGGGAGGAGAACGAGGCAGAGGAGGAGAGTGAGGCAGAAAAGAGTGAGGCAGAGGATGAGAGTGAGGCAGAGGATGAGAGTGAGGCAGAGGATGAGAGTGAGGCAGAGGGGGGGAGTGCGGCAGAGGATGAGAGTGAGGCAGAGGGGCAGAGTGAGGCAGAGGAGGAGAGTGAGGCAGAAAAGAGTGAGGTAGAGGAGGAGAGTGAGGCAGAGGAGAAAAGTGAGAGTGAGGCAGAGGAGGAGAGTGAGGCAGAGGAGAAAAGTGAGAGTGAGGCAGAGGAGGAGAGTGAGGCAGAAGAGAGTGAATCAGAAAACAGTGAGGCAGAGGAGGAGAGTGAGGCAGAGGAGAAAAGTGAGAGTGAGGCAGAGGAGGAGAGTGAGGCAGAAGAGAGTGAATCAGAAAACAGTGAGGCAGAGGAGGAGAGCGAATCAGAGGACAAAAGCGAGGAGAGTGCGGCAGAACTGGCAGAGGAGAGTGAGGTAGAGGCAGAGGAGAGTGAGGTAGAGGCAGAAGAGGCAGAGGAGAGTGAGGTAGAGGCAGAGGAGAGTGAGGTAGAGGCAGAAGAGGCAGAGGAGAGTGAGGTAGAGGCAGAAGAGGCAGAGGAGAGTGAGGTAGAGGCAGAAGAGGCAGAGGAGAGTGAGGTAGAGGCAGAAGAGGCAGAGGAGAGTGAGGTAGAGGCAGAAGAGGCAGAGGAGAGTGAGGTAGAGGCAGAAGAGGAAGAGGCAGAGGAGAGTGAGATAGAGGCAGAGGAGAGTGAGGTAGGAGAAGGAGAGCAAGAAGGAGAGACTGAAGAACACAAAGAAGAGGAGGAGGAAATAAATGAGGAATCAGGGAGTGAAGTGGTAGATGAGAGCGAGGGATCAGAGGAGGAGGGAAATGAACGAGCGGAAGGAGAGAGTGAAGAGGATAATGAGGCAGAGTCTGGGCTGGAGGGGGAGGAGGGAGGAGAGGAGGAGGCTGAGGAGGAGGGAGAGGGGGAGGAGGAAGGAGAGGGGGAGGAGGAAGGAGAGGGGGAGGGAAGAGAGGGAGAGGGGGAGGAGGAGGAAGGAGAGGGGGAGGAGAGAGGAGAGGAGGAGGAGGGAAGAGAGGGGGAGGAGGGAGGAGAGGGGGAGGAGGAGGAGGGAAGAGAGGGGGAGGAGGGAGGAGAGGGGGGGGAGGAGGAAGGAGAGGGGGAGGAGGGAGGAGAGGAGGAGGAGGAAAGAGAGGGGGAGGAGGAGGCTGAGGAGGAAGGAGAGGGGGAGGAGGAAGGAGAGGGGGAGAAGGAGGGAGAGGAGGAGAAGGAGGGAGAGGAGGGAGAGGAGGGGGAGGAGGGAGGAGAGGGGGGGGAGGAAGAAGAGGGGGAGGAGGAGGAGGGAGGAGAGGGGGAGGAAGAGGAGGAGGAGGAGGGAGGAGAGGAGGAGGGAGGAAAGGAGGAGAAAGAGGAGGAGGAGGAGGGGGAGGAGGAGGAAGAAGAGGAGGAGGAGGGAGAGGAGGAAGAGGAGGAGGAGGAAGTCAAATCCAAAGAGACAAAGAAAGCCAAACAGACTGTGCCTCCCAAACCTGCTCCATCCAGCAGAAGAGGGGACCAGCCAAGGGAGAAGCCTCACCCAGCTGCCAGGACCAAGCAGAGGGATGCTGGGAAGACTCAAGCCAACGGCTCCCCAGACTCCCAGCAGTTCTGGAACAATGTTTTGCCTCAATACCTGGACCTGAAGTAGGGGAGAGACCGTTGGAATAGCTCAGTGATAGTTTGCCAATAGATCACAGGTTCAAATCTCACTTGTATCTGTTTGGGTTCAAATATATGTTCAAGTGAAGACATTAGATCCGTTCATCTTGTGTGTTTAACTTTGCATAGGGGTTCTGAAGGCTCAAGGTCCTTGACAGAAATACTAAAAGGTTGGATGGAAATATGAGACTCCTGGACCATTTCAAGCCTGGTTTATTAGGGTTAACTTTAAACCTATTTCAAACCTAGTTGTGCTCAAATGTCTTTGATAAGTGCACAGGTGGTTCTTCTGATCGGTTTGTGGTTTTGCACTTTGATCCTCTACTAGCCTTCAGTGTCCTTGTGAGGATCTTAGCCCTGGTTCACGCTGAACATGGAGTCACCGGCTTTGAAACTCTTTACACATGACAAGTGTATCCTAGAGTCTAGTCTGTAAGGTAAACTTCCTATATTATCCTCAATCTCTAGCTGTTCTTCTCAGATGATATTATTATTGTCTGTGGAACAGAAACTTCAATGGTACCCAACTGGGAATTTGAATTGCTGTCATATTCTTTTGTTCAGTGAAATGTACAGTGAGCACAGAAATACAATGAGGTTTAATGTTCTGAATGATAGAGGATGATAGTATACAATGTTCTGAATGATAGAGGATGATAGTATACAATGTTCTGAATGATAGAGGATGATAGGATAGAATGTTCTGAATGATAGAGGATTATAGGATGCAATGTTCTGAATGATAGAGGATGATAGTATAGAATGTTCTGAATGATAGAGGATGATGGGGTGCAATGTTCTGAATGATAGAGGATGATAGGATGCAATGTTCTGAATGATAGAGGATGATAGGATGCAATGTTCTGAATGATACAGGATGATAGTATAGAATGTTCTGAATGATAGAGGATAATACGATGCAATGTTCTGACTGATAGAGGATGATAGGATGCAATGTTCTGAATGATAGAGGATGATAGTATAGAATGTTCTGAATGATAGAGGATGATAGGATGCAATGTTCTGAATGATAGAGGATGATAGGATAGAATGTTCTGAATGATAGAGGATGATAGGATGCAATGTTCTGAATGATAGAGGATGATAGTATAGAATGTTCTGAATGATAGAGGATTATAGGATGCAATGTTCTGAATGATAGAGAATGATAGGGTGCAATGTTCTGAATGATAGAGGATGATAGGGTGCAATGTTCTGAATGATAGAGGATGATAGTATAGAATGTTCTGAATGATAGAGGATGATAGGGTGCAATGTTCTGAATGATAGAGAATGATAGGGTGCAATGTTCTGAATGATAGAGAATGATAGGGTGCAATGTTCTGAATGATAGAGGATGATAGGGTGCAATGTTCTGAATGATAGAGGATGATAGTATAGAATGTTCTGAATGATAGAGGATGATAGGATGCAATGTTCTGGATGATAGAGGATGATAGTATAGAATGTTCTGAATGATAGAGGATGATAGTATAGAATGTTCTGAATGATAGAGGATGATAGTATAGAATGTTCTGAATGATAGAGGATGATAGGATGCAATGTTCTGGATGATAGAGGATGATAGTATAGAATGTTCTGAATGATAGAGAATGATAGTATAGAATGTTCTGAATGATAGAGGTTGATACGATGCAATGTTCTGAATGATACAGGATGATATGCTGCAATGTTCTGAATGATAGTCTGAATGTATAATCATCTTTTTCTACAATACATTGGGATTGACTTGACCTCTGTGAGTTATTTCTGTAATGACAGTATGAAGGGAACATGAGGCTGCCTTGTGTTAAGATGCTATTATTATCTACCTGAGTATGGCTCACTAGCTGTATCATTACAGGTGACTGACTGTCTAGTGGGGGAGGAGAGGGGAGGATTGGGGAGGAGAAGGGGTGGAGGAGAAGGAGGGTGGAGGAGAGGGGGGTGGAGGAGAAGGGGGTGGAGGAGAAGGGGGGTGGAGGAGAGGAGGGTGGAGGAGAAGGGGGTGGAGGAGAAGGGGGGTGGAGAAAAAGGGGGGTGGAGGAGAAGGGGGTGGAGGAGAAGGGGGGTGGAGGAGAAGGGGGGTGGAGGAGAAGGGGGGGAGTACAACCAGATAACCACCTCTAGAATGTTGAATGTAGCAGATCCACACAGCAGCTTGACCTGGGAGGTCCTGACTTAATGGTTCGAAGGGTCCTGGTGTTATTACAGAGGCCTCTGCCTGACACACACACACACACACACACACCATGGGGGGATTATTAGACAAACACACACATTGCTTCCTGTTTCCTGTGAAAACAAGGGTCACTTTAACACCTTCATGTTGAAACTCCCATAAGGAGTCTTCAGAGGGGCAGTCAGCCTTCAGTTAAACAGTGTTTAGTGTTTCTCCTTCTCTCTCTTTCTCCTTCTTTACTGTGAACTTTGCTCCACCGCTTTTACACTACAGTAAACTCCAGTTTCTAGCAGGCAAAGCACTGATGAAATACAATTAAACTATTGTAATGGTTGATTGACGTCTGCTACTCTGATGTTCCTGCTATTCTCTGACGTCATGGCCCTGTTCAATCAGCTACACGCGCAGCTTGTGTGGTTGCCAGGCCGCGAGCCAGGCTCGAGCCAGATTGAGATCCGGAGGAAAAGCATCTGGAGTTTCAGCAGCAGGAGGCGGGTCTCTGCAGCAGGAGGCGGGTCTCAGCAGCACGAGGCGGGTCTCTGCAGCACGAGGCGGGTCTCTGCAGCAGGAGGCGGGTCTCACACAGGAAGGAATGCGCTGGAACTTTTCCTTGACTTTCCTACTGAAGAGTCCCGCGCGTCAATATGGACATCTGGTTAGTTGTGCTTGTTGTGCTGGTTGTCCAGCGCTACACCTCGGCGTACGAAGGTAAGGACACTATATGCACTGTACGCTTTAATATGAGTGGCTTCGATGATTACCTGTTAGTTATTTGAAGTTGGTCTCTTAAACGTGATCAGACATAATCAGTCTCTCCTTCCAGTGCGTCAATGTAACTTTTCTGTTGGTCTTTACGCACGAGGCAAGCTCGCGCTGGTTCCTACTAGTGTTCGGTAAGACACATTTTCTGTTTACGTGGATGGGGAACACCGGGGGGAGGGCAGGGGGGAGACCAGGGGGAGGGCAGGGGGAGACCAGGGGGGAGACCAGGGGGGAGACCGGGAGGAGGGCGGGGGGAGACCGGGTAGAGACCAGGGAGAGACCAGGGGGAGACCAGGGGGAGACCGGGGGAAGGGTGGGGGGAGGGCAACTGCGGCAGGACAAGGCTTCATAGTGCAGAGACAGTTATGCAACATGAATCCAGTGTTTGTGATGAACTGTTAAAATAACGATCAACACAGGGAACACTAACACTCCTGCACACGTGCACATCCAAACTGTCAAACTCTCTCTCTCTTCCTCTCTCTTTCTCTTCCTCTCTCCTCTCCTGCCTCTCTCCTCTCTCTCTCTCCTCTCCTGCCTCTCCTCTCCTGCCTCTCCTCTCCTCAGCCCCTCTCTCCCCCTCTCTCTCCCTCTCCTCTCTCCCTCTCCTCTCCTGCCTCTCTCCTCTCCTGCCTCTCTCTCCTCCCCTGCCTCTCCTCTCCTGCCTCTCTCCTCTCCCCAGTCCTTCTCTCCCCCTCTCTCTCTCTCCTCCCCTGCCTCTCCTCTCCTGCCTCTCTCCTCTCCCCAGTCCTTCTCTCCCCTCTCTCTCTCTCCTCTCTCTCCTCTCCTCAGTCCCTCTCTCTCTCCTCTCTCTCTCCTCTCCTCAGTCCCTCTCTCTCTCCTCTCCTCAGTCCCTCTCTCTCCTCTCTCTCCTCAGTCCCTCTGTCCTTCTTGGTTCAGGTTCATTCCCTCTCCCAGGTCCTTCAGCAGGTTTAAGTGCAGATCAGGACTTTGCCTGCGGTGAAACAGTTTAGAGGAACTACAAGCTGAAAGCAGTTCAAAGCCATAAAGAGGCTGTGATTATCCTTGGATTGGAGAGTGTGTACGTGTATGTTTAAGGCTCTGACACATGCATACCTGTAATGTAGCAGTGCAGAGTGTGTGTGTGTGTGTGTGTGTGTGTGTGTGTGAAGTGGTTTACCACGTTGCTGATCACAGGCTGCAACATGAACACAAACCACTGGAATAGATTTATTCAGGGGAAACAGCTTGTCAGACTGCCACATATAGATTGGGGGTCCTGGTGTGTGTGTGTGTGTGTTATATCTGTGTGCTTGTGTTCTTGTATGGTAATACAGGGTCTCGGCCCTCCTGGGAATATGATGTGGTTATTTCTGATTGGATAGATTTAAGAACACATTTTGAACTGGCTGGACTCCTCATATCTAAACAGATGCACACACCTACACACACACACACACACACACACACACACACCTACACACACACACACACACACCTACACACACACACACACCTACACACACACACACGCGCCCACCTACACACACACACGCACCTACACATATACACATCTACACACACACACGCCCACCTACACACACACACGCCCACCTACACGCACACACACACACACACACCTACACATCTACACACACACCCGCCCACCTACACACACACACACCTACACACACACACACCTACACATCGACACACACACCTACACACACACACACCTGCCCACCTACACACACACACATCTACACACGCCCCCCTACACACACACACACACACACACCTACACATCTACACACACACACGCCCACCTACACATCTACACACACACACGCCCACCTACACACACACACCTACACGTCTACACACCTACACACGCCCACCTACACACACACACACACACACCTGCCCACCTACACACACACACATCTACACACGCCCCCCTACACACACACACACCTACACATCTACACACACACACGCCCACCTACACACACCTACACGTCTACACACACACCTACACACACACACACACACACACACACATCTACACACCTACACACCTACACACACACACACCTACACACACACACACACACACACACATCTACACACCTACACACCTACACACACACACCTACACACACACACACACACACATCTACACACCTACACACACACACACACACACCTACACACACGTTCTTCAGATCCTTTCAGCTACAGCTGATTCACACCATCAGTTGCATTTGCACTGTGTGATTGGACTTCTAAAACCACAGGGGTGGGTGTGTTTGTGTGTGTGTGTGTGTGTGTGTATATCTGTGTGTATGTGTGTGTGTGGGTGTGTGTGTGTGTATCTGTGTGTGTGTGTGTGTGTGTGGTGTCTAGACAGGTAGTGCTTGTTTGGCAGAATACCAAAGTGCTGTGCAGCAGTATCCTGCCTGTCTGTCTGTGTCCTGCCTGTCTGTCTGTCTGTGTCCTGCCTGTCTGTCTGTGTGTTGCCTGTCTGTCTGTCTGTGTCCTGCCTGTCTGTCTGTGTCCTGCCTGTCTGTCTGTGTCCTGCCTGTCTGTCTGTGTCCTGCCTGTCTGTCTGTGTCCTGCCTGTCTGTCTGTCTGTGTCCTGCCTGTCTGTCTGTGTCCTGCCTGTCTGTCTGTGTGCTGCCTGTCTGTCTGTGTCCTGCCTGTCTGTCTGTGTGCTGCCTGTCTGTCTGTGTCCTGCCTGTCTGTCTGTGTCCTGCCTGTCTGTCTGTGTGCCTGGAACACTTCTCCTCTGTCCATCATGGAGCTTTGGAACAGAGGACACATTCACTCCACAGCATCCAGAAGCCCAGCCTGAAGACCTCCCCTCCCCTGACTGCTCCTCCCCTCCCCTGACTCCTCCTCCCCTGACTTCCTCCTCCCCTCCCCTGACTCCTCCTCCCCTCCCCTGACTTCCTCCTCCCCTCCCCTGACTTCCTCCTCCCCTCCCCTGACTCCTCCTCCCCTCCCCTGACTTCCTCCTTCCCTCCCCTGACTCCTCCTCCCCTCCCCTCCACTGACTTCCCACTCCCCTGACTCCTCCTCCCCTCCACTCCCCTGACTCCTCCTCCCCTCCACTCCCCTGACTCCTCCTCCCCTCCCCCTGCCTCCCCTTAACTGCATTACAGTATTTCCCTGCAGCTAGAACAGACTAGAAATGCGGTGAAATGCAGGTATACAAACAACCAAAGAGCTAAGGTGTCCTCAGGTCATGTGATCAGGTGTCCTCAGGTCATGTGATCAGGTGTCCTCAGGTCATGTGATCAGGTGTCCTCAGGTCATGTGATCAGGTGTCCTCAGGTCATGTGATCAGGTGTCCTCAGGTCATGTGAGCAGGTGTCCTCAGGTCATGTGAGCAGGTGTCCTCAGGTCATGTGATAAGGTGTCCTCAGGTCATGTGATCAGGTGACATCAGAGCTAAGGTGTCCTCAGGTCATGTGATCAGGTGACATCAGAGCTAAGGTGTCCTCAGGTCATGTGAGCAGGTGTCCTCAGGTCATGTGATCAGGTGACATCAGAGCTAAGGTGTCCTCAGGTCATGTGATCAGGTGACATCAGAGCTAAGGTGTCCTCAGGTCATGTGAGCAGGTGTCCTCAGGTCATGTGAGCAGGTGACATCAGAGCTAAGGTGTCCTCAGGTCATGTGATCAGGTGACATCAGAGCTAAGGTGTCCTCAGGTCATGTGATCAGGTGACATCAGAGCTAAGGTGTCCTCAGGTCATGTGATCAGGTGACATCAGAGCTAAGGTGTCCTCAGGTCATGTGATCAGGTGACATCAGAGCTAAGGTGTCCTCAGGTCATGTGAGCAGGTGTCCTCAGGTCATGTGATCAGGTGTCCTCAGGTCATGTGATCAAGTGACCTCAGGTCATGTGATCAGGTGACATCAGAGCTAAGGTGTCCTCAGGTCATGTGATCAGGTGACATCAGAGCTAAGGTGTCCTCAGGTCATGTGAGCAGGTGTCCTCAGGTCATGTGATCAGGTGTCCTCAGGTCATGTGAGCAGGTGTCCTCAGGTCATGTGAGCAGGTGTCTTCAGGTCATGTGATCAGGTGTCCTCAGGTCATGTGATCAAGTGACCTCAGGTCATGTGATCAGGTGACATCAGAGCTAAGGTGTCCTCAGGTCATGTGATCAGGTGACATCAGAGCTAAGGTGTCCTCAGGTCATGTGATCAGGTGTCCTCAGGTCATGTGATCAGGTGTCCTCAGGTCATGTGAGCAGGTGTCCTCAGGTCATGTGATCAGGTATCCTCAGGTCATGTGATCAGGTGACATCAGAGCTAAGGTGTCCTCAGGTCATGTGATCAGGTGTCCTCAGGTCATGTGATCAGGTGTCCTCAGGTCATGTGATCAGGTGTCCTCAGGTCATGTGATCAGGTGTCCTCAGGTCATGTGATCAGGTGTCCTCAGGTCATGTGATCAGGTGACATCAGAGCTAAGGTGTCCTCAGATCATGTGATCAGGTGACATCAGAGCTAAGGTGTCCTCAGGTCATGTGAGCAGGTGTCCTCAGGTCATGTGATCAGGTGTCCTCAGGTCATGTGATCAGGTGACATCAGAGATGCTCTATCTTGGAGGAGCTTCACCATAATGTAGGTATGGACTGCTGACCACACAGCAACATTCAGGAGAGTGAAACAAGAGAAGAATGTCTTCAAACAGACATCTGCCTCCTTCAGAATGTTTATTTTTCTCTTATTTCATCTTTTCTGAAGGCAAACCTGGTGTGTGGTTGCCATGGTTTGGTCCCATACTGGTTTTGGACCAAAGTCTCTTCTTAGAGGGGGTCGTTTGACCAAACCAGCTGGAGAGAGGCCATCCGGTTGGCTTCATGTTCCCAGCATGGGTCTTAAGAACCCTGTGGAACCAGAATGATTCTATTCTATTCTGTTCAACACCAGCATGCTGTGACCTTTGGTATGAAGCCTCTGTTAGACATGAACACAAACCATTTGTGTTTAAAGCATTTTTAAATGTTTTGGATGGATCCCTGCTCCCCCCGCTCACCTCCTGCTCTCCTCCTGCTCTCCTCCTGCTCCTCACCTGCTCTCCTCCTGCTCCACACCTGCTCTCCTCCTGCTCCTCATCTGCTCTCCTCCTGCTCCTCACCTGCTCTCCTCCTGCTCTCCTCCTGCTCCACACCTGCTCTCCTCCTGCTCCTCGCCTGCTCTCCTCCTGCTCCTCATCTGCTCTCCTCCTGCTCCACACCTGCTCTGCTCCTCGCCTGCTCTCCTCCTGCTCCTCACCTGCTCTCCTCCTGCTCTCCTCCTGCTCCTCACCTGCTCTCCACCTGCTCTCCTCCTTGTCTCCTCCTGCTCTCCTCCTGGTCACCGCTGCTCTCTCCCCCCTCCTCTCTGTTCCAGGATCAGGATATTATCCATATGCAGATGATGAGGACTCCTACTCTGGTAGATCCAGTGGTAAGTGGCAGACATGCACACATGCTGCTACACACACAAATACACTCCTGTATTTTCCCAATAGTTGGACTGGGAGCAGATGGTCTTAATGATTAAAGGACTTACAGCAGATGAAGTTCTGGCACCACCACCAGATGGCAGCATTTTACGTTTCACAATGACGTCAAAGGTCTAGTTTTTTTCCAGGGTCAGTTAGTGAAGAACCATGACAGCTCTGGATTCTCTCTGCCTTGTTAAACTCTAATTATGTATTTCTTTCACTTACTCAGCAGTAGTGGAAGACAAGGCCAACTCACACACACACACTCACACACTCACTCACACAGCAGCCCTCTGCTAGTCCCCCAGTCCAACTGGAGAGTAGTGAGTGAGTTAAGAAACACACAATCAGGAGTGTATGTCAGTTTGTGTGTGTGTGAGTGTGTGTGTGTCAACAGCCAGTGTAACTCATGCAAGCAGGTAATGAATGGCAGATTTAATGTTCCTGGAATACAACCCTTCTGGCCTTCCAGACTTTGATGATAGGAATCTTGAATCAAGTCTCTCTCTCTCTTTTACTCTCCCCCCCCCCCCCTCTAAACTCTTCCACTGAGCATCTTGTCACTTGGGAGCCTGGTAAGTAGGTCATTCTACCCACTTGGTCTTCATGGGTTCATTGGATTGGTGGACGGAATAGTCGTCCCACTAGAACTGCTCAAATTATTCACATGCACAGCTGTAGTCTCCAACGTGCACTGCTGTAGTCTCCAACGTGCACTGCTGTAGTCTCCAACGTGCACTGCTGTAGTCTCTAACGTGCACTGCTGTAGTCTTTCAGTTCATTGTAGTCATGGAGGCTTCTCATCTCCATGGAGACCTCGGGGTAAGTTTGTGAGCATATGGTTGCTAGGGGTTACCTGTAAAGCTGTGTGACAGGCTGGCTGCATCTCTAGATAGAGATGTTTCAGCAGAGAGAATATATTATGTAGAACATATCTCCAACCATGTCATGTTTCTCTGTGGCTGTGCTGTTCAGGAATATTGTAGCAAATTAGGTCAGGATCATATTTGAAACATAACAAGTAACATAACAAGTTTTCTGTCCAGAACCTTGGCAACAGCTTGACCGATCCCATCTTATCCAGCTTGTCTATAGGAGCAATGTACTTAGTCCTTCCCTCCTCTGGGGAGCTAAGCCCCTGTCATGTCACCCTGTGTTTAGGGACCCCCTGGTGCGCCCCCATCAAGGTGAAGCATGGTGATGTGAGCTGCACGGCCCCCCGGGGGGGGGGGCACCACAGGAACATGATGGGCACACGCTGTAAGATCCACTGCAGGAGAGGCTATGAGATGCAGGGACACAACGAGGTGGTGTGCATGGCCAGCAAGCACTGGTCTGCTAACTACGCCTGCAGGGGTGAGAGGAACACACACACACACTGTGTCTCTGTCTCACACACACACACTGTGTCTCTGTCTCACACACACACACTGTGTCTCTGTCTCACACACACACACACACACACTGTGTCTCTGTCTCACACACACACACACACACACAGTGTCTCTGTCTCACACACACACACACACACACACACTGTGTCTCTGTCTCACACACACACTGTGTCTCTGTCTCACACACACACACACACACACACACTGTGTCTCTGGCTCACACACACACTGTGTCTCTGGCTCACACACACACACTGTGTCTCTGTCTCACACACACACACACACACACACACACTGTGTCTCTGTCTCACACACACACTGTGTCTCTGTCTCACACACACACACACACACACACTGTGTCTCTGTCTCACACACACACTGTGTCTCTGTCTCACACACACACACACACACACACTGTGTCTCTGGCTCACACACACACACTGTGTCTCTGTCTCACACACACACACATTTGTACTGTGCCCTGTGCGTGCACTCAGTCATACTGAACATGGTGCCTTGATGTCTCCTGTGTCTTCCAGAGATCCGCTGTCCCAAGCTGAACATGCCTGCTAATGGAGGATACAAGTGCTCTGATGGGTCCTACTTCAGTTCCCGCTGTGAGTTCTTCTGTTCCCCGGGATACACACTGAGGGGTCAGAAGACCGTCACCTGCCAGCACAACAAGATCTGGACTGCTGGAGAGAGCACCTGTGCAGGTGAGGTCACCCTGAAGTGTGTGTGTCTGTGTGTGTGTGTCATGGTTCATCCTCATCCTCCCAGTCTGCAGCTGTCAGTCATGTCCTGCATCAGGGACCATCTGATTAAAGGATTCATCACATTAATCCTCCTCCTCCACCCCCCCTCCTCCTCCACCCCCCTCCTCTTCCTTTCCTCCTCCCCCCCCTCCTCCTCCACCCCCCCTCCTCCTCCACCCCCCTCCTCTTCCTTTCCTCCTCCCCCCCCTCCTCCTCCACCCCCCTCCTCTTCCTTTCCTCCTCCCCCCCTCCTCCTCCACCCCCCCTCCTCCTCCACCCCCCTCCTCTTCCTTTCCTCCTCCCCCCCCTCCTCCTCCACCCCCCCTCCTCCTCCACCCCCCTCCTCCTCCACCCCCCTCCTCCTCCTCTCCTCCTCCCCCCCTCCTCCTCCACCCCCCCTCCTCCTCCACCCCCCTTCTCCTCCTCTCCTCCTCAACCCCCCCTCCTCCTCCACCCCCTCCTCCTCCATCCACCCCTCCTCCTCTCCTCCTCCTCCACCCCCCCCTCTCCTCCCCTCCTCCTCCTCCACCCCCCCTCCTCCTCCACCCCCCTCCTCTTCCTCTCCTCCTCCCCCCCCTCCTCCTCCACCCCCCCTCCTCCTCCACCCCCCTCCTCCTCCACCCCCCTCCTCCTCCTCTCCTCCTCCCCCCCCTCCTCCTCCACCCCCCTCCTCCTCCTCTCCTCCTCCTCTCCTCCACCCCCTCCTCCTCCATCCACCCCTCCTCCTCTCCTCCTCCTCCACCCCCCCCTCTCCTCCCCTCCTCCTCCTCCACCCCTCCTCCTCCTCCTCTCCTCCTCCTCCACCCCTCCTCTCCTCCTCGTTCACCCCCCCTCTCCTCCTCCTCTCCTCCTCCTCCTCTCCTCCTCCTCTCCTCCTCCTCTCCTCCTCCTCCTCTCCTCCTCCTCTCCTCCTCCTCCTCTCCTCCTCCTCTCCTCCTCCTCCTCCTCTCCTCCTCCTCCTCCTCCTCCTCCTCCTCCTCCTCCTCCTCATCTCCTCCTCCTCTCCTCCTCCTCCTCCTCTCCTCCTCCTCTCCTCCTCCTCCTCCTCCTCTCCTCCTCCTCCTCCTCCTCTCCTCCTCCTCCTCCTCCTCCTCTCCTCCTCCTCCTCTCCTCCTCCTCCTCCTCCTCCTCCTCTCCTCCTCCTCTCCTCCTCCTCCTCTCCTCCTCCTCCTCCTCCTCTCCTCCTCCTCTCCTCCTCCTCCCCTCCCCTCTCCCCACCCTTGGTAGATCTTGACGCTCCGGTCATCAAGTGTCCGACTCTGAAGGACAAGTGGGCGGAGCCAGGAAAGCTGACTGCCAGAGTGATGTGGGACACACCTGAGGGCAACGACAAGGCTGACGGCATCCTCACTGAGTCAGTATGACCTCTGACCTCAAACATCCTCACTGAGTCAGTATGACCTCTGACCGCTAACATCCTCACTGAGTCAGTATGACCTCTGACCGCTAACATCCTCACTGAGTCAGTATGACCTCTGACCTCTAACATCCTCACTGAGTCAGTATGACCTCTGACCTCTAACATCCTCACAGAGTCAGTATGACCTCTGACCTCTAACATCCTCACTGAGTCAGTATGACCTCTGACCTCTAACATCCTCACTGAGTCAGTATGACCTCTGACCTCTAACATCCTCACTGAGTCAGTATGACCTCTGACCTCTAACATCCTCACTGAGTCAGTATGACCTCTGACCTCTAACATCCTCACTGAGTCAGTATGACCTCTGACCTCTAACATCCTCACAGAGTCAGTATGACCTCTGACCTCTAACATCCTCACAGAGTCGGTATGACCTCTGACCTCTAACATCCTCACAGAGTCAGTATGACCTCTGACCTCTAACATCCTCACAGAGTCAGTATGACCTCTGACCTCTAACATCCTCACAGAGTCGGTATGACCTCTGACCCTTTAACATCCTCACAGAGTCAGTATGAACTCAGACCTCTCCATGACCCCGAGGCTGACCCTGACCCTGAGGCTGACCCTGACCCGAGGCTGACCCTGACCCCGAGGCTGACCGTGACCCCAAGCCTGACCCTGACCCTGACCCCGAGGCTGACCCTAACCCCAAGGCTGACCCTAACCCCGAGACTGACCCTAACCCCAAGGCTGACCCTAACCCCGAGACTGACCCTAACCCCAAGGCTGACCCTAACCCCGAGACTGACCCTAACCCCAAGGCTGACCCTAACCCTGAGGCTGTCCCTGACCCTGAGGCTGTCCCTGACCCTGAGGCTGTCCCTGACCCTGAGGCTGTGTGTTTCAGTGTGGAGCTGAGTGGAAAGCCTCCAGGCACTCACTTCCCAGAGGGGCTTCATAAGATGTCCTACACTGTCTATGACCGAGCTGGAAACAAAGGCTTCTGCCGCTTCTCTGTCCGAGTCCGAGGTGACGTTCAATCATCCCTTCATTTAACCTTTACTTTGTTTATTAAATTGTTTTGATGTGTGTTTTAGTGAACAGTGGTGTGTTTTGTGTGTGTGTTTATGTGTGTGTGTTTATGTGTGTGTGTTTATGTGTGTGTGCTGGGCAGTTCGTCGCTGCGGCCCTTTGACTCCACCAGAGAACATCTATATGAAATGCAATAGCGACGGGGACAATTACGGAGCCACATGTGAATTTAAATGTACTGGCGGATCTGAACTCCAGGGCAGCGCTGCACGGGTCTGCCAGTCTAGTCTCACCTGGTCAGGCACTGAAACCAGCTGTGCACGTATGTATACAGAACATCCACACACAGGCATGTCGAACCACACACACATCCAGGGAAACAGTGACACACACTAACAGGACATCTCACCTGTCCACCCAAACACACACACTCTCACAGTGGAAGTTAGAAAGATTGAAGGATTCACTGGAGGTTAAAATGGGCCTGTATCAGGTCAGGGGGTCAAATCAATCTGAGGCATCATGCTGATCAATGCCGCCCACTCAGGCATCGACCAGCAATGTCTGAGCCCCGATTAAGTGTGTCACTTTCTGAAGAGAGTGACTGCATTTTACTGCTGTAATCTGATGTAATTCTCCTATAGCTCTTTGTGGTCAATACTGCGGATGCTGTTATGGATGGGTTATGATAATGTAGCGCTTTGTTATTCCACTCGTTGGATGAGTCTAGGTCATGTTATGATTTCAGTAGTTTAGGTCATGTTATGATTTCAGTAGTTTAGGTCATGTTATGATTTCAGTAGTTTAGGTCATGTTATGATTTCAGTAGTCTACGTCACGTTAGGATTTCAGTAGTCTACGTCATGTTATGATTTCAGTAGTCTAGGTCATGTTATTATTTTAGTAGTCTACGTCATGTTAGGATTTCAGTAGTTTAGGTTATGTTATGATTTCAGTAGTCTACGTCATGTAAGGATTTCAGTAGTTTAGGTCATGTTATGAATTCAGTAGTCTACGTCATGTTAGGATTTCAGTAGTTTAGGCCATGTTATGATTTCAGTAGTCTACGTCATGTTAGGATTTCAGTAGTTTAGGTCATGTTATGATTTCAGTAGTCTAGGTCATGTTATGATTTCAGTAGTCTAGGTCATGTTATGATTTCAGTAGTTTACGTCATGTTAGGATTTCAGTAGTTTAGGTCATGTTATGATTTCAGTAGTCTACGTCATGTTAGGATTTCAGTAGTTTAGGTCATGTTATGATTTCAGTAGTCTACGTCATGTTAGGATTTCAGTAGTTTAGGTCATGTTATGATTTCAGTAGTCTACGTCATGTTAGGATTTCAGTAGTTTAGGTCAAATCAAATCAACATTTATTTGGCTTCACATATGCCCATAGAACTGCCCCTCAACCAACCTAAACCCTCAAGGAAGACGAGGAAAAACTCCTAGAAAAACTCGCTAGGAAGAAAAAATGGAAGAAACCTTGGAAGGAGCAATTCAGTGAGGGATCCCCTCCTCCAGGGACGGTTGGAGAAAGTGAAGAGCAGAACACAGGCTAAAACAGTCATAACTCTAGAGAGAGTTAACAAGTTGCTGAAACATCAATACTCAATGCTCAACGTGGGTCTTAGGTTGCACGTCAATTTAGGCAGTCACTGGGCTTCAGTAGTCTACGTCATGTTATGATTTCAGTAGTTTAGGTCATGTTATGATTTCAGTAGTCTACGTCATGTTAGGATTTCAGTAGTCTACATCATGTTAGGATTTCAGTAGTTTAGGTCATGTTATGATTTATAGGATCATGGGGGGGGTCATATGGCTCAGATGGCTCAATGGTTAAGGCGTTGGCCTCATGATCGGAAGGTTGTGAGATCGAGCCCCGGCTGTGGCTATGTGATGTTGTGTCCTTGGGCAAGGCACTTCACCCTACTTGCCTCAGGGAGAATGTCCCTGTACTTACTGTAGGTCACTTTGGATTAAAGCGTCTGCTAAATGAATAAATGTAAATGTAAATCTTATGATTTCAGTAGTCTACGCCATGTTATGATTTCAGTAGTCTACGCCATGTTATGATTTCAGTAGTTTAGGTCATTATGTTAGGATTTCAGGAGTGTAGTGAAGTATGTTATAATTTTTGTAGTGATACATATTAGGTCAGTTCAAATCAGTTATGCTGATTTGTGTTGTGTCATGAGATGACACGTTAAGTTATGTCACAATATGTCACGTTAAGTCATGCTATGTTACGATGTCATGCAATGTCACATTATGTCACAGCTATGAACGTCAACGTGGGCGTGCGTTCTGCCGCAGCCCTGCTGGATCAGTTCTATGAAAAACGACGTCTTCTCATCATCTCCGCCCCCACAGCTGCTAATCACTACTACCGCTTCCAAATGACCAACCTGCAGGTGAAAAACAATTATAAGAACTTTAGATTTCCCTGGCTACTGTAGCATTGTGTGTGTGTTTGTTTTCACTTGTGTTTGTGTGTGTGTTGGTTTTCATTTGTGTGTTGAAATGTCACAACAGGTTAGAAACCACACTGCTACTCTGTCTTTCGCCCTCTCTCTTTCTCTCGGTCTCTCTCCCCCTTTCTTTGTCTCTCTGTCTCTCTTTAAGTCCAGCTATTTTAGGCATTGATGTTTCTGTCTGCCTGTCAAAAATCATTAAAGGGGAGCTGCCTCTCAAATCTCTGACCTTTAAAAGTGTCAACCAAGAGATGACTGAGGTCACAGGAGATGAGTCACCTGAACCTTGCCTTTAACAGGTCAGGTGACAGATTTTTTCAAAGAAATTAGTTGACAACTTATCATGTCCACCTGTGTGTGTGTGTGTGTGTGTAAAGCATGCCCAGTGCGGGCTGGACCTTCGGCATTTGACAGTAATAGAGCTGGTGGGGATCTACCCAGCCCAGATTGGACGGATGCGACACAAGCTGATCCCTCCAGGGTTAGCTCTGCAGCTCAGGTAAACACACAACTACCATCCTGCTGTCCTAACCCACAATACACAACTACCAGCCTGCTGTCCTAACCCACAACACACAACTACCATCCTGCTGTCCTAACCCACAACACACAACTACCAGCCTGCTGTCCTAACCCACAACACACAACTACCAGCCTGCTGTCCTAACCCACAACACACAACTACCAGCCTGCTGTTCTAACCCACAACACACAACTACCATCCTGTCCTAACCCACAACACACAACTACCATCCTGCTGTCCTAACCCACAACACACAACTACCATCCTGCTGTCCTAACCCACAACACACAACTACCATCCTGCTGTCCTAACCCACAATACACAACTACCATCCTGCTGTCCTAACCCACAACACACAACTACCGTCCTGCTGTCCTAACCCACAACACACAACTACCATCCTGCTGTCCTAACCCACAACACACAACTACCATCCTGCTGTCCTAACCCACAACACACAACTACCATCCTGCTGTCCTAACACACAATACACAACTACCATCCTGCTGTCCTATCCCACAACACACAACTACCATCCTGCTGTCCTAACCCACAACACACAACTACCAGCCTGCTGTCCTAACCCACAACACACAACTACCATCCTGCTGTCCTAACCCACAACACACAACTACCATCCTGCTGTCCTAACCCACAACACACAACTACCATCCTGCTGTCCTAACCCACAACACACAACTACCATCCTGCTGTCCTAACCCACAACACACAACTACCATCCTGCTGTCCTAACACACAATACACAACTACCATCCTGCTGTCCTAACCCACAACACACAACTACCATCCTGCTGTCCTAACCCACAACACACAACTACCATCCTGCTGTCCTAACCCACAACACACAACTACCATCCTGCTGTCCTAACCCACAACACACAACTACCATCCTGCTGTCCTAACCCACAATACACAACTACCATCCTGCTGTCCTAACACACAACACACAACTACCATCCTGCTGTCCTAACCCACAACACACAACTACCAGCCTGCTGTCCTAACCCACAAGACACAACTACCATCCTGCTGTCCTAACCCACAACACACAACTACCATCCTGCTGTCCTAACCCACAACACACAACTACCATCCTGCTGTCCTAACCCACAACACACAACTACCATCCTGCTGTCCTAACCCATAACACACAACTACCATCCTGCTGTCCTAACACACAACACACAACTACCATCCTGCTGTCCTAACCCACAACACACAACTACCATCCTGCTGTCCTAACCCACAACACACAACTACCATCCTGCTGTCCTAACCCACAACACACAGCTACCATCCTGCTGTCCTAACCCACAACACACAACTACCATCCTGCTGTCCTAACCCACAACACACAACTACCATCCTGCTGTCCTAACCCACAACACACAACTACCATCCTGCTGTCCTAACCCACAACACACAACTACCATCCTGCTGTCCTAACCCACAACATCCTTACACACTAAAGTAAAACAGCAGCTTAGTGACACCCTTTTGGATGTGTTGCCTAGGTTACAGCTCCAGATCCCCCACACTACCTTCACCTTGGTGCTGATGGACAAGCAGGGAACAGACAGGCATCGCTACACGTACCCCATCACCTCGGCTGAGATCTTCACCACAGTGGATACCTTCCCCCTCCGCAAGGAAGAGATGCTTCTGCAGCAGGAGGCGGGGCACACCTGTCAGTGACCACACCCACTTTCACCAGAAACCCTCCTCTATATCCCCCATCACCAACCCTCCCCTATATCCCCCATCACCAACCCTCCCCTATATCCCCCATCACCAACCCTCCCCTATATCACCCCTCACCAACCCTCCCCTATATCACCCATCACCAACCCTCCCCTATATCCCCCATCACCAACCCTCCCCTATATCCCCCATCACCAACCCTCCCCTATATCACCCATCACCAACCCTCCCCTATATCACCCATCACCAACCCTCCCCTATATCACCCATCACCAACCCTCCCCTATATCACCCATCACCAACCCTCCCCTATATCACCCCTCACCAACCCTCCCCGATATCACCCCTCACCAACCCTCCCCTATATCACCCCTCACCAACCCTCCCCTATATCACCCCTCACCAACCCTCCCCTATATCACCCCTCACCAACCCTCCCCTATATCCCCCATCACCAACCCTCCCCTATATCACTCCATCACCAACCCTCCCCTATATCCCCCATCACCAACCCTCCCCTATATCACCCATCACCAACCCTCCCCTATATCACCCATCACCAACCCTCCCCTATATCACCCCTCACCAACCCTCCCCTATATCACCCATCACCAACCCTCCCCTATATCCCCCATCACCAACCCTCCCCTATATCCCCCATCACCAACCCTCCACTATATCACCCCTCACCAACCCTCCCCTATATCACCCCTCACCAACCCTCCCCTATATCACCCCTCACCAACCCTCCCCTATATCACCCATCACCAACCCTCCCCTATATCAGTCATCACCAACCCTCCTCTATATCACCCATCACCAACCCTCCCCTATATCACCCATCACCAACCCTCCTCTATATCACCCATCACCAACCCTCCTCTATATCACCCATCACCAACCCTCCCCTATATCACCCATCACTAACCCTCCTCTATATCACCCATCACCAACCCTCCCCTATATCAGTCATCACCAACCCTCCTCTATATCACCCATCACCAACCCTCCCCTATATCCCCCATCACCAACCCTCCCCTATATCCCCCATCACCAACCCTCCCCTATATCACCCCTCACCAACCCTCCCCTATATCCCCCATCACCAACCCTCCTCTATATCACCCATCACCAACCCTCCCCTATATCCCCCCTCACCACCCTAACCCACTCACACACACACCTCTAAACACAAACTCACAAACACACTCCTAAACACACACACACTCCTAAACACAAACTCACACACACTCACATGTATTTGTCATGGATCCCATCCGGACATCCTCAGATCAGTGAGCTGCTCAGTTCATTCTTGTTTGTATCAGTGTGTTTATGTCTGTTAGACATTTTTCTATCAATCTTTTTGCTCTCCATTGTTTTTGCTTTTAGTTATGAAACTGGATAAATACTTCAGCTGTTTTTTATATTTATGATATGAATTCTTATCGCAGTATTTTCAGACATGCTTGAAAATCTTTTAATATTGGTGTGTTTGTGTGTATAGCACAGTGATGCTAGTTCAGCAGTACACTGGCTTATTTTGATTTCACACAAAATTGAATAAATATCCTTTGAACAAAGATTTACATTTACTTTATAAAAACATTACCGGTACTGTTGTGTGCTCAGCAGTGCAGATGTTCTTTGTCCAAAACACACAAGTCTCTCAGTATTCATCAACAGCCTTTTAATGTCAGGACCTATTAGAAATATTCATTTAGCAGACGCTTTTATCCAAAGTATTACACACAACAATCTGAGGAAACGTGAGTTTAATTAGTTTTTTCTTCTTCAAAATATTCAGATTTTACACTTCAAATTTGTAACTGCAGGCTTGTCATTTCTAACCAGGCAGACAGACAGACACAGGCAGACAGGCAGACAGACAGGCAGACAGGCAGACAGACAGACAGAGGGGTTGACATGAGACATCATTGAAACAGTCCATGCTGTAAGAAGTCAAGCAGGTAGAAGTCTAGCAGGTAGAAGTTATAGCAGGTAGGGTTATAGCAGGTAGTTATAGCAGGTAGGGTTACAGACGGTAGGGTTATAGCAGGTAGTTATAGCAGGTAGGGTTATAGCAGGTAGGGTTATAGCAGGTAGGGTTATAGCAGGTAGTTATAGCAGGTAGGGTTACAGCAGGTAGGGTTATAGCAGGTAGTTATAGCAGGTAGGGTTATAGCAGGTAGTTATAGCAGGTAGGGTTATAGCAGGTAGTTATAGCAGGTAGGGTTATAGCAGGTAGGGTTACAGCAGGTAGGGTTATAGCAGGTAGGGTTACAGCAGGTAGGGTTATAGCAGGTAGGGTTATAGCAGGTAGTTATAGAAGGTAGGGTTATAGCAGGTAGGGTTATAGCAGGTAGGGTTATAGCAGGTAGGGTTATAGCAGGTAGTTATAGCAGGTAGGGTTATAGCAGGTAGTTATAGCAGGTAGGGTTATAGCAGGTAGTTATAGCAGGTAGGGTTATAGCAGGTAGGGTTACAGCAGGTAGGGTTATAGCAGGTAGGGTTACAGCAGGTAGGGTTATAGCAGGTAGTTATAGCAGGTAGGGTTATAGCAGGTAGGGTTATAGCAGGTAGTTATAGAAGGTAGGGTTATAGCAGGTAGGGTTATAGCAGGTAGGGTTATAGCAGGTAGGGTTATAGCAGGTAGGGTTATGGCAGGTAGTTATAGCAGGTAGGGTTATAGCAGGTAGTTATAGAAGGTAGGGTTATAGCAGGTAGGGTTATAGCAGGTAGGGTTATAGCAGGTAGGGTTATAGCAGGTAGGGTTATGGCAGGTAGTTATAGCAGGTAGGGTTATAGCAGGTAGTTATAGCAGGTAGGGTTATAGCAGGTAGTTATAGCAGGTAGGGTTATAGCAGGTAGTTATAGCAGGTAGGGTTATAGCAGGTAGGGTTATAGCAGGTAGGGTTATGGCAGGTAGTTATAGCAGGTAGGGTTATAGCAGGTAGTTATAGCAGGTAGGGTTATAGCAGGTAGTTATAGCAGGTAGGGTTATAGCAGGTAGTTATAGCAGGTAGGGTTATAGCAGGTAGTTATAGCAGGTAGGGTTATAGCAGGTAGTTATAGCAGGTAGGGTTATAGCAGGTAGTTATAGCAGGTAGGGTTATAGCAGGTAGTTATAGCAGGTAGGGTTATAGCAGGTTAGTGACAACATCAGAATGGGACTAGCATCGTATTCAAAAGGACTGCAGTAGAACTGGAACTACAGTAGAATAGAATTGCAGTAGAACATGGAACAGGTTCTGAATGTAACAACAGTAGAATGTGACTACAGTAGAATTATACTACAGAAGTAACAGTTGATAAAATAAACACAGCTACACATTGAGGATCAAAGATCCAGATCTCTTGTAGTGAAGAGGGTATTGGGAGATGAATCAGTGTCTAGTTGTGTTTAAAGGTCACAGTGACCTGGTTTTGTAGTGATGACAACATGTGTCAGACTAGCTGAGTCACAATGTTGACTCACTCCAACATCCAGCCTCCACACACTGTAAGGTGGACTCCTCCCCTAGAGCACAGCCCTCACCTGGGTCCCACAGCACCCCTGAACAGCCCTCACCTGGGTCCCACAGCACCCCTGAACAGCTCTCACCTGGGTCCCACAGCACCCCTGAACAGCTCTCACCTGGGTCCCACAGCACCCCTGAACAGCTCTCACCTGGGTCCCACAGCACCCCTGAACAGCTCTCACCTGGGTCCCACAGCACCCCTGAACAGCTCTCAGGACAGCAGATTCTCAGGTATGTTTCTTTTGTTTTGGTCATCAACAGTATTTGTCCCAGACCAGAACAATCTCAGTTCTACCTGGGGCCCCGTTTAGAAAAGGACTTTGATTTAACTCCTTTAAATGTAAGATTAGTTCTCACATGAAGATAATTGACGTTGTGCTGCTGCAGGTATCAGGTTTGAGTTTGTGTCTGTTTGTGCTCTTCCCTCTACCCTGCTGTGGAACAACATGTGCTCTGATAGGATGTGGAACAACATGTGCTCTGATAGGATGTGGAACAACATGTGCTCTGATAGGATGAGGAACAAGGATGTGCTCAAGATTAACAGGGGAATGTTTCCGTTTCATTAACACCCAGAATGCACTGGGTTAGTGTTTTAATTAGCTCCTCCCCCAGTTATTCCCTTAGATTGTATAAGTGCAATACAGACTCCAGGGTTTAACCAGACCCACTGCTTATGTGCTTACAGAATGTTTTCAACATGGAATTCATGTCATATTACATAACAGTAGCAGTGGTAGCAGAGGAGGGCAGAGAGATCCTCAGATGGTAGCAGAGGAGGGCAGAGAGATCCTCAGATGGTAGCAGAGGAGGGCAGAGAGATCCTCAGATGGTAGCAGAGGAGGGCAGAGAGATCCTCAGATGGTAGCAGAGGAGGGCAGAGAGATCCTCAGATGGTAGCAGAGGAGGGCAGAGAGATCCTCAGATGGTAGCAGAGGAGGGCAGAGAGATCCTCAGATGGTAGCAGAGGAGGGCAGAGAGATCCTCAGATGGTAGCAGAGGAGGGCAGAGAGATCCTCAGATGGTAGCAGAGGAGGGCAGAGAGATCCTCAGATGGTAGCAGAGGAGGGCAGAGAGATCCTCAGATGGTAGCAGAGGAGGGCAGAGAGATCTATGCCCCTCCCCCTCTCTCATGTCCGGTACTATGCCCCTCCTCCTCTCTCATGTCTGGTCCTCGGCCCCGCCCCCTCTCTCATGTCTGGTCCTCGGCCCCGCCCCCTCTCTCATGTCTGGTCCTCGGCCCCGCCCCCTCTCTCATGTCTGGTACTTGCACATGCTGGGCCTCAGCATCAGGGTACACTCATGTGGAACCTCAGGGTTGTCAATCATCCGTTGCCATAGACGCTGCTCCTCCCCATAAGAATCCATCCAGTCCACCTTGTTCCCATAGCTGAGGCCTGGGAGGTGGAGCACACACACACACACACACACATGTACACACACACACACACACACACACACATGTACACACACACACACACACACACACATGTACACACACACACACATGTACACACACACACACACATGTACACACACACACACACACACACACATACACACACACACATGTACACACACACACACACACATGTACACACACACACACACACATGTACACACACACACACACATGTACACACACACACACACACACACACACATGTACACACATACACACACACACATGTACACACATACACACACACATGTACACACATACACACACACACATGTACACACATACACACACACATGTACACACATACACACACACACATGTACACACATACACACACACACACATGTACAGCAGTGAGTGTGAAGAACAGTTGTACATTTAGATTATTACAGTAAGAGTCAAATAACTAGAGGAGAGGAGGAGGAAAGGATGAGAGAGGAGGAGAGAGGAGGAGAGAGGAGGAGAGAGGAGGAGAGAGGAGGAGAGAGGAGGAGGAAAGGATGAGAGAGGAGGAGAGAGGAGGAGAGAGGAGGAGAGAGGAGGAGAGAGGAGGAGAAAGGAGGAGAGGAAAGAGGAGAGGAGGAAAAGGAGGAGAAAGAAGAGAGGAGCGATAAGAGAGGAGAGTGGAGTGGAGAGGAGGAGGAGAGGAGGGTGGAAGAGAGGAGCTTGTCCCTCCCTCACACACCTGTCCCTGCGCCCAGTCTGACCCCCCCCAGGAACACGTTGCTGGCCAGGGCCTCCTTGTCCCACACAGTGAGTTCCAGACACACGTTGTTCAGGTCTCCAGGCTGCAGGCCGCAGTATGTGAACGTGTGGTTCCACTGGGGGTTCACGGTTCGACGCTCCACTGCTGTCTTGTGCTTAGTGGACTTGCTGTTGTCAGGTAGCAGGTACCTGGGCAGGAGAGCACAGAGACAGGGTTAGGGTTAGGGTTAGGGTTAGGGTTAGGGTTAGGCTAACCCTAACCTCCATCAGACTGTCTGAGAGCTCCTCAGGAATAAGGACATCCTTCAGCAGATCAGATAGCAGGTAGTCTCACCCTTTCACAAAGGGGTCGGAGGTTCCTCCAGACTTGACGGCTGTCAGGTTCTTGGCCTCCTTGATCAGCAGCTCCACCATCCCTCCTTTAGGCAGCTGAATGCTGCTCTTCTTCCCTTTAAGAAATCCCTTCTTCACTGGAGCGAGAGAAGAGGACGAAGGACAGTGTTCAGACTGCTGCTAGGCAGAGGGCAGTGTGTGTGTGTTGGTGTGTGTTTGTTGATATGTGTGTGTGTAGTTGTGTAGTTGAAGCTATACCTTGCACCTGGTCCAGGGGAAGTGTGAGGTTATTCTCTGCAGGGATGTACTTCAGAACCACGGTCAGCTCTCCTTTGTACTGCAGCAAGGTGTCCATCCCACTGGCCAGCTGTCAGACACAGAACATGTGCTCAGATCCATCAGGAACACTGTACATGTTAGACAAGCTTCTCATACAGTAGTGTGTGTGTGTGTGTGTGTGTGTATGAGTGTGTTAGCGTGTCTCCTACCTTGGGCTGCAGGGTGTACCATTCCTCCAGCTGGGTGTCAAAGTCCCAGGAGTCAAAGCTGATCTCCAGCTCTCCCAGGAAGAGGTTGTGTCCAAAGCGATCATGATGCCACACTGACAGCTGCAGTGTCCTGGTCTCCAGCTGAGAGTGGCTGATCACATACTGCACACGCACACACACACACACACACACACAGGCAGGACCGGTGCAGTCAGTACACACACACATACTGTAGATACATCCACATCCACATGCACTCAAACACACACCATCACACACACAAGCCTAACCTTCAGGTTCTCGTTAAAGACTGGGTTGGTGGTGTTGGTCTTGATGCTGGTCTTCCTCTTACTCTGTCTTGATTTGTCAGGGAGGAGATAAGCTTTCACATAGCTGTGACAGAAAGAACGAGTCAGCGGTCTGAAGAAGGGCAAAACCTGCATTTAATATGTGTGTGTGAGCGTGCCAGTGTGGGTTTCTGCTAAATGTGTGTTTGTGTGCTAAATGTGTGTTTGTGCTAAATGTGTTTTTGTGTGCTAAATGTGTGTTTGTGTGCTAAATGTGTGTTTGTGCTAAATGTGTGTTTGTGTGTGTGTGTGTTCACTCACGCATCAGTGCGCTGTTTCCTGTCGTCCCCCGTGGCGAGGTTACGACACTCCTTGACGGTCACGTTGAGAGCACCGGTCCTGAAGCTGTAGCTGATGTTCAACAGCATCTCCCCACTTATCCGTGCGTTGCCATAGTCACCAGTCTCACTGTACATGCTCATCATGCTGTTGAGGCTGGTCTGTGGGGGGAGGGGGGGAGATGGGAGGCAAAACGAAAATTAAGGTAAGAGAAATGAATTTGGAGAGGGGGAGAGAGGAGATGAAGAACAGAGATAAGGAGGCAGGGTGAGAGTGAGGATGGGGAAATGAGATAGGGTACATGTTGCACCCCTGCCTTTGATCTGTTCCCCATCCTAATCTCTGTCTCATCTGTTTCCTAGAGTGAGTCAGTGATGAATGACCAGTTCAGCCCATCATGGTCCTTGATAGGAACACATCATGTTTATGAAGGTGGATTCAAGCGTGCTAGTGTAAGTGGCAAACACACACATAAACACACACAGACAATTACACACATCAGCACTCTCCACTTGGCATAAACAACACTAAGCATATTAGCATGAACACATGAACACACACACAGGCCACTTACGGTCTCTGCGTCAGAGTCAGGCACACTGAGGTGACCCCACCTCCTCTCAGACCCAGGAGTGGAGGACTAGAGGACAGAAGAAGAAGAGCCCGGACACACAGGGGACAAAGGAAGGGTAGAAGAAGACAAGAAAGAGACGTAACCCCATTGGAGGAAAGAGACAGAAATACACCAAGCAGAGCAGAGCCCCCAAACCCCCCAGTCCCCCCAGTCCCCCAGGCCCCCAGCCCCTCAGTCCCCCAGGCCCCCAGCCCCCCAGTCCCCCCAGCCCCTCAGTCCCCCAGCCCCCCCAGTCCCCCCAGTCCCCCAGCACCCCAGCCCCCCAGCCCCTCAGTCCCCCAGCCCCCCCAGTCCCCCCAGTCCCCCAGGCCCCCAGCCCCTCAGTCCCCCAGCCCCCCAGTCCCCCCAGCCCCTCAGTCCCCCAGCCCCCCCAGTCCCCCCAGTCCCCCAGCACCCCAGCCCCCCAGCCCCTCAGTCCCCCAGCACCCCAGCCCCCCAGTCCCCCCAGCCCCCCCAGTCCCCCCAGCCCCTCAGTCCCCCAGCCCCCCCAGTCCCCCCAGCCCCCCAGCCCCTCAGCCCCTCAGTCCCCCAGCACCCCAGCCCCCCAGCCCCTCAGTCCCCCAGCCCCTCAGTCCCCCAGCCCCCCCAGTCCCCCCAGCCCCTCAGTCCCCCAGTCCCCCCAGTCCCCCAGCCACCCCAGTCCCCCCAGTCCCCTGACCAGAGGCCTAACAGGAACAGGGCCAGACATCACAGCTGTCCAGCATTGCCATGGTGACAATCAGATGTTCTAGCTTTCTAGAAATCAATGGTGATAAATGAGAAGATGCTGCATGTTCATCAGCACACACAGAACCAGCTGCCTGTCCACTGGGATCCATACACTCCAACCCTCACATCCTGATGACCAGAGGACCAGCTGCCTGTCCACTGGGATCCATACACTCCAACCCTCACATCCTGATGACCAGAGGACCAGCTGCCTGTCCACTGGGATCCATACACTCCAACCCTCACATCCTGATGACCAGAGGACCAGCTGCCTGTCCACTGGGATCCATACACTCCAACCCTCACATCCTGATGACCAGAGGACCAGCTGCCTGTCCACTGGGATCCATACACTCCAACCCTCACATCCTGATGACCAGAGGACCAGCTGCCTGTCCACTGGGATCCATACACTCCAACCCTCACATCCTGATGACCAGAGGACCAGCTGCCTGTCCACTGGGATCCATACACTCCAACCCTCACATCCTGATGACCAGAGGACCAGCTGCCTGTCCACTGGGATCCATACACTCCAACCCTCACATCCTGATGACCAGAGGACCAGCTGCCTGTCCACTGGGATCCATACACTCCAACCCTCACATCCTGATGACCAGAGGACCAGCTGCCTGTCCAAACAACACTTGATATGTTGCTCTAGATAAAAGGGATCTAAAGAGCTTTAAAATGTCATGTAAATGTATTGACATTGGTCTTCTTTGGTCAAAGGAGCAGCCTTCATTCCAGCAGGTCTTCCTTGAGTCTGGGTGATCAGGAAATGGCCAGACTGTCTGTGTCTAGTCAGACTTATAGGACACCAAGTTCACACACTGAAACATGTATGGTGATATGGTGGTGAGGTTAGTTTCCATCAATCACTCCATTAACCATCAATCAATAAATCAATCAACAATAAATCCAACAATCAATCAATCAATCAACACACCAATCAATCAATCAATCTGAAAAGCTTTTGGCACCCCACTGACACACACGGTTGTACACACACAGTTCCACACCCCCTGTGAGGCTGTGTGTGTTGGTGTGTGAGGCTGTGTGTGTTGGTGTGTTGCACTGTGCTTCTCCTCAGCTTCAGGGTTTGTGTTACCATGGACATGGCGTTGCTAAGGCGTCGTCTGGTGACCTTGCTGTGTGCTGATGACATCAGAGCATCAATGTCCTCCTCCTGCTCCTCGTCAGAACACTCCTGTCAACAAGCAGCAGTTTAAGTGTCGAGTCCAGGTTAGCACAGAGTACAGAGGTTAATGTGTGTAGACTTCATGTGTTGAATCCTTCATGTTAAATCATTCTAATTTACTCATCTGGTGTCCTAATACGTCTTTTACCATCAGACGTCTAATCTAAGATTCTGATGATTCTGTTTTTACCTTGTTTTCATGTTAAACCTATTGAGCCGTTCACAGCCTTGTCAGCAGATCTGCTTTTAGCCAATGGGGGAGCAGACCTCTTATCAATCGGATTGGTGGTGCCACTCTGACTCAGTCATCAGCTACCAGTCCCAGCCCAAGCCCCAGTCCCTGCTCCAGTCCCAGTCCCAGTCCCAGTCCCTGCTCCAGTCCCAGTCCCTGCTCCAGTCCCAGTCCCTGCCCCTGCTCCAGTCCCAGCCCCAGTCCCTGCCCCTTCTCCAGTCCCTGCCCCTGCTCCAGTCCCAGCCCCAGTCCCTGCCCCTGCTCCAGTCCCAGCCCCAGTCCCTGCCCCTTCTCCAGTCCCTGCCCTGCTCCAGTCCCTGCCCCTGCTCCAGTCCCAGCCCCAGTCCCTGCCCCTTCTCCAGCCCCAGTCCCAGCCCTGCCCCTGCTCCAGTCCCAGTCTCCAGTCCCTGCCCCTGCTCCAGTCCCTGCCCCTGCTCCAGTCCCAGTCCCTGCCCCTGCTCCAGTCCCAGTCCCAGTCCCTGCCCCTTCTCCAGTCCCAGTCCCAGTCCCTGCCCCTTCTCCAGTCCCTGCCCCTGCTCCAGTCCCAGCCCCAGTCCCTGCCCCTTCTCCAGTCCCTGCCCCTGCTCCAGTCCCAGTCCCAGTCCCTGCCCCTTCTCCAGTCCTTGCCCCTTCTCCAGCCCCTGCCCCTGCTCCAGTCCCTGCCCCTGCTCCAGTCCCTGCCCCTGCTCCAGTCCCAGTCCCTGCCCCTGCTCCAGTCCCTGCCCCTGCTCCAGCCCCAGCCCCTGCTCCAGTCTCTGCTATGAGACACAAATGGATGCAAGTTTACAGTTCATCAGAGCAGAAGCCTGAGTGTGGAACTACTGCAGTTAGTACACTTCTCTCTGTATGTGTGTGTTGTGTATGTGTTGTGTGTGTATTGTGTGTGTATCGCATGTGGTGTGTGTATTGCGTGGGTTGTGTGTGGTTGTATTTATACTACAACAGCCATAAATTCAATGAGACAGGTTGAGACAGAGTGTGTTAATGTGATTATTCTCTCACCAGAGTCATCTGCGTTGTGTATGGATGAGTACCCTTGTGTATCTGCATGTTTCCAGTGTGTGTGTGTGTGTGTGTGTGTGAGTGTGTGTGTGAGCATACCGTGTCATTGAGTCCAGGGACAGAGCGACTTCTGAGACTGAAGGCATCATCATCCAATACTTCAGGAACTGGAACTGACAGATCTACCTCTGAACGACTACGATCTGAGAGAGAGAGAGACCTCTGAAAGACTAGGATCTGAGAGAGAGAGAGAGACCTCTGAAAGACTAGGATCTGAGAGAGAGAGAGAGACCTCTGAAAGACTAGGATCTGAGAGAGAGAGAGAGAGACCTCTGAAAGACTAGGATCTGAGAGAGAGAGAGAGAGAGAGAGAGACCTCTGAAAGACTAGGATCTGAGAGAGAGAGAGAGACCTCTGAACGACTAGGATCTGAGAGAGAGAGAGAGAGAGAGACCTCTGAAAGACTAGGATCTGAGAGAGAGGTTTGAGGGTTGTCATGGAGATACCTGAGGAGACGGATGCCCTGGATACGGCGATGGTCGGGGTATCTGATTCAGTCCGCCTGTGACCTGAGGACATCTTTCCAGAGACACTGTCACTGGACTGGAAACTGGACACACTTTCTGCTCCATCCGGCTAAACACACACACATATATTTTTGAGTTCATGCACTGCATGTGTGTGTGTGCATGTGAGTGTGTGTGGGATTGTGTGTGTGCATGTGAGTGTGAGTGTGTGTGTGTGTGTGTGCGCGTGCGTGTGTATGTGTGTGTGTGTGTGCATGTGTGTGTGTGCGTGTGTATGTGTGTGTGTGTGTGCATGTGTGTGTGTGGGGTTGCTGACCCTGACCCTCCTGCTGCTGCTGGGTGTTGGTGAGCGGTCTGGGTCCAGGAACTGGGAGGAGGGGCGGAGGTTGTTGGGCACGGTAGGTAACCCTGAGGGCTCCAGAGCCACAGCACTGCCCCTGTGTTGAAATCAAATGAACTTCTAAATACTAAACTATTGATCTGTTTAGCTAATAACACACAAACTACACAACATCATGTCACAAAATCAAATCAGCAGCAGAATCAGTTGAGGTTGTGGCAGTGTGTGTTTGGGGAGTGCTGAGGTCTCTGCACCTGTGTGAGCGAGGGGCGGTGCCCGAGCGAGGGGTGGAGCAAGGGGCGGAGCAGGGGGCGGGGCAAGGGGCGGAGTGCTGACTGTGTACGCTGTGTGTGTCTGTATTTGGAGATGAACACACACTCCTGCTCTCTGCTCCTGTCTCTGGCTTCAGGCTTGGTCGACTGCCTCTCTTACCCAGCCTCAACCTGAGACACACACACGTGTACACACATAGTGTCTGTGGTCAGTGTGTGTGTTCAGTGTGTGTGTGTTCAGTGTGTGTGTTCAGTGTGTGTGTTCAGTGTGTGTGTTCAGTGTGTGTGTTCAGTGTGTGTGTGTTCAGTGTGTGTGTGTTCAGTGTGTGTGTTCAGTGTGTGTGGTCAGTGTGTGTGGTCAGTGTGTGTGTTCAGTGTGTGGTCAGTGTGTGTTCAGTGTGTGTTCAGTGTGTGTGGTCAGTGTGTGTGTTCAGTGTGTGTTCAGTGTGTGGTCAGTGTGTGGTCAGTGTGTGTTCAGTGTGTGTTCAGTGTGTGTTCAGTGTGTGTTCAGTGTGTGTGTTCAGTGTGTGTTCAGTGTGTGTTCAGTGAGTGTGTTCAGTGTGTGTTCAGTGTGTGTGTTCAGTGTGTGTTCAGTGTGTGTGTTCAGTGTGTGTGTTCAGTGTGTGTTCAGTGTGTGTGTTCAGTGTGTGTGTTCAGTGTGTGTTCAGTGTGTGTGTTCAGTGTGTTCAGTGTGTGTTCAGTGTGTGTGTTCAGTGTGTGTTCAGTGTGTGTTCAGTGTGTGTGTTCAGTGTGTGTGTTCAGTGTGTGTTCAGTGTGTGTTCAGTGTGTGTGTTCAGTGTGTGTGTTCAGTGTGTGTTCAGTGTGTGTTCAGTGTGTGTGTTCAGTGTGTGTGTTCAGTGTGTGTTCAGTGTGTGTTCAGTGTGTGTGTTCAGTGTGTGTGTTCAGTGTGTGTGTTCAGTGTGTGTTCAGTGTGTGTGTTCAGTGTGTGTGTTCAGTGTGTGTTCAGTGTGTGTTCAGTGTGTGTGTTCAGTGTGTGTGTTCAGTGTGTGTTCAGTGTGTGTTCAGTGTGTGTGTTCAGTGTGTGTTCAGTGTGTGTTCAGTGTGTGTGTTCAGTGTGTGTGTTCAGTGTGTGTTCAGTGTGTGTGTTCAGTGTGTGTGTTCAGTGTGTGTGTTCAGTGTGTGTGTTCAGTGTGTGTGTTCAGTGTGTGTTCAGTGTGTGTGTTCAGTGTGTGTGTTCAGTGTGTGTGTTCAGTGTGTGTGTTCAGTGTGTGTGTTCAGTGTGTGTTCAGTGTGTGTGTTCAGTGTGTGTTCAGTGTGTGTTCAGTGTGTGTTCAGTGTGTGTGTTCAGTGTGTGTGTTCAGTGTGTGTTCAGTGTGTGTGTTCAGTGTGTGTGTTCAGTGTGTGTGTTCAGTGTGTGTGTTCAGTGTGTGTGTTCAGTGTGTGTGTTCAGTGTGTGTTCAGTGTGTGTTCAGTGTGTGTGTTCAGTGTGTGTTCAGTGTGTGTTCAGTGTGTGTGTTCAGTGTGTGTGTTCAGTGTGTGTTCAGTGTGTGTTCAGTGTGTGTTCAGTGTGTGTGTTCAGTGTGTGTGTTCAGTGTGTGTTCAGTGTGTGTGTTCAGTGTGTGTGTTCAGTGTGTGTTCAGTGTGTGTGTTCAGTGTGTGTGTTCAGTGTGTGTTCAGTGTGTGTGTTCAGTGTGTGTGTTCAGTGTGTGTTCAGTGTGTGTGTTCAGTGTGTGTGTTCAGTGTGTGTGTTCAGTGTGTGTTCAGTGTGTGTTCAGTGTGTGTGTTCAGTGTGTGTGTTCAGTGTGTGTTCAGTGTGTGTGTTCAGTGTGTGTGTTCAGTGTGTGTTCAGTGTGTGTTCAGTGTGTGTGTTCAGTGTGTGTTCAGTGTGTGTGTTCAGTGTGTGTGTTCAGTGTGTGTGTTCAGTGTGTGTTCAGTGTGTGTTCAGTGTGTGTTCAGTGTGTGTTCAGTGTGTGTGTTCAGTGTGTGTTCAGTGTGTGTTCAGTGTGTGTGTTCAGTGTGTGTTCAGTGTGTGTGTTCAGTGTGTGTTCAGTGTGTGTTCAGTGTGTGTTCAGTGTGTGTGTTCAGTGTGTGTTCAGTGTGTGTGTTCAGTGTGTGTTCAGTGTGTGTTCAGTGTGTGTTCAGTGTGTGTTCAGTGTGTGTTCAGTGTGTGTTCAGTGTGTGTTCAGTGTGTGTGTTCAGTGTGTGTTCAGTGTGTGTTCAGTGTGTGTTCAGTGTGTGTTCAGTGTGTGTTCAGTGTGTGTTCAGTGTGTGTTCAGTGTGTGTTCAGTGTGTGTGTTCAGTGTGTGTTCAGTGTGTGTTCAGTGTGTGTTCAGTGTGTGTTCAGTGTGTGTTCAGTGTGTGTGTTCAGTGTGTGTTCAGTGTGTGTGTTCAGTGTGTGTGTTCAGTGTGTGTTCAGTGTGTGTTCAGTGTGTGTTCAGTGTGTGTTCAGTGTGTGTGTTCAGTGTGTGTTCAGTGTGTGTTCAGTGTGTGTGTTCAGTGTGTGTGTTCAGTGTGTGTTCAGTGTGTGTTCAGTGTGTGTTCAGTGTGTGTTCAGTGTGTGTGTTCAGTGTGTGTTCAGTGTGTGTTCAGTGTGTGTGTTCAGTGTGTGTGTTCAGTGTGTGTGTTCAGTGTGTGTTCAGTGTGTGTGTTCAGTGTGTGTGTTCAGTGTGTGTTCAGTGTGTGTTCAGTGTGTGTTCAGTGTGTGTTCAGTGTGTGTGTTCAGTGTGTGTTCAGTGTGTGTTCAGTGTGTGTGTTCAGTGTGTGTGTTCAGTGTGTGTTCAGTGTGTGTTCAGTGTGTGTTCAGTGTGTGTTCAGTGTGTGTGTTCAGTGTGTGTTCAGTGTGTGTTCAGTGTGTGTTCAGTGTGTGTTCAGTGTGTGTTCAGTGTGTGTTCAGTGTGTGTTCAGTGTGTGTGTTCAGTGTGTGTTCAGTGTGTGTTCAGTGTGTGTTCAGTGTGTGTGTTCAGTGTGTGTGTTCAGTGTGTGTTCAGTGTGTGTTCAGTGTGTGTTCAGTGTGTGTTCAGTGTGTGTTCAGTGTGTGTTCAGTGTGTGTGTTCAGTGTGTGTTCAGTGTGTGTTCAGTGTGTGTTCAGTGTGTGTTCAGTGTGTGTTCAGTGTGTGTTCAGTGTGTGTGTTCAGTGTGTGTTCAGTGTGTGTTCAGTGTGTGTTCAGTGTGTGTGTTCAGTGTGTGTGTTCAGTGTGTGTTCAGTGTGTGTTCAGTGTGTGTTCAGTGTGTGTTCAGTGTGTGTGTTCAGTGTGTGTGTTCAGTGTGTGTGTTCAGTGTGTGTTCAGTGTGTGTGTTCAGTGTGTGTTCAGTGTGTGTTCAGTGTGTGTGTTCAGTGTGTGTTCAGTGTGTGTTCAGTGTGTGTGTTCAGTGTGTGTGTTCAGTGTGTGTTCAGTGTGTGTTCAGTGTGTGTTCAGTGTGTGTTCAGTGTGTGTTCAGTGTGTGTTCAGTGTGTGTTCAGTGTGTGTTCAGTGTGTGTTCAGTGTGTGTGGATTTTTCACCCTTTTTTCTTGGTCCCATTTGTTGTGGTTCCCATGGTAACGATGTTTGACTTGGGCGTGTCTGAACGCTCTGATTTGGGAGAGTCTGTCTTTGCTGGGGATGCTGGGAATTAAAACATTCAGCAGTCACATGATCAGTTAAAAAGTCACATGATCAAGCTATCCTCCTACGGCGGATGAATTACCCAAATGATAATGAGAAAAACTGAGGACTGAATTCATAAACAAACTTAAAACCACAGCAGGACAAGTAGTTCCTGTGTTTGATGGTCTGATGAAGCTTCAACATGTGCTTGTGGTTTCTTACCTGCAGGACTGTTCATGATGGTCTTCTTGACCACATCACTGCTGAGCACGGTTCCCTGATCAAACCTGCGAGAGCGCTCCTCCAGAAACCACTCCCCTGTCGCCACCTTCAGTTCCCTGCCAATCAGGGACAGGCACACTGTAACCCCTGACCTTTGACCCCTGACCATGTCACATGTCACCCCTGACCTTTCCCAGGTCTAATCACCCCAGAAACACCTGCTTTGCTCATGCACACTCATGCACACTCATGCACACTCATGCACACTCATGCACACTCATGCACACTCATGCACACTCGCCCACGCTCACTCGCCACATTTCGTCACTTACGAGATCTTGGCGCAGACGGAACATTTCCACTGGCGCCCAGCAGGTGAGGACACCTGGCAGGTGTTACACACACGCTGCTGACACTCCAGACACACACCCCCCCGGTCGAACAGCAGACCCAGACCCTTCAGACAGCGGGAGCACTGACGATCCCCAACCTCCTGGGGGCGCCGAGAGCCATGCCGCTTGATCTCCACCAGCTCATTCTTCAGCTTCCTGCCAAGGTCAGAGAAGGAGAAAAGAGGGAACGAGAGAGAGAACGAGAATGATAGAAAGAGAGAATGAGAAAGAGGGGGAGAAAGGTCGACAAGGAGAGAATTAGCAAGTTAGGAAGACAGAGAGTTCAAGTCACAAACTAGTCAGAAGACGTCAGAACTTTTCACAGGTGGAGAGGTGAAGATGTCAGAAGTGGAAGCAGAGAGGAGAGCAAGAGTCCTTCTACTCACCTCACCCTCTTCTCTTCTCTCTTCCTCAACTTGTCATCCTTCTGCAGTACGTTCAGAATCACCTGACGCTCATCCTCCAATAGGAAGGACAGATTCAGCTCTTCCCCCGCCATTGGTCCTTCACTTTATTGCTAGCCAATCAGAGCAGCCAAGGCTAGTTCTGGAGGGTGTGGTCACACTCAGGGTATCCTCAGCTACATGACCTCTCAGTTCTGTCAGGGTTCTGTCAGGGTTCTGTCAGGGTTCTGTCAGGGTTCTCTTGGGGCTTTCCTTTGGTTCTGTGTACGTGTTCTTGGAGCATGTGGGTTACTGTCCTGTTAAGAGTGAGCAATGTAGGACTGAGGAACGTTCTCAAGGTTCTTTAAGGTTCTTCACAAGGTTCTTCAGAGAGATCCTGCACAAAAACACAAACATTAATGCACAAGAACATGCAGGCACTCACACATAAACACAAAACACAGTCTTGTTATTGATTACAGAGACACATCTGCCATTTGCATCCTGGTCTTAGGTTATCTTTGTTAAACTGTGTTAAACTGTGTTAAACTTGAACTGGGCTCAGGTTCCAGTGAGTAACACATGAACTAGTCACTCAGTGGCTCTGTGTCGCTTCTCCCCTCAACTCCATTCCTACCTTGAACTGTTAAGTCATGTAGAAAAATGCCCAAAACACCTTGATAATAAAACCTCAGCAGAAGAACCTCAACAGCAGAACCTCAGCAGAAGAACCTCAGCAGCAGAACCTCAGCAGAAAAACCTTAGCAGCAAAACCTCTGCAGTAGAACCTCAGCAGCAGAACCTCAGCAGAGGAACCACACAGCAGAGGAACCTCACAGCAGAACCTAAGCAGAAGAACCTCAGCAGAGGAACCTCACAGCAGAGGAACCTTAGCAGCAGAACCTCAGCAGCAGAACCTCAGCAGCAGAACCTCAGCAGAGGAACCTCAGCAGCAGAGGAACCTCAGCAGCAGAGGAACCTCAGCAGCAGAGGAACCTCACAGCAGAACCTCAGCAGCAGAGGAACCTCAACGCAGAACCTCAGCAGCAGAACCTCAGCAGAGGAACCTCACAGCAGAGGAACCTCAGCAGAGGAACCTCACAGCAGAACCTAAGCAGAAGAACCTTAGCATCAAAACCTCAGCAGTAGAGCCTCAGCAGCAGAACCTCAGCAGAGAAACCTCACGGCAAAACCTCAGCAGTAGAACCTCAGCAGCAGAACCTCAGCAGAGGAACCTCAGCAGAAGAACCTCAGCAGCAGAACCTCAGCAGCAGAACCTCAGCAGAGGAACCTCAGCAGCAGAACCTCAGCAGAGGAACCTCAGCAGAAGAACCTCAGCAGAGGAACCTCACAGCAGAAGAACCTCAGCAGAAGAACCTCAGCAGCAGAACCTCAGCAGGAGAGGGAGGAGGGAGAGGGGGAGGGAGGGAGGTCACAGGAGAGGGAGGAGAGAGAGGGGGAGGGAGGGAGGTCACAGGAGAGGGCGGAGGGAGAGGGGGAGGGAGGGAGGTCACAGGAGAGGGCGGAGGGAGAGGGGGAGGGAGGGAGGTCACAGGAGAGGGAGGAAAGAGAGGGGGAGGGAGGGAGGTCACAGGAGAGGGAGGAGGGAGGGAGGTCACAGGAGAGGGCGGAGGGAGAGGGGGAGGGAGGGAGGTCACAGGAGAGGGCGGAGGGAGAGGGGGAGGGAGGGAGGTCACAGGAGAGGGAGGAAAGAGAGGGGGAGGGAGGTCACAGGAGAGGGAGGAGGGAGGGAGGTCACAGGAGAGGGAGGAAAGAGAGGGGGAGGGAGGGAGGTCACAGGAGAGGGAGGAGGGAGGGAGGTCACAGGAGAGGGCGGAGGGAGAGGGGGAGGGAGGGAGGTCACAGGAGAGGGCGGAGGGAGAGGGGGAGGGAGGGAGGTCACAGGAGAGGGAGGAAAGAGAGGGGGAGGGAGGTCACAGGAGAGGGAGGAGGGAGTGAGCCAGTGAGAGGAATTAAAACAGGAGATGAGGAAGCGATCAAAAGATAGGCAGTCTGGGAGGAGGTTGTGATTACAGGAAGAGCAGCAGGATGGAGTCATGTGGGCTGAAGTTTAATAAGGAATAGCAGGAGAGAGTGACAGAGAGAGAGAGAGAGAGAGAGAGAGACTGAGAGAGAGAGACTGAGAGAGAGAGACTGAGAGAGAGAGACTGAGAGACTGAGAGAGAGAGAGACTGAGAGACTGAGAGAGAGAGAGACTGAGAGACTAAGAGACTGAGAGAGAGAGACTGAGATACTGAGAGACTGAGAGAGAGAGAGAGAGACTGAGAGACTGAGAGAGACTTAGAGAGAGAGACTGAGAGCGAGACAGAGAGAGAGACAGAGAGAAAGACAGAGAGAGCGAGAGAGAGAGTGAGAGAGAGACTGAGAGAAAGACAGAGAGAGCGAGAGAGAGAGAGAGACTGAGAGAGAGGCTGAGAGAAAGACAGAGAGACCGAGAGACCCCCCTCCTTCCCCTCTCCCCCTCGCTCCCCTCCCCCTCTCCTTCCCCTCCTTCCCCTCTCCCTCTCCCCCTCCCTCCCCTCCCCCACTACCCCCCTCCTTCCCCTCTCCTTCTCCCCCTCCCTCCCCTCCCCCCCCTCCTTCCCCTCTCACTCTCCCCATCTTGGCATCGTCTTGGCATCAGAGGCATCAGCGATGAAGTTGTGTCGTTCCTTCCAGCAGTGAAGCTGATTAATCAACACTGAGCGAGACGAGGATGAAGGTGGCTGCTAATGAACAGGTGTGTTCTGGGTTTGTTTGTCTTTCGTGTTACAGTACAAGAAAAACCTTCAGATTTTGCAGTGAACATGACAGAGGGAGGGCGGGTGTTTGGATTTGTGTGTGTGTGTGTGTGTGTGTGTTTCGCTGCCACGTCTATCAGTCAGTGACTGAAGGAGGAACTGAGGCAAAAATAATCTTAATTACACGGCTGCTCATGGTTTATACTTGAGAATGCACACATGTCCTCACACACATTCACATGCAAGTACACACACACACACACAGCGTAACAAACAGACCTTGACACACAAGCAAACATTCCCCAGACCCCTCCTGCCTCAGATGAGGTGGTCTACTCTGGGGTCACTGTGAGAATGAAGAATGAGTATGACTGCTTCCAGTCATTTGAAGTCACATTCACCTGACATCGGGTCAAAATCTTTGTTCTTTTTTAACCGTAACACCAAGTTTTTATTACGTCTCGCTGTATTTGACTAGTGTAAACATGTGACCAACACATGTAAGTAAAGACACTAACAGTTTGGTAGCTGCCATTCTAACCTGAAAGGTGACTTACCTCTGACACTGACATCACCTAACCAATAAACCTGCTTCCTGTATTTACATACTGAAGTGGAGCTTTTCCCACTGAAGGGGTATTGTATAGCAAACTGATCAAGTGTGTGTGACATTAGGGTTGGTGCTCTGACGCCACCCTCTTTGAGTACACAACCGCACACACACGCACAAACACACACACACACACACACGCACACACACACACACACACACACACTCTGTAGTCTTTTCTTCCCTGAGCAAACATGTTACCGAGAAAACCAGCCTCTCTTTCCTCAGTGCTAGAAACATTCAGGCCAGGGGGAGGGAGCTACATTACATGAGGAGCACAGAGAGCAGCTGTACTGTGGAGAGCCCTCCTGACAGGGGCCTACATCTTCCAGAGAGAGTGCCCTGGTGGGCCCCAACACCTGGCACAGCCCCAGCTGGCATGAGGGCCTCTGCCAACAGCTACCCATCACCTGAGGATGTTGATGACAATCAGTCCTTAACAGACACTCAGGGGGGGGGGGGGGGTGCTTTTATCAGCTTCTCCTCTTTCTGCACCTGTTCCCCTCACGGTCCTCCATCTCCCCTCATCTTCCCTCCATCTTCCCTAAATCTTCCCTCATCTTCCCTCATCTTTTGCTCTTTATGTATTTTCTCTCTCCACTTCAATATTCCCTTTCAGCCCCAAGACTCAAGGCTCAGGCACCAGTAAGGAAATGTGTGTGTGTTCGTGTTTTGCAAACGCAGTATGAGGGTGTGTGTGTACATTTCTGTAGCCCATGTGCATGTGTGTATAGCACGTGTGTGTGTGTCTGCGTTGCACGTGTGTGAGTGTGTGCCTGTACAGAATATGGGTCACCCCAGCTTCCTGTAGACTCCTCTGCATTGTTCCTCCAGCTCACATCATCTCTCTGGGGATGACAGGAGGCCCCAGACACACTCAGCACAACATGGCTCAGCCTAAAGACCCCAGTTATCTCAGCCCACAGATAGAAGAAGAAGACATTTGAATTCCAAGGCTCCTTTCTCAGTACTCAAGGACACTGTACATTGGTACAAAATATTTCAAAGAAGCAGGAAAATTAGTGACACAATAACATTAAAAACAACAGAAAGAAGCAGTGCAGATAAGATGAAGTGGAATAACCTGTAGTAAAGAAATGTGCTATGAGTTGAAACCTGGGTTTTCTGACTGTTTAATTTGAGGAAATCTTATTTCAGTGATGCAATTGGTAAGGGAGGTGGGTGGGTGAATGGATGAGGGTTTAGAGATCAGCAGAGCCTACAGAGGAGGATCTCAGTCCCTCTGGGGCTCTGGGATGTTTCACACACACCTCAAAGGGATAAAGAGTTTGGGAAGTGCAGAGTGAAGGCTTTACCATGGTGGTCTTATCAATAAGTCATGAGTGAGGTTGACCTCCATCTCCTCTTAATGCCTTCCACCGCTCTCTACTCTGCACACTCTGCTGCTCATCTTTCCAGGCTTATAGCAGCTCTTTCATTGTCAACCTTAAACCATTTTGATTACGCGATTAATGAGGGCACAGGCTTGTTTACAGTGTCATGGAGATGCTTTCTATTCTCACTGCAATGTGCGTAGCAGCTGTGCATAGTAGCATTTCCCTGATGTTAACATGCAGCAGTCCTGAAGCCTTAACACAGACAAACAAGTTTGATCGATGATAAATGTCCAAACATCTCAGCTCTGTGTCTCAAAGGGACATGATACAGGGAGTCAGATCTGCTCTGCAGCTACCGGAACACGCTAGCACACTGCTGAAAGAGAGAGATGAGGTCACAAGCTTTACAGCCAATCAGAAGAATCATGGTGATGATTGTGTACTGGTTTGATTCAATCTTGATTAATCAACTTGTTTGACTGAATCTTTCAAGGAGCTGTAATGAGTTGGGTGGATGGACTGGTACTGTCACACATCCTTTAGGAACGGTTTGATTCTGCAGATTCAATCGATGAGCAGATCGATGTCCAATATTCATGTACTGGAGTAAAAATGATGGACAAGACAACTTTATCCAAACAACATTTAGACTGCAGAAAAAGTCCCTATAAACATGCCCACATAATATTCACTTTATGAGTGCTTAGGAAATGCACCAAATAGAAATCCTCCTGGGATCTCTACTGTTGATCTGGTTGTAATTCAGTTTGACGGGAGGCAGGAAGTGTGTCTGTGGTCATTGAGCTCCAGGCTCCAGACCAGATAAGAGCTGGCAGGCTGGAGGACACTGGGATGCTGCTCAGAGAAACTCAGGGAACAGCATGTTCCAACACTACCTGGTGTGTGTGTTCAGACTAACTGTCTCTGCCTGCTCTGGCCACACACACACACACACTCTCTCACACACTCGCACACACACACACTCTCACACACACGCACACACTCTCACTCAAACACACACACACTCTCTCACACACACACACACTCTCACTCAAACACACACACACTCTCTCACACACACTCTCACTCAAACATACACATACACACACACACACACACACACACATCAAGGATGTGACATGTCTACCTGTTAGGAAACTAATCACTGCCTTTTCCACATCACCTGCAGAACTGTCACTGATACTTTGCATGTCAATCAAGTTTGACACGGCACACAAACAGCTAATCACTCCAAGGACACGTCAATAACTGCTGAGGAAATCATCTCACCTCTGTCAATCATCTGAATCCCATAGCAACTGGCAGTCATGTGATCAGCTTTGTTGGTGAAATGTGGTTAAAGGTGAAGCTTAGCAGACTGGGTGTTGCATGATGTCATATTCATGACCCAGAACAGCAGCTCAGTGTGTTCAGAACACATGTATCCTTTTACAAAGTGTCTCCTGGTTCATCAAGACACAAACACATCCATGGAGAGACACACACACACACACACACATCCATGGAGAGACACACACACACACATGACATGGGCCCATCATAATCCTCAGCATGACTATGGGCTGCTGTAACAGGCAGGCATGCTATCCCATTTTCTCAGCCTCCCGTTGAGTTCAATGGTGCAGAAAATGGAAAAAATAGATTAGACCATCTGAGCTTGTGACTGGGCAGCCATATCTCCCTCTCCTCTTTCACCTGGACTCTTCACTCCCAATCAATACTTTCTTGTCTCTCCAGCTATCCTCCTCCACGGATCCTCCCCTTCTCCCTTTTCTCTTTCACTGACCCCCTCTCACCACCTCCACCCTCTCACCTCCTCCACCCTCTCACCTCCTCCACCCTCTCATCACCTCCACCCTCTCACCACCTCCACCCTCTCACCACCTCCACCCTCTCACCTCCTCCACCCTCTCACCACCTCCACCCTCTCACCACCTCCACCCTCTCACCTCCTCCACCCTCTCACCACCTCCACCCTCTCACCACCTCCACCCTCTCACCACCTCCACCCTCTCACCTCCTCCACCCTCTCACCACCTCCACCCTCTCACCTCCTCCACCCTCTCACCACCTCCACCCTCTCACCTCCTCCACCCTCTCACCACCTCCACCCTCTCACCTCCTCCACCCTCTCACCACCTCCACCCTCTCACCACCTCCACCCTCTCACCACCTCCACCCTCTCACCTCCTCCACCCTCTCACCACCTCCACCCTCTCACCTCCTCCACCCTCTCACCACCTCCACCCTCTCACCACCTCCACCCTCTCACCTCCTCCACCCTCTCACCACCTCCACCCTCTCACCACCTCCACCCTCTCACCTCCTCCACCCTCTCACCTCCTCCACCCTCTCACCTCCTCCACCCTCTCACCTCCTCCACCCTCTCACCACCTCCACCCTCTCACCTCCTCCACCCTCTCACCACCTCCACCCAGCATCTGAGGGAAATCAGCTTGTCTGTTCATGCTGAGTGGAGTCAGATCCCAAGAACCCACATAGCTGCTGCTCTGTGTGTAGGGGGGAGGTGGAGAGAGGGCAGAGGGGGGTTAAGGAAGGAGGTGGGGAGCAGCTTTTGTCTCATCCAACCTCCTCCTCCCCCTCTTGCTCTGGAAGCCCCCAGATAGCTAAATATTTCATGGCTCCATTTCTATTCCACTGCTGTGGTTGACTGCTCGTCTTGCATCAGGATGCACAGCCTTGCTCCGCAGAGGGAGGGGACTCTGAGCGCCGCTCAGTCAGTCACCCTGTGTTCCAGTCAGTCACCCTGTGTTCCAGTCAGTCACCCTGTGTTCCAGTCAGTCACCCTGTGTTCCAGTCAGTCGCCCTGTGTTCCAGTCAGTCGCCCTGTGTTCCAGTCAGTCACCCTGTGTTCCAGTCAGTCGCCCTGTGTTCCAGTCAGTCACCCTGTGTTCCAGTCAGTCACCCTGTGTTCCAGTCAGTCGCCCTGTGTTCCAGTCAGTCGCCCTGTGTTCCAGCCAGTCACCCTGTGTTCCAGTCAGTCACCCTGTGTTCCAGTCAGTCGCCCTGTGTTCCAGTCAGTCGCCCTGTGTTCCAGTCAGTGTGAGGGCGGCCAGCAACAGGGGCAGTAGGTGAGGGTGACACACCTGGGCTGAGTGGGGGACAAGGGTCTGGGGTGACGGAGTGGGGGTGGGGGTGGGGGGGGGGACCTCACTCCCTAACAACCCTTTTATATAGCTAAGTCACTCCCCCCACCACCACTACCCCCAATCCACCTCCCCTCTTCTTCCCCCCCGGTCCCTGTAATGATGGACATGTTGTAGCAGTGGGCTTCCTCCGAGCACCTGACTGATTGGCTGGCTGTGATCGCCTGGCTGATTGGCTGACTGCGACTGAATGGGGACATCAAGCCTCTGCAGAAGCCTGGCTGATGTAAACCAAGGCTGTGTATACTTCACAAGGGAGCAGAATGCAGGCTGCATCAAAGCAAACGAGCAAAGCATTGATAGGGGGGGGGGGGGGGGTGACTGGGGGAGTGGGAAGGGCTTAGGGTAAACCCTGTTTCTTAGGGTAAACCCTGTTTCTTAGGGTAAACCCTGTTTCTTAGGGTAAACCCTGTTTCTTAGGGTAAACCCTGTTTCTTAGGGTAAACCCTGTTTCTTAGGGTTAACCCTGTTTCTTAGGGTAAACCCTGTTTCTTAAGCACACTGGTTCTGGGACAGTCTACAAGCTCATTATGGTATTTGTACAATAGACGGGTCATCTTGCTCTGATTCTGTACAGAACATCATCTCTATTAGACTGAGAGGAGTCATTATGGTCTGTGAGATCCTTCCACCTTAATCGTTATTGAACACACACACACACACACACTGTAACACATTCTACACAGCCATGTCCCACAGCTCCTCATCCTGGTCTGTAGTGTCTCCAGAGGCTGCAGTCTAATTCACCCTGACTATAGACCCTGGGGCTTCTCTGCTCTGATGGATGTTCTGTCTCTACGCTCGTTTTCTCTGCTGTTTCTTTACTGTGTGTAGGAGACTGAGGGAACCCCCTCTCTCTCTCTCTCCGTCTCTCTCTCACTCTCTCTCAGTGTCTCTATCTCTCTCCTCCATCTCCCTCTCTCTCTGTCTCTCTTTCTTTCTTCCCTCCCTCTCTCTCTCTTTCCTCTCCATCTCTCTCTCTCTCCTCCCGCTCTCTCTCTCCTCTCCATATCTTTCACTCCCTACCCTCCATATCTCACTCCCTACCCTCCATATCTCTCTCCCTCCTCTCCATCTCTCTCTCCCTCCCCTCCTTGTCTCTCCCTCCTCTCCATCTCTCTCTCTCTTCCCTCCATCTCTCTCTCTAAAGGTATTAAAATGTGAATGAATCAAGCTTTTATAAGAGGAGGATGGTTAAGTTAAAACACTGGACAAATCTAAAGAAGGTTTGTTTTAACTGACTGCAGCTTAGACTGCAGCTTACTGGCTTCTTTCCTGCTGGTTATCAGATATAAGCTACCCTGCTGTTTAAGTAGGCTGTCTGTCGGACACAATCAACATAGGTTAATCGTGTGTGTGAGTGTGTATGTGTGTGTGTGTGTGTGTGTGTGTGTGTGTATTTGTCCTCCTGTTCCATTAGACAACAGAATAATAATTATTTAACTGTCTAGTCTGCCTTGACCATCGTCGACCCGGTTTTCAGGGTCTAAAGGCAGAAACACAGAAAGGTGCAGTTTGCTGCATTGCACCTGTTCAAATAAACACACGAACTTTACAATGAGAGGAAAGTACAACCTGTCTGTTAAACTACGACTGATTCAAGAATTATGCATTATAACGCGTTATAAATGTGACAGTAAAGCCAAATATCGGTGGAATTAGTCGCTACTGAAATGTAAAACAAACTGACTGTAGCAAATAATTGTAAACCAGGATGATCAGACAGTCTGTGATCTCATGATCTCACCGGAGGGAATCTCCCTTTAGAGATGCTGACAGGCATGCAGTCTAGAGACATTCATGCAGTCTAGAGACATATTCATGCATTTTAGAGACATATTAATGCTTTTTAGAGACATATTCATGCTTTTTAGAAACATATTAATGTCCGTCAGAAAATGATTCTAATATCTGAACAAAGTGCAGTTCTCCTACCTGAAACACTTTGCTGTTAATGCAGTGAAGAAGAGCTTCCCGAATAACCTGATTCCCCCTAACCTGGTATCAGCCCCGCTGTACTGGTGTGAAGCCAGCTGTACTGGTGTGAAGCCAGCTGTACTGGTGTGAAGCCAGCTGTACTGATCCTCTCCTCTCCTGCCCCCCGGTGTACTGATCCTCTCCTCTCCTCCCCCGGTGTCTCTCTCCTCCCCCCGGTGTCTCTCCTCCCCCCGGTGTCTCTCTCCTCCCCCGGTGTCTCCTCCCCCCGGTGTCTCTCTCCTCCCCCGGTGTCTCCTCCCCCGGTGTCTCTCTCCTCCCCCGGTGTCTCTCTCCTCCCCCGGTGTCTCTCTCGGGGTGTTCCCCTGTGAAGGAGGCTGATCAGCGCTGCTGTCCGGTTCATTATATCTGTATGATAAGAAAAGGCTGTGTGTTTTATGTCCTCTTGAATTTAAATGACACTTAAAATACACAATAACGTACCAAATAATTACCAAATAGTTATATTTACTCACCTTATTAAAGAAAGAATTTGTTGCATTCAACAGATTAAATGTTTGCAATGTAGAGCCACCGTTCACACTAAAATATGAATAATGATGGATTTCTGAAACAGTAGCGACCTCCCGTCCATAGGGGGCAGCATATTATTATGTCATTATTATATCGTCACTTCCCATCTCAGCTTACAGAAGCTACACGAACACTTCTGCTCTTAAAACATATTTATCTGAAGGATGGAGGAATATTCTGGAGACGAGGTATAGTTTGTATAAAAGACATAATACTGAAGATATTTACTGTTTTAACAGAGCTAGTTTAGTTATTAAACATCTCGTAGTTCTTAGTTAGCTCAGCTAGCTTAGCTTGACGTCTTCAGTTCAGTATTTTTATCTCAGGTTTCTTTCTCTGCCTTCATAATATTAATGTTTTCAACCTTGTGTTACATAATTTATATTGTTCACAGAACCTTGTTTAAAACAGTCTAGATGTGCTTGTACAGTTACATAAGGTTAGATCAGTATCCTGGCCTGTTACATGTTCCACTGGATCTGATATAAATCACTTCATATGTTGTTGTTCTTATGGTCAAAGTGCAATAATAATATTAATAATATTACTGTCTGTAATACTCTGTATGTAATACTCTGTAGACTCTGTAATACTCTGTATGTAATACTCTGTAGACTCTGTAATACTCTGTCATATTCTTGTCTATATTTCTCTCACTTCACACTCGAGACAGGAATAATTTCACTTGACCTCTTACTTGACTTTTACTTTTTATTCTGTTATTATTCTTATTTATATTGTACTATATCGTGTCCCCTTTATCGTTATATTACCCTGCAACTCAGTGTGCTGTACTTTACCCTGCTGCTGTTGTGAACTGCATTCCCCCCTGGGGGACAAGTAAAGGTTTGTCTTACTCTTTTTAGGTGTCTTTCAATTCCGATGAGGCCAGTGTGTCAGTGAAGGAGGTAAGTAACTGTTGTGTGTTTGAGATGAACCTCCAGTCACACATGGTGGGTGAATGATCCTCTTCTGTTTGTCAGTGTATTGAAAACATTATAGGTGGACTGGATTATAACCAGAATAAAGTTAACCAGTGGACCGCCAGTATCGTGGAACATTCTTTGACCCAGCTGGTTAAACAGGGAAGACCATTCAAGTTCATAGGTAAGACACTTTCTCTAAACCTTGTTTGTCATCATCATAGCAATTACATGTCAGATGAACCAGGGCCTATTTACAGTTTGGACTCTTAGTTAAGGGACCTGTATCCATGGAGATGGGGAAAGTGTGTGTGTCCTATATAACTGTATCCATGGAGATGAGGGAAGTGTGTGTGTCCTGTATAAGATCATCATTAGCCACTAATGGAACATTGGTTCTCTGTTTGTCAGTAAACTGTGCTGTCATGCAGAAGAGTGGTGCTGGTCTGCATACTGCTAACTCCTGCTACTGGGACACTGCAACTGATGGTGAGGAAACCAACACTATGCTAACTCTCTGTCCTCAACTCTGCCCTGCACTATCTCACTTAAGGCAGATAAAGGATTTTCTTATCTTAAAAATACACAGGATGTACAGTAATCAAATATTAAAATACAAAGGATGTAATCAGATCTAAACAGGGCTTAAAAAGGGGCATGATGGCCACAGATGGTAGTAAAGTAACGAGTAGCCTTAAATCCAGTTACTGCACATAATATTGCACATGGTATTGCATAATATTATACGTCGGTGGTATAATCTGTGTGCAATATTTCATAAATATTGCACATAGAAGTGGTCATGGTCGTGGTTCAGCAGCAGTGTTTGTTGAACAGTCTGACAGCAGCAGGAAGGAAGGACCTGCAGAATCTCTCCTTCACACACTGAGGGTGAATCAGCCTATTGCTGAAGCTGCTCTCCAGAGCGGACAGTGAGTCCTACAGGGGGTGTGACTCATGGTCCAGTATAGAGGTCAGCTTTGCCAGGACTCGTCTGTTGCTCACCTGCTGCACTGATTTTGCTGCTGCAACAGGCCACACCTTACAGCTGACCACCCTGTAGAGCAGGGCTGGGCAATTCCAGTCCTCGAGGGCCGCTGTCCTGAAGGTTTTTGATGTTTTCCTGCTCCAGCACACCTGATTCTAATGACCGGGTCTTTATCAAGCTCTGTGGAAGCCTCATCATGACCCATTCATTAGATTATTATTATCAGGTGTGCTGGAGCAGGGAAACATCTAAAACCTTCAGGACAGTGGCTCTCTGGGACCAAAGTTGCCCTGCTGTACAGGACAGGTGACACCACTGCTGAGTCATAGAAAGTCTTCAGGGTTGACCTCTTCTGATTGGTCACTCGTGGCTTCTGTTCCACAGGCAGCTGCACGGTCAGGTGGGAGAATCGTACCATGTACTGCGTCGTGAGCGTGTTCGCGGTTGCCGTGACGTTGTAAGATGGGGTCGTGCCCTTTCCCTTCCTGCTCTCCTCTTGCACCGAGATGCACGCGCACATACAGGAACGCAAGACCACCGCCCAGCCTTGAAGATCCAATGCTGTTTATCCAGAACAAGACCTGTCTGTTGTACAAAAAGAAAACATCTCCCACATTTACAAACATGGGAACCTGAGGATGAACACTGGTGATATTGTGATCCAGAGCTCAGTATGTCAGCAAAATGTCCATTCTAAACTGTAGTGAGACAGCTGTTCTTTTGGGACCAGGAAAATGGCACAACCTAGTCTAGTAGATAGTCAACACCAATATGATATCTTATCACTGTACAGGAATTTACAAAGGTGTTAACATTCATTTGTTCAAGAATTGCCAATCCTAAAACCCTATTTAATTATAACAGCATCATCTAGAGTGGGCCATAGCTTCTGCCTGCCTCGTGTAGTACTGCAGTAGAACACTTTCCAGACCAGCAGGTTTGGTTCATTCTTGGGTAAGACTCATGTAAGGTGGTTCCCCGTTTGTCTGAGGGTAGCAGTTGCCATATATGACAGAAAAAATTGATCTAATAAGATGTAAAACCACAAACATAACATATTTATTGGAAATTAAACCCCTGGACTATGAGCGGTCTTCATGGTTTTGCTGCTTTAGCTTGTTTCCCAATTAAATCATTTTATTACCCTATGGCTTTGTAATGACTTGTAACTGTAATCTTGTATGACCATGTGTCTATTACGTGCTGATCAGATGATCCACCAGGGGGCCGTCACAGTGTCTCAAGCCCAGGATCAAGCTCCTGTTCTGGGCTTCACACTCCTGGACGCAACTTCATGCGTGGAACATCCAAGAGCTCAGATGTAAATAAACACTTTATCCATGAATGGGACTGTTAATTTGATTTGACTTCATCACAACTATTTAAGGCATTTTAGAGATGATCTGCGTCTCATAGCATCTATCTTCTCTGGACCCACACTGTCAGCTGGCACCACTGCATGATGTTCAGCAGATTCTTGCTGTGTCTGTCACTGCTGCCGTGCCGCGTTGCGCTGAATCCAGAACAGAAATCGTCAAGGTAACACATTACATTTACATTTATTCATTTTTTTTTTAAAACAAAACACAAACTCAACGCACCGGTTGTGAAGAGTTTATTTGTTTTACATTAAGGCAAATTTTAATGTAACAAAACAAACCATAGTTCTGAACTCTAAAGTCAGTGTAAAGAAGATTTAGCATCAGCGGTCAGATTTATGGGGTCCGGCGTCTGGAATGTGTTTGCTTTTGATCAAGCTTCTAAAGTAAACCAAGCACAAGTCAGTCCTGACAGACTGAAACTGCTGCATGTCTTTTCTAGTGTGTGTTTCTGGAGGACACACCTGCCTTTCCAGTGTGTTTCTAGAGGACACACACCTGCCTTTCCAGTGTGTTTCTAGAGGACACACCTGCCTTTCCAGTGTGTTTCTGGAGGACACACCTGCCTTTCCAGTGTGTTTCTAGAGGACACACACCTGCCTTTACAGTGTGTTTCTGGAGGACACACACCTGCCTTTCCAGTGTGTTTCTAGAGGACACACACCTGCCTTTCCAGTGTGTTTCTAGAGGACACACCTGCCTTTCCAGTGTGTTTCTAGAGGACACACACCTGCCTTTCCAGTGTGTTTCTAGAGGACACACACCTGCCTTTCCAGTGTGTTTCTAGAGGACACACACCTGCCTTTCCAGTGTGTTTCTGGAGGACACACCTGCCTTTCCAGTGTGTTTCTGGAGGACACACACCTGCCTTTCCAGTGTGTTTCTAGAGGACACACACCTGCCTTTCCAGTGTGTTTCTAGAGGACACACCTGCCTTTCCAGTGTGTTTCTAGAGGACACACACCTGCCTTTCCAGTGTGTTTCTAGAGGACACACACCTGCCTTTCCAGTGTGTTTCTAGAGGACACACACCTGCCTTTCCAGTGTGTTTCTAGAGGACACACCTGCCTTTCCAGTGTGTTTCTAGAGGACACACACCTGCCTTTCCAGTGTGTTTCTGGAGGACACACACCTGCCTTTCCAGTGTGTTTCTAGAGGACACACACCTGCCTTTCCAGTGTGTTTCTAGAGGACACACACCTGCCTTTCCAGTGTGTTTCTAGAGGACACACACCTGCCTTTCCAGTGTGTTTCTAGAGGACACACACCTGCCTTTCCAGTGTGTTTCTAGAGGACACGCCTGCCTTTCCAGTGTGTTTCTAGAGGACACACCTGCCTTTCCATTTGACCACCAGAGGTCAGTGCAACCTTCTACAAAAAGAGTATAATTAAAGTGCACATGATAAATCACTTTAGTCAAATCTCTATAGAACTTTATATCATAACCTTTAATCATTTGAGGTAAATTTGTTTATTCACATTAACATTAGGTTTCCAAATTAATTTCGAATCCAAGGATAGCTTCTCTTAATACATACAATGCAGACCATTACTGGAATACTGGAGGTAAGAGTCCTTGTGCAACTGCAATGCAAAAGATGGACTGGAGAGGAAAAAAGCACAAAATTCAAAAAATTTGTGAAAACATTTTTAAGATACAAATAGTCTAAAGACACTTTTTACTATCCCATAAAATAAATGCCTTTTAAAATAGATACTGTGCAATTCAGTGTACTGTTAGTGCCTATAGTAAGGAAATGAGCAGCATGTGTGGACAGATAAACAGAAACAACAGCATGGTTAGCAAATAAACAGCAAATTAGACCCAATCAAAACATGTCACCACAACAGCAAAGCTCACAAGCTGAACCTAAAACACACCTGCTTAGGAATCATGTTGTAAACATGCAGTGATGTGAGAAGAGATGGACACATGGAGCAGCAGGTGTCCTTAACATCCTGTGTGTGTTAGAGAGGAGAGTGGCTGATCCTTTATAATACTGAAGACCCTCCTCATCCCTCAGGTGTGTTAGACCCTCCTCATACCTCAGGTGTGTTAGACCCTCCTCATACCTCAGGTGTGTTAGTCCCTCCTCATATCTCAGGTGTGTTAGACCCTCCTCATATCTCAGGTGTGTTAGTCCCTCCTCATATCTCAGGTGTGTTAGACCCTCCTCATATCTCAGGTGTGTTAGTCCCTCCTCATACCTCAGGTGATAGTCCTTCCTCATACCTCAGGTGTGTTAGTCCCTCCTCATATCTCAGGTGTGTTAGTCCCTCCTCATACCTCAGGTGATAGTCCCTCCTCAGCACGTTATGATAAAGCTCTTACCAGGAAGTAGAAAAGTAAATGCTTGGTCACAGCCGTTAAAAGTAAAAGATTAATAAATAACTGTACAACTGTAACTGTACAAAACTGTTTTCCAACTCTAGATATTTACAATCATACAGAGAAGTCTGTTTTTAGAACATCATGCACACTTCTTCCTCATGCTGATGTAAACAATACAATCATCCCAATAACAGCTCCATGTGATTCAGCAATGCAGCATATTTAGTGGAAGTGACAGAAGATCAAAGCTGTCTAAAAAAGGGTTAAGGTGTCTAAACTCTGCATCCTCTATCAACCTGAGCAGATTCCTCTGAGCATCAACTGAACTCTTAATCCCACCGTCCTTCATTTTCCCTTAAAGAAACCAGTCGTCTGAACCTAGATGGTCAAAACTGTCTACTAAAGATTTAGCCTAAGAATTAGAAGGCAGTTCTGCCTGGATTCTTGTTTAAACAAGGTAAGGCAGGAAATCTCACTTTGTCATATGACCTGTGCACTCAGAGCGGAGTGCTTCTAAAACATTATCTGAATGAAAAGTGAGGGACGAGGCTTTAGGATTAAAGTCTCATGTGGCTAGTTGTGTAGAGTTCCTAGTTTCCTAGATTATTAGATTATACATAATTAAGTTTTTAGATACCCTCAATACCATATTTGATAATATGCCGCCTTTTTCCTTTTCAAAGTTGAAGATGCACTCTTAGCAGTTTTTCAGGTTCAATACGAGGGTTTTAGACACAAATACTTTTGGTAAAGAGAAAGGTCAGATTTGATATGAGGTTGATGTTAAGAGTTTTAGAGTGTTAACTGAAATTACAGCCTTGAAGGATCAGTGTGGCACTTAAAGGGTTTCAAAGCGTGACAGATGTTGTGTTGCCACAGTGTGGATCTTTTGTTGGTACATCTCAGATTAAAAATAACCAATCATGTCTTTCCACATTTGATTGGAAATCCATGCAAGTAAGCTACGCCACATGGTGACCTTGTGACCTTGTGTCCATCTTCTAGGCCAATGAGCTCCCATCATCCTTCTCAGGATTTCCATAATGCAAGTATGCAGGATTGCATTTTAGCATGTATGACTATATGTCTAGAGTATAAAATCAGGCTGTACAATGGCCAGACAGATCGCCATTCACCTCCTTCTGCACCTCCTGGTCCAAGTCATCGAGCACATGACAGGTCATCATCTCATCCATGGTGTCATACTTTGTTGTGTCATTGGCCACATCATATTCCATGTGTGTCTCACTGGCTGCCTCTTTGTGGTTGGTGGGATCAGGACCTGGTGGTTCCACAGCAGCTTTCCCCATTGGCCTGGCCTCTATCTTCTCTGGGTTTGATTGGCAGATGAGGCAGAGCAAGGCAGAGCAGTCCCAGAGCCCCTGGGTCATGTTAGAGGAGAACAGCTTCCTGCAGGGGTGGCAGAACTGGTAGAACATCAGCATGAAGAAGATGGCCATGGCGTAGGCCAGCAGCAGCTGCAGCACTAAGAGTGGGGCGCAGACAAACTCGTAAAAGTCTGTCTTGTTGACGTACCAAAGGAGGAGGAGCGAGGCGTTCTCCACGAAGCGCAGCATGTAGTACACGGCCATGCGGTACCAGTTCTGGGACTTGTTGATCAGATCCGGGTCGTTGAGCTTCAGTTGCACGGCCGACCAGCAGAACATGTTGATCCCAGCATAGAGGAAGGTG
>CM059319.1:603362-625862 GCA_030340685.1 Protosalanx chinensis
CGACATGCAGGCAGTTATTGCAGTTGAGATACAGAATTACAGTATTTACAGTATGATAAAAAAATAAGTTAGGTAGACATATAGACATATAGACAGTTTTGGAGAATGGAGATTTACAGCATTACAGTATTGCAAAAAGTAAGCAAGTTAAGTAGAAATATTGCACTTAGTACAGAGTATCAATATAACATGAGTATTGCACATGATTGAGGTAAGTAATAAAAGCCAAAAAATATATAATACAGATATAGATACAATAAAAGAGTAATAACAGTAATACTGCATGGTGGTGAGGTAGTGAAGGTAATAGTTATAATAATGGTAAAGGTGTAGCACATGATAGTGGCTATGGACAGCAGTATTTAGTGATTATTGTTAAACAGTCTGACAGCAGCAGGAAGGAAGGACCTGCGGAATCTCTCCTTCACACACCGAGGGTGAATCAGCCTGTTGCTGAAGCTGCTCTCCAGAGCGGACAGTGAGTCCTGCAGGGGGTGTGACTCGTGGTCCAGCATGGTTGTCAGCTTTGCCAGGACACGTCTGTCACCCACCTCCTGCACTGAGTCTAGAGGACAGCCCAGGACTGAGCTGGACTTCATGATGACCTTGTCCAGCTTCTTCCTTTCCCTCTCAGTGATGCCGCTGCTCCAGCAGACCACACCGTACATGATGGCAGAGGCCACCACTGAGTCATAGAAAGACTTTAGGGGTGCCCCCTGCACTCCGAAAGACCTCAGCCTCCTCAGGAAGTACAGCCGGCTCTGACCTTTCTTGTACAGTGCGTCAGTGTGGTGAGTCCAGTCCAGTTTGTGGTTCAGGTGAACACCCAGGTACTTATAGGACTCTACTCTCTCAATGTCCATTCCCTGGATGTTCACCGGTGGAGGGGGAGGTCGGTGTCTGCGGAAATCCACCACCATCTCCTTGGTCTTGCCCGCGTTGATGAGGAGGTGGTTCGGCTGACACCAGTCTACAAAGTCCTGCGTCAATTGCTTGTACTCCGTGTCATCATCGTCACTGATCAGTCCGACGATGGCGGAGTCGTCGGAAAACTTGAGCAGGACGCAGCCCTCCGAGTTGTGTCTGAAGTCTGCAGTGTAGAGGGTGAAGAGGAAGGGCGCAAGCACCGTCCCCTGTGGGGCCCCCACACTGCAGGTCAGGAGATCAGACACACCATCCCTGGTTCTCACAAACTGGGGTCTATTTGTGAGGTAGTCCAGGGTCCAGTCGGCCAGGGGTACATCCACACCAGCCCGCACCAGCTTATCCCTCAGGAGCACTGGCTGAATGGTGTTGAACGCGCTGGAGAAGTCGAAGAAGGTAATCCTCACAGCACTGCCAGGACTCTCGAGGTGGGTGAGAGCACGATGAAGCAGGAAGATCAATGCGTCGTCCACCCCGATTCCAGGTCGGTAAGCGAACTGCAGCGGGTCCATGTCTGAGCTCACCTCAGAGCGGAGGTGGCCCAGAATCAGCCTCTCCAGTGTCTTCATCATGTGTGATGTGAGAGCCACTGGCCTGAAGCTGCTGAGGTCCTTAGCCCGCGGTGTCTTAGGCACTGGTACCAGGCAGGAGGTCTTCCAGAGCAGTGGTACCCTGCTCAGCTTAAGGCTGAGGTTGAAGACCTGCCCCATGATCCCGCACAGTTCGTCCGCGCAGGATTTCAGGAGTCTGGGACTAATTCCATCTGGACCAGCTGCTTTTCGCGCATTGATCTTTCTCAGCTCTCTCCTAACTTGGCCGGATGAGAAAACTAGGGGGGAGCACGGGGGGAGGGTGACGGGGGGTCCATGGGGTTGTGATGGGTTAGTGGAATGCATGGAATGTAGGGTGTGGCCAGGTGCAGGCAGGGCTGATGGGGGAGGGGGGCATTGACCAGGAGACAGGGCTAGAGGCAGCAGCTGGGGGGGGGCAATGGGTGGGTCGTTAAACCTATTGTAATACAGGTTCAAGTCGTTCGCCCATTGTAGATCCTTCTCAGCCTGGGGGAGGGGTGTGTTGAACCCAGAAATGGTCTTCAGGCCTCGCCAAACTTCCCTCGAGTTGTTCTGTTGAAGCTGAACCTCCATCTTTCTCCTGTATTTGGCCTTGCCCTGTTTGATCATCCTCCTCAGTTCCTTCTGCACAGTCCTGAGCTCCTCTCTGTCCCCTGACTTGAAAGCTCTCTTCTTCTCCTTCAGGAGAACCTTGATGTCAGGGGTAATCCATGGCTTGTTGTTGGCAAAGCACCGTACCTTCTTGGAGGGCACGGTGTTCTCAAAACAGAAGTTGATGTAGCCTGTGATAGTGTCAGTAATGGCATTGATGTCCTCCCCATGTGGATCGCAGAGTTCAGACCACGCCGTGGTGTCGAAGCAGTCCCTCAGAGCCTCCTCGCTCTCAGTAGTCCACCTCTTCACCACGCGCCGCTCCACAGGCTGTCTGTGCACCAAGGGTGTGTACACAGGCTGTAGGTGGACAATGTTGTGGTCAGCTCTGCCAAGGGGGGGCAGGGGGGATGCAGAAAAAGCCTCCTTGGTGTTGGCATAAAACAAGTCCAGAGTCTTATTGTTCCTGGTAGTGCAGGTGACGTACTGTGTAAAAGTTGGTAACACAGACGAGGGTGGAGCATGGTTGAAGTCTCCAGAGATGAGGAAGAGGGCCTGTGGGTGCTGTGTCTGTAGTCTGCTGGTAACTGAGAGCAGTGTGTCACAGGCAGCGTCCGCCTTAGCAGAGGGGGGAACATACACAGCTATCACTATAACCTGTGTAAACTCCCTCGGCAAGTAGAAGGGTCTCATGCTAACCGCTAGCAGTTCGATGTCCTTGCTACACATCTCCACTTTCACTGTACAGTGTCCTGGCTTGCACCATCTCTCATTAACAAACACAGCCAGGCCTCCTCCTCTCCTCTTACCACTGTCCTCCGTTCTGTCCGCCCTCAGCAGGTGAAAGTAATCCAGTGCGACTGCAGAGTCTGGGATTTGAGGGGTTAACCACGTCTCCGAGAAAACTATAATTCCACACTTTCTATACTCCCGCTGGTGTTTGATCAACGCTGCCAGCTCGTCACTCTTGTTAGGGAGCGATCTCACGTTCCCCATTATGATGGAGGGGAGAGCTGAACGCTTTGAGCATGCCTTTCTCTCTTGTACCTTCCGACCGGCTCGATTGCCTCGGCGAGTCCGTCTTCGTATTTCTGCCGGAATATGATGTACATCTCCGGGAGGGGCGGGCACGCCTTTGTTCAGCTGCAGCAGCTGATCTCTGCTGTAGGCGATACGGACAAGAGGCAGCGTGGAGCCGACACACATTGCGACACAAAAAGTAAATAAAGTCGCAGATGAGGCCGTGAAAAAGTCCGGAAAAGTGGCGGGTTCTATCGTACACGCCTTAATAAACATATGTACAAAATATATACAGAAATAACTGTAGTCTTAAATAACTACAGTGAAAGAAGGAAAATAAGTCACGGAGCTGTTGTGATCGGCTGCCAACTCGCGCCGGCGCCGGAATTTTTTTGACCTCTGACCGCTAACATCCTCACTGAGTCAGTATGACCTCTGACCGCTAACATCCTCACTGAGTCAGTATGACCTCTGACCTCTAACATCCTCACTGAGTCAGTATGACCTCTGACCTCTAACATCCTCACAGAGTCAGTATGACCTCTGACCTCTAACATCCTCACTGAGTCAGTATGACCTCTGACCTCTAACATCCTCACTGAGTCAGTATGACCTCTGACCTCTAACATCCTCACTGAGTCAGTATGACCTCTGACCTCTAACATCCTCACTGAGTCAGTATGACCTCTGACCTCTAACATCCTCACTGAGTCAGTATGACCTCTGACCTCTAACATCCTCACAGAGTCAGTATGACCTCTGACCTCTAACATCCTCACAGAGTCGGTATGACCTCTGACCTCTAACATCCTCACAGAGTCAGTATGACCTCTGACCTCTAACATCCTCACAGAGTCAGTATGACCTCTGACCTCTAACATCCTCACAGAGTCGGTATGACCTCTGACCCTTTAACATCCTCACAGAGTCAGTATGAACTCAGACCTCTCCATGACCCCGAGGCTGACCCTGACCCTGAGGCTGACCCTGACCCGAGGCTGACCCTGACCCCGAGGCTGACCGTGACCCCAAGCCTGACCCTGACCCTGACCCCGAGGCTGACCCTAACCCCAAGGCTGACCCTAACCCCGAGACTGACCCTAACCCCAAGGCTGACCCTAACCCCGAGACTGACCCTAACCCCAAGGCTGACCCTAACCCCGAGACTGACCCTAACCCCAAGGCTGACCCTAACCCTGAGGCTGTCCCTGACCCTGAGGCTGTCCCTGACCCTGAGGCTGTCCCTGACCCTGAGGCTGTGTGTTTCAGTGTGGAGCTGAGTGGAAAGCCTCCAGGCACTCACTTCCCAGAGGGGCTTCATAAGATGTCCTACACTGTCTATGACCGAGCTGGAAACAAAGGCTTCTGCCGCTTCTCTGTCCGAGTCCGAGGTGACGTTCAATCATCCCTTCATTTAACCTTTACTTTGTTTATTAAATTGTTTTGATGTGTGTTTTAGTGAACAGTGGTGTGTTTTGTGTGTGTGTTTATGTGTGTGTGTTTATGTGTGTGTGCTGGGCAGTTCGTCGCTGCGGCCCTTTGACTCCACCAGAGAACATCTATATGAAATGCGATAGCGACGGGGACAATTACGGAGCCACATGTGAATTTAAATGTACTGGCGGATCTGAACTCCAGGGCAGCGCTGCACGGGTCTGCCAGTCTAGTCTCACCTGGTCAGGCACTGAAACCAGCTGTGCACGTATGTATACAGAACATCCACACACAGGCATGTCGAACCACACACACATCCAGGGAAACAGTGACACACACTAACAGGACATCTCACCTGTCCACCCAAACACACACACTCTCACAGTGGAAGTTAGAAAGATTGAAGGATTCACTGGATGTTAAAATGGGCCTGTATCAGGTCAGGGGGTCAAATCAATCTGAGGCATCATGCTGATCAATGCCGCCCACTCAGGCATCGACCAGCAATGTCTGAGCCCCGATTAAGTGTGTCACTTTCTGAAGAGAGTGACTGCATCTTACTGCTGTAATCTGATGTAATTCTCCTATAGCTCTTTGTGGTCAATACTGCGGATGCTGTTATGGATGGGTTATGATAATGTAGCGCTTTGTTATTCCACTCGTTGGATGAGTCTAGGTCATGTTATGATTTCAGTAGTTTAGGTCATGTTATGATTTCAGTAGTTTAGGTCATGTTATGATTTCAGTAGTTTAGGTCATGTTATGATTTCAGTAGTCTACGTCACGTTAGGATTTCAGTAGTCTACGTCATGTTATGATTTCAGTAGTCTAGGTCATGTTATTATTTTAGTAGTCTACGTCATGTTAGGATTTCAGTAGTTTAGGTTATGTTATGATTTCAGTAGTCTACGTCATGTAAGGATTTCAGTAGTTTAGGTCATGTTATGAATTCAGTAGTCTACGTCATGTTAGGATTTCAGTAGTTTAGGCCATGTTATGATTTCAGTAGTCTACGTCATGTTAGGATTTCAGTAGTTTAGGTCATGTTATGATTTCAGTAGTCTAGGTCATGTTATGATTTCAGTAGTCTAGGTCATGTTATGATTTCAGTAGTTTACGTCATGTTAGGATTTCAGTAGTTTAGGTCATGTTATGATTTCAGTAGTCTACGTCATGTTAGGATTTCAGTAGTTTAGGTCATGTTATGATTTCAGTAGTCTACGTCATGTTAGGATTTCAGTAGTTTAGGTCATGTTATGATTTCAGTAGTCTACGTCATGTTAGGATTTCAGTAGTTTAGGTCAAATCAAATCAACATTTATTTGTCTTTTTCAGAATCAGAATCAGAATCAGAATGGGGGTTTATTCGCTATGCAAGATAAACAAACATAGAATTTACTTTGGCAGGAATGAGCAAACATAGAACATAAATGTGGCCTACTAATAAAATGAAAATGAATACAATGTAAAGATACACTGCAGATATGGTACATATAGACAAGGAATACAAATGTTACAAATAATACAAATGATGCGAGTAGTGCAAATGATACAGGTAACATGGAATACAATGTTACAAATAATACAAATGATGCGAGTAGTGCAAATGATACAGGTAACATGGAATTGCAAGTGACATGGGTACAGAGTGGAATGGGTATATATATATGGTACGTTGGGGGGGGGGGGGGGGGGGGGGGATATATACACAGTGGTGCAAAAATCACAGTTGTAAGTTTTTTTTTTTTTAAGTTTAAAGTGTTTTGTGCTAAAGTGGCAGAGTGCAATGGGATTCTGGAGGGGGGGGGGGGTGTGTGTGGGGGGTGTCTCAAACTGAGTCCTTGGCGCTGTTGAAGAGGGCAATAGCAGAGGGGTAGAAGCTATTCTTGTGGCGAGAGGTTTTAGTCCTGATGGACCGCAGCCTCCTGCCAGAAGGGAGCAGCTGAAGCACTGAATGTCCAGGGTGGGAGGAGTCGGCCGCAATCTTCCTCACCCGTTTTAGAGACCTTGCCGTGTGCAGGTCCTCAAGGGATGGCAGGTTGCAGCCTATCACCTTCTCAGCGGCACGTATGATACGCTGCAGTCTGCTCTTGTCCTTGGCAGTGGCAGCAGCGTACCAGACAGTGATGGAGGAGGTGAGGATGGACTCGATGATGGCAGTGTAGAATTGCACCATCATTGTCTTTGGCAGGCTGAATTTCTTCAGTTGCCGCAGGAAGTACATCCTCTGCTGGGCTTTCTTTGTGAGTGAGCTGATGTTCAGCTCCCACTTGAGGTCCTGGGAGAGGGTGGTGCCCAGGAAGCGAAGGGACTCCACACTGTTGACCTGGGAGTCGCGCAGTGTGATGGGGGGGAGTGGGGCTGGGTCCTTCCTAAAGTCCACAACCATCTCCACTGTCTTAACAGCGTTGAGCTCCAGGTTGTTCTGGCTGCACCAAGTCACCAGGTTGTCCACTTCCCACCTGAAGTCAGACTCGTCCCCATCAGAAATGAGCCCGATCAGGGTGGTATCGTCCGCAAACTTCAGGAGCTTGACAGATGGATGACTTGAGGTGCAGCTGTTTGTGTACAGGGAGAAGAGCAGGGGGGAAAGGACACAGCCTTGAGGGGATCCGGTGCTGATGGACCGGGAATCAGAGACTTGCGTTCCCATCCTGACGCGCTGCTTCCTGTCGGACAGGAAGTCTGTGATCCACCTGCAGGTGGGGTCGGGCACGTTCAGCTGGGAGAGCTTGTCCTGAAGCAGAGCCGGGATTATGGTGTTGAAGGCAGAGCTGAAGTCCACAAACAGGATCCTGGCGTAGGTGTTTGGAGAGTCCAGATGCTGGAGGGTGTAGTGGAGGGCCATGTTGACTGCGTCATCCACAGACCTGTTGGCTCTGTAGGCGAACTGCAGGGGGTCTAGGAGGGGGTCTGTGAAGTTTTTGAGGTGTGCCAGCACCAGGCGTTCGAAGGACTTCATTACCACAGATGTCAGGGCGACGGGTCTGTAGTCGTTCAGTCCTGTTGGTCTGGGCTTCTTGGGCACAGGGATGATGGTGGAGGACTTGAAGCAGGCTGGCACGTGGCACATCTCCAGGGAGGTGTTGAAGATGTTGGTGAACACAGGAGACAGCTGGTCAGCGCAGTGCTTCAGTGTGGCAGGGGAGACAGCATCCGGCCCGGCAGCTTTGCGAGGGTTCTGTCTCTTGAACACTTTGTTAACTTCCCTCTCTTGAATGGAGAGAGTCAACATTGTGTTGGTGTTGATAGGTGGGGGGGTGGGGGGTGGGGTGTTGGTTGGGGTGGAGGGGGGTGGGGGGTGGGGCTGGGGCATGGGGCTGTCCGATTGTCCCTCGAATCTACAATAGAATTCGTTCAGGTCCTCGGCCAGGCGGGAGTCGTTGGTGGTGGGTGGGGCTCTGGGCTTGTGGTTGGTAATTTGCCTAAGCCCTCTCCAGACAGAAGCAGAGTCGTTTGAGGAGAATTGTTCTTGCAGTCTCTTTGAGTAGAGTCGTTTGGCGTCTCTGACGCCCCTGCTGAACAGCTTCTTCGCCTCCTTAAATCTGTAACGGTCGCCAGACTTAAACGCCAACTCCTTCTTCGACCTCAGACTTCTGAGTTTTGCAGTAAACCAGGGTTTGTCATTGTTATAACTCACCCTGGATCGAGTTGGTATGTAGGAATCCTCATTTACAAGCAATGTCACAGAGGGCTTCACATATGCCCATAGAACTGCCCCTCAACCAACCTAAACCCTCAAGGAAGACGAGGAAAAACTCCTAGAAAAACTCGCTAGGAAGAAAAAATGGAAGAAACCTTGGAAGGAGCAATTCAGTGAGGGATCCCCTCCTCCAGGGACGGTTGGAGAAAGTGAAGAGCAGAACACAGGCTAAAACAGTCATAACTCTAGAGAGAGTTAACAAGTTGCTGAAACATCAATACTCAATGCTCAACGTGGGTCTTAGGTTGCACGTCAATTTAGGCAGTCACTGGGCTTCAGTAGTCTACGTCATGTTATGATTTCAGTAGTTTAGGTCATGTTATGATTTCAGTAGTCTACGTCATGTTAGGATTTCAGTAGTCTACATCATGTTAGGATTTCAGTAGTTTAGGTCATGTTATGATTTATAGGATCATGGGGGGGGTCATATGGCTCAGATGGCTCAATGGTTAAGGCGTTGGCCTCATGATCGGAAGGTTGTGAGATCGAGCCCCGGCTGTGGCTATGTGATGTTGTGTCCTTGGGCAAGGCACTTCACCCTACTTGCCTCAGGGAGAATGTCCCTGTACTTACTGTAGGTCACTTTGGATTAAAGCGTCTGCTAAATGAATAAATGTAAATGTAAATCTTATGATTTCAGTAGTCTACGCCATGTTATGATTTCAGTAGTCTACGCCATGTTATGATTTCAGTAGTTTAGGTCATTATGTTAGGATTTCAGGAGTGTAGTGAAGTATGTTATAATTTTTGTAGTGATACATATTAGGTCAGTTCAAATCAGTTATGCTGATTTGTGTTGTGTCATGAGATGACACGTTAAGTTATGTCACAATATGTCACGTTAAGTCATGCTATGTTACGATGTCATGCTATGTCACATTATGTCACAGCTATGAACGTCAACGTGGGCGTGCGTTCTGCCGCAGCCCTGCTGGATCAGTTCTATGAAAAACGACGTCTTCTCATCATCTCCGCCCCCACAGCTGCTAATCACTACTACCGCTTCCAAATGACCAACCTGCAGGTGAAAAACAATTATAAGAACTTTAGATTTCCCTGGCTACTGTAGCATTGTGTGTGTGTTTGTTTTCACTTGTGTTTGTGTGTGTGTTGGTTTTCATTTGTGTGTTGAAATGTCACAACAGGTTAGAAACCACACTGCTACTCTGTCTTTCGCCCTCTCTCTTTCTCTCGGTCTCTCTCCCCCTTTCTTTGTCTCTCTGTCTCTCTTTAAGTCCAGCTATTTTAGGCATTGATGTTTCTGTCTGCCTGTCAAAAATCATTAAAGGGGAGCTGCCTCTCAAATCTCTGACCTTTAAAAGTGTCAACCAAGAGATGACTGAGGTCACAGGAGATGAGTCACCTGAACCTTGCCTTTAACAGGTCAGGTGACAGATTTTTTCAAAGAAATTAGTTGACAACTTATCATGTCCACCTGTGTGTGTGTGTGTGTGTGTAAAGCATGCCCAGTGCGGGCTGGACCTTCGGCATTTGACAGTAATAGAGCTGGTGGGGATCTACCCAGCCCAGATTGGACGGATGCGACACAAGCTGATCCCTCCAGGGTTAGCTCTGCAGCTCAGGTAAACACACAACTACCATCCTGCTGTCCTAACCCACAATACACAACTACCAGCCTGCTGTCCTAACCCACAACACACAACTACCATCCTGCTGTCCTAACCCACAACACACAACTACCAGCCTGCTGTCCTAACCCACAACACACAACTACCAGCCTGCTGTCCTAACCCACAACACACAACTACCAGCCTGCTGTTCTAACCCACAACACACAACTACCATCCTGTCCTAACCCACAACACACAACTACCATCCTGCTGTCCTAACCCACAACACACAACTACCATCCTGCTGTCCTAACCCACAACACACAACTACCATCCTGCTGTCCTAACCCACAATACACAACTACCATCCTGCTGTCCTAACCCACAACACACAACTACCGTCCTGCTGTCCTAACCCACAACACACAACTACCATCCTGCTGTCCTAACCCACAACACACAACTACCATCCTGCTGTCCTAACCCACAACACACAACTACCATCCTGCTGTCCTAACACACAATACACAACTACCATCCTGCTGTCCTATCCCACAACACACAACTACCATCCTGCTGTCCTAACCCACAACACACAACTACCAGCCTGCTGTCCTAACCCACAACACACAACTACCATCCTGCTGTCCTAACCCACAACACACAACTACCATCCTGCTGTCCTAACCCACAACACACAACTACCATCCTGCTGTCCTAACCCACAACACACAACTACCATCCTGCTGTCCTAACCCACAACACACAACTACCATCCTGCTGTCCTAACACACAATACACAACTACCATCCTGCTGTCCTAACCCACAACACACAACTACCATCCTGCTGTCCTAACCCACAACACACAACTACCATCCTGCTGTCCTAACCCACAACACACAACTACCATCCTGCTGTCCTAACCCACAACACACAACTACCATCCTGCTGTCCTAACCCACAATACACAACTACCATCCTGCTGTCCTAACACACAACACACAACTACCATCCTGCTGTCCTAACCCACAACACACAACTACCAGCCTGCTGTCCTAACCCACAAGACACAACTACCATCCTGCTGTCCTAACCCACAACACACAACTACCATCCTGCTGTCCTAACCCACAACACACAACTACCATCCTGCTGTCCTAACCCACAACACACAACTACCATCCTGCTGTCCTAACCCATAACACACAACTACCATCCTGCTGTCCTAACACACAACACACAACTACCATCCTGCTGTCCTAACCCACAACACACAACTACCATCCTGCTGTCCTAACCCACAACACCCAACTACCATCCTGCTGTCCTAACCCACAACACACAGCTACCATCCTGCTGTCCTAACCCACAACACACAACTACCATCCTGCTGTCCTAACCCACAACACACAACTACCATCCTGCTGTCCTAACCCACAACACACAACTACCATCCTGCTGTCCTAACCCACAACACACAACTACCATCCTGCTGTCCTAACCCACAACATCCTTACACACTAAAGTAAAACAGCAGCTTAGTGACACCCTTTTGGATGTGTTGCCTAGGTTACAGCTCCAGATCCCCCACACTACCTTCACCTTGGTGCTGATGGACAAGCAGGGAACAGACAGGCATCGCTACACGTACCCCATCACCTCGGCTGAGATCTTCACCACAGTGGATACCTTCCCCCTCCGCAAGGAAGAGATGCTTCTGCAGCAGGAGGCGGGGCACACCTGTCAGTGACCACACCCACTTTCACCAGAAACCCTCCTCTATATCCCCCATCACCAACCCTCCCCTATATCCCCCATCACCAACCCTCCCCTATATCCCCCATCACCAACCCTCCCCTATATCACCCCTCACCAACCCTCCCCTATATCACCCATCACCAACCCTCCCCTATATCCCCCATCACCAACCCTCCCCTATATCCCCCATCACCAACCCTCCCCTATATCACCCATCACCAACCCTCCCCTATATCACCCATCACCAACCCTCCCCTATATCACCCATCACCAACCCTCCCCTATATCACCCATCACCAACCCTCCCCTATATCACCCCTCACCAACCCTCCCCGATATCACCCCTCACCAACCCTCCCCTATATCACCCCTCACCAACCCTCCCCTATATCACCCCTCACCAACCCTCCCCTATATCACCCCTCACCAACCCTCCCCTATATCCCCCATCACCAACCCTCCCCTATATCACTCCATCACCAACCCTCCCCTATATCCCCCATCACCAACCCTCCCCTATATCACCCATCACCAACCCTCCCCTATATCACCCATCACCAACCCTCCCCTATATCACCCCTCACCAACCCTCCCCTATATCACCCATCACCAACCCTCCCCTATATCCCCCATCACCAACCCTCCCCTATATCCCCCATCACCAACCCTCCACTATATCACCCCTCACCAACCCTCCCCTATATCACCCCTCACCAACCCTCCCCTATATCACCCCTCACCAACCCTCCCCTATATCACCCATCACCAACCCTCCCCTATATCAGTCATCACCAACCCTCCTCTATATCACCCATCACCAACCCTCCCCTATATCACCCATCACCAACCCTCCTCTATATCACCCATCACCAACCCTCCTCTATATCACCCATCACCAACCCTCCCCTATATCACCCATCACTAACCCTCCTCTATATCACCCATCACCAACCCTCCCCTATATCAGTCATCACCAACCCTCCTCTATATCACCCATCACCAACCCTCCCCTATATCCCCCATCACCAACCCTCCCCTATATCCCCCATCACCAACCCTCCCCTATATCACCCCTCACCAACCCTCCCCTATATCCCCCATCACCAACCCTCCTCTATATCACCCATCACCAACCCTCCCCTATATCCCCCCTCACCACCCTAACCCACTCACACACACACCTCTAAACACAAACTCACAAACACACTCCTAAACACACACACACTCCTAAACACAAACTCACACACACTCACATGTATTTGTCATGGATCCCATCCGGACATCCTCAGATCAGTGAGCTGCTCAGTTCATTCTTGTTTGTATCAGTGTGTTTATGTCTGTTAGACATTTTTCTATCAATCTTTTTGCTCTCCATTGTTTTTGCTTTTAGTTATGAAACTGGATAAATACTTCAGCTGTTTTTTATATTTATGATATGAATTCTTATCGCAGTATTTTCAGACATGCTTGAAAATCTTTTAATATTGGTGTGTTTGTGTGTATAGCACAGTGATGCTAGTTCAGCAGTACACTGGCTTATTTTGATTTCACACAAAATTGAATAAATATCCTTTGAACAAAGATTTACATTTACTTTATAAAAACATTACCGGTACTGTTGTGTGCTCAGCAGTGCAGATGTTCTTTGTCCAAAACACACAAGTCTCTCAGTATTCATCAACAGCCTTTTAATGTCAGGACCTATTAGAAATATTCATTTAGCAGACGCTTTTATCCAAAGTATTACACACAACAATCTGAGGAAACGTGAGTTTAATTAGTTTTTTCTTCTTCAAAATATTCAGATTTTACACTTCAAATTTGTAACTGCAGGCTTGTCATTTCTAACCAGGCAGACAGACAGACACAGGCAGACAGGCAGACAGACAGGCAGACAGGCAGACAGACAGACAGAGGGGTTGACATGAGACATCATTGAAACAGTCCATGCTGTAAGAAGTCAAGCAGGTAGAAGTCTAGCAGGTAGAAGTTATAGCAGGTAGGGTTATAGCAGGTAGTTATAGCAGGTAGGGTTATAGCAGGTAGGGTTATAGCAGGTAGGGTTATAGCAGGTAGTTATAGCAGGTAGGGTTACAGCAGGTAGGGTTATAGCAGGTAGTTATAGCAGGTAGGGTTATAGCAGGTAGTTATAGCAGGTAGGGTTATAGCAGGTAGTTATAGCAGGTAGGGTTATAGCAGGTAGGGTTACAGCAGGTAGGGTTATAGCAGGTAGGGTTACAGCAGGTAGGGTTATAGCAGGTAGGGTTATAGCAGGTAGTTATAGAAGGTAGGGTTATAGCAGGTAGGGTTATAGCAGGTAGGGTTATAGCAGGTAGGGTTATAGCAGGTAGGGTTATAGCAGGTAGTTATAGCAGGTAGGGTTATAGCAGGTAGTTATAGCAGGTAGGGTTATAGCAGGTAGTTATAGCAGGTAGGGTTATAGCAGGTAGGGTTACAGCAGGTAGGGTTATAGCAGGTAGGGTTACAGCAGGTAGGGTTATAGCAGGTAGTTATAGCAGGTAGGGTTATAGCAGGTAGGGTTATAGCAGGTAGTTATAGAAGGTAGGGTTATAGCAGGTAGGGTTATAGCAGGTAGGGTTATAGCAGGTAGGGTTATAGCAGGTAGGGTTATGGCAGGTAGTTATAGCAGGTAGGGTTATAGCAGGTAGTTATAGAAGGTAGGGTTATAGCAGGTAGGGTTATAGCAGGTAGGGTTATAGCAGGTAGGGTTATAGCAGGTAGGGTTATGGCAGGTAGTTATAGCAGGTAGGGTTATAGCAGGTAGTTATAGCAGGTAGGGTTATAGCAGGTAGTTATAGCAGGTAGGGTTATAGCAGGTAGTTATAGCAGGTAGGGTTATAGCAGGTAGGGTTATGGCAGGTAGGGTTATGGCAGGTAGTTATAGCAGGTAGGGTTATAGCAGGTAGTTATAGCAGGTAGGGTTATAGCAGGTAGTTATAGCAGGTAGGGTTATAGCAGGTAGTTATAGCAGGTAGGGTTATAGCAGGTAGTTATAGCAGGTAGGGTTATAGCAGGTAGTTATAGCAGGTAGGGTTATAGCAGGTAGTTATAGCAGGTAGGGTTATAGCAGGTAGTTATAGCAGGTAGGGTTATAGCAGGTTAGTGACAACATCAGAATGGGACTAGCATCGTATTCAAAAGGACTGCAGTAGAACTGGAACTACAGTAGAATAGAATTGCAGTAGAACATGGAACAGGTTCTGAATGTAACAACAGTAGAATGTGACTACAGTAGAATTATACTACAGAAGTAACAGTTGATAAAATAAACACAGCTACACATTGAGGATCAAAGATCCAGATCTCTTGTAGTGAAGAGGGTATTGGGAGATGAATCAGTGTCTAGTTGTGTTTAAAGGTCACAGTGACCTGGTTTTGTAGTGACGACAACATGTGTCAGACTAGCTGAGTCACAATGTTGACTCACTCCAACATCCAGCCTCCACACACTGTAAGGTGGACTCCTCCCCTAGAGCACAGCCCTCACCTGGGTCCCACAGCACCCCTGAACAGCCCTCACCTGGGTCCCACAGCACCCCTGAACAGCTCTCACCTGGGTCCCACAGCACCCCTGAACAGCTCTCACCTGGGTCCCACAGCACCCCTGAACAGCTCTCACCTGGGTCCCACAGCACCCCTGAACAGCTCTCACCTGGGTCCCACAGCACCCCTGAACAGCTCTCAGGACAGCAGATTCTCAGGTATGTTTCTTTTGTTTTGGTCATCAACAGTATTTGTCCCAGACCAGAACAATCTCAGTTCTACCTGGGGCCCCGTTTAGAAAAGGACTTTGATTTAACTCCTTTAAATGTAAGATTAGTTCTCACATGAAGATAATTGACGTTGTGCTGCTGCAGGTATCAGGTTTGAGTTTGTGTCTGTTTGTGCTCTTCCCTCTACCCTGCTGTGGAACAACATGTGCTCTGATAGGATGTGGAACAACATGTGCTCTGATAGGATGTGGAACAACATGTGCTCTGATAGGATGTGGAACAAGGATGTGCTCAAGATTAACAGGGGAATGTTTCCGTTTCATTAACACCCAGAATGCACTGGGTTAGTGTTTTAATTAGCTCCTCCCCCAGTTATTCCCTTAGATTGTATAAGTGCAATACAGACTCCAGGGTTTAACCAGACCCACTGCTTATGTGCTTACAGAATGTTTTCAACATGGAATTCATGTCATATTACATAACAGTAGCAGTGGTAGCAGGGGAGGGCAGAGAGATCCTCAGATGGTAGCAGAGGAGGGCAGAGAGATCCTCAGATGGTAGCAGAGGAGGGCAGAGAGATCCTCAGATGGTAGCAGAGGAGGGCAGAGAGATCCTCAGATGGTAGCAGAGGAGGGCAGAGAGATCCTCAGATGGTAGCAGAGGAGGGCAGAGAGATCTATGCCCCTCCCCCTCTCTCATGTCCGGTACTATGCCCCTCCCCCTCTCTCATGTCCGGTACTATGCCCCTCCTCCTCTCTCATGTCTGGTCCTCGGCCCCGCCCCCTCTCTCATGTCTGGTCCTCGGCCCCGCCCCCTCTCTCATGTCTGGTCCTCGGCCCCGCCCCCTCTCTCATGTCTGGTCCTCGGCCCCGCCCCCTCTCTCATGTCTGGTACTTGCACATGCTGGGCCTCAGCATCAGGGTACACTCATGTGGAACCTCAGGGTTGTCAATCATCCGTTGCCATAGACGCTGCTCCTCCCCATAAGAATCCATCCAGTCCACCTTGTTCCCATAGCTGAGGCCTGGGAGGTGGAGCACACACACACACACACACACACACATGTACACACACACACACACACACACACACACACACATGTACACACACACACACACACACACACATGTACACACACACACACACACATGTACACACACACACACACATGTACACACACACACACACACACACACATACACACACACACATGTACACACACACACACACACACATGTACACACACACACACACACACATGTACACACACACACACACACACATGTACACACACACATGTACACACACACACACACACACATGTACACACACACACACACACACATGTACACACATACACACACACATGTACACACATACACACACACATGTACAGCAGTGAGTGTGAAGAACAGTTGTACATTTAGATTATTACAGTAAGAGTCAAATAACTAGAGGAAAAGAGGAGGAAAGGATGAGAGAGGAGGAGAGAGGAGGAGAGAGGAGGAGAGAGGAGGAGAGAGGAGGAGAGAGGAGGAGGAAAGGAGGAGAGAGGAGGAGAGAGGAGGAAAGGAAAGAGGAGAGGAGGAAAAGGAGGAGAAAGAAGAGAGGAGCGATAAGAGAGGAGAGTGGAGTGGAGAGGAGGAGGAGAGGAGGGTGGAAGAGAGGAGCTCCCTCACACACCTGTCCCTGCGCCCAGTCTGACCCCCCCCAGGAACACGTTGCTGGCCAGGGCCTCCTTGTCCCACACAGTGAGTTCCAGACACACGTTGTTCAGGTCTCCAGGCTGCAGGCCGCAGTATGTGAACGTGTGGTTCCACTGGGGGTTCACGGTTCGACGCTCCACTGCTGTCTTGTGCTTAGTGGACTTGCTGTTGTCAGGTAGCAGGTACCTGGGCAGGAGAGCACAGAGACAGGGTTAGGGTTAGGGTTAGGGTTAGGGTTAGGCTAACCCTAACCTCCATCAGACTGTCTGAGAGCTCCTCAGGAATAAGGACATCCTTCAGCAGATCAGATAGCAGGTAGTCTCACCCTTTCACAAAGGGGTCGGAGGTTCCTCCAGACTTGACGGCTGTCAGGTTCTTGGCCTCCTTGATCAGCAGCTCCACCATCCCTCCTTTAGGCAGCTGAATGCTGCTCTTCTTCCCTTTAAGAAATCCCTTCTTCACTGGAGCGAGAGAAGAGGACGAAGGACAGTGTTCAGACTGCTGCTAGGCAGAGGGCAGTGTGTGTGTGTTGGTGTGTGTTTGTTGATATGTGTGTGTGTAGTTGTGTAGTTGAAGCTATACCTTGCACCTGGTCCAGGGGGAGTGTGAGGTTATTCTCTGCAGGGATGTACTTCAGAACCACGGTCAGCTCTCCTTTGTACTGCAGCAAGGTGTCCATCCCACTGGCCAGCTGTCAGACACAGAACATGTGCTCAGATCCATCAGGAACACTGTACATGTCAGACAAGCTTCTCATACAGTAGTGTGTGTGTGTGTGTGTGTGTGTATGAGTGTGTTAGCGTGTCTCCTACCTTGGGCTGCAGGGTGTACCATTCCTCCAGCTGGGTGTCAAAGTCCCAGGAGTCAAAGCTGATCTCCAGCTCTCCCAGGAAGAGGTTGTGTCCAAAGCGATCATGATGCCACACTGACAGCTGCAGTGTCCTGGTCTCCAGCTGAGAGTGGCTGATCACATACTGCACACGCACACACACACACACACACACACACAGGCAGGACCGGTGCAGTCAGTACACACACACATACTGTAGATACATCCACATCCACATGCACTCAAACACACACCATCACACACACAAGCCTAACCTTCAGGTTCTCGTTAAAGACTGGGTTGGTGGTGTTGGTCTTGATGCTGGTCTTCCTCTTACTCTGTCTTGATTTGTCAGGGAGGAGATAAGCTTTCACATAGCTGTGACAGAAAGAACGAGTCAGCGGTCTGAAGAAGGGCAAAACCTGCATTTAATATGTGTGTGTGAGCGTGCCAGTGTGGGTTTCTGCTAAATGTGTGTTTGTGTGCTAAATGTGTGTTTGTGCTAAATGTGTTTTTGTGTGCTAAATGTGTGTTTGTGCTAAATGTGTTTTTGTGTGCTAAATGTGTGTTTGTGTGCTAAATGTGTGTTTGTGTGCTAAATGTGTGTTTGTGCTAAATGTGTGTTTGTGTGTGTGTGTGTTCACTCACGCATCAGTGCGCTGTTTCCTGTCGTCCCCCGTGGCGAGGTTACGACACTCCTTGACGGTCACGTTGAGAGCACCGGTCCTGAAGCTGTAGCTGATGTTCAACAGCATCTCCCCACTTATCCGTGCGTTGCCATAGTCACCAGTCTCACTGTACATGCTCATCATGCTGTTGAGGCTGGTCTGTGGGGGGAGGGGGGGGAGATGGGAGGCAAAACGAAAATTAAGGTAAGAGAAATGAATTTGGAGAGGGGGAGAGAGGAGATGAAGAACAGAGATAAGGAGGCAGGGTGAGAGTGAGGATGGGGAAATGAGATAGGGTACATGTTGCACCCCTGCGTTTGATCTGTTCCCCATCCTAATCTCTGTCTCATCTGTTTCCTAGAGTGAGTCAGTGATGAATGACCAGTTCAGCCCATCATGGTCCTTGATAGGAACACATCATGTTTATGAAGGTGGATTCAAGCGTGCTAGTGTAAGTGGCAAACACACACATAAACACACACAGACAATTACACACATCAGCACTCTCCACTTGGCATAAACAACACTAAGCATATTAGCATGAACACATGAACACACACACAGGCCACTTACGGTCTCTGCGTCAGAGTCAGGCACACTGAGGTGACCCCACCTCCTCTCAGACCCAGGAGTGGAGGACTAGAGGACAGAAGAAGAAGAGCCCGGACACACAGGGGACAAAGGAAGGGTAGAAGAAGACAAGAAAGAGACGTAACCCCATTGGAGGAAAGAGACAGAAATACACCAAGCAGAGCAGAGCCCCCAAACCCCCCAGTCCCCCCAGTCCCCCAGGCCCCCAGCCCCTCAGTCCCCCAGCACCCCAGCCCCCCAGTCCCCCAGCCCCCCCAGTCCCCCCAGTCCCCCAGGCCCCCAGCCCCTCAGTCCCCCAGCACCCCAGCCCCCCAGTCCCCCCAGCCCCTCAGTCCCCCAGCACCCCAGCCCCCCAGTCCCCCCAGTCCCCCAGCCCCCCAGCCCCTCAGTCCCCCAGCCCCCCCAGTCCCCCCAGTCCCCCAGGCCCCCAGCCCCTCAGTCCCCCAGCACCCCAGCCCCCCAGTCCCCCCAGCCCCTCAGTCCCCCAGCCCCCCCAGTCCCCCCAGTCCCCCAGCACCCCAGCCCCCCAGCCCCTCAGTCCCCCAGCCCCCCCAGTCCCCCCAGTCCCCCAGGCCCCCAGCCCCTCAGTCCCCCAGCCCCCCAGTCCCCCCAGCCCCTCAGTCCCCCAGCCCCCCCAGTCCCCCCAGTCCCCCAGCACCCCAGCCCCCCAGCCCCTCAGTCCCCCAGCACCCCAGCCCCCCAGTCCCCCCAGCCCCCCCAGTCCCCCCAGCCCCTCAGTCCCCCAGCCCCCCCAGTCCCCCCAGCCCCCCAGCCCCTCAGCCCCTCAGTCCCCCAGCACCCCAGCCCCCCAGCCCCTCAGTCCCCCAGCCCCTCAGTCCCCCAGCCCCCCCAGTCCCCTCAGTCCCCCAGTCCCCCAGCCCCCCCAGTCCCCCCAGTCCCCTGACCAGAGGCCTAACAGGAACAGGGCCAGACATCACAGCTGTCCAGCATTGCCATGGTGACAATCAGATGTTCTAGCTTTCTAGAAATCAATGGTGATAAATGAGAAGATGCTGCATGTTCATCAGCACACACAGAACCAGCTGCCTGTCCACTGGGATCCATACACTCCAACCCTCACATCCTGATGACCAGAGGACCAGCTGCCTGTCCACTGGGATCCATACACTCCAACCCTCACATCCTGATGACCAGAGGACCAGCTGCCTGTCCACTGGGATCCATACACTCCAACCCTCACATCCTGATGACCAGAGGACCAGCTGCCTGTCCACTGGGATCCATACACTCCAACCCTCACATCCTGATGACCAGAGGACCAGCTGCCTGTCCACTGGGATCCATACACTCCAACCCTCACTTCCTGATGACCAGAGGACCAGCTGCCTGTCCAAACAACACTTGATATGTTGCTCTAGATAAAAGGGATCTAAAGAGCTTTAAAATGTCATGTAAATGTATTGACATTGGTCTTCTTTGGTCAAAGGAGCAGCCTTCATTCCAGCAGGTCTTCCTTGAGTCTGGGTGATCAGGAAATGGCCAGACTGTCTGTGTCTAGTCAGACTTATAGGACACCAAGTTCACACACTGAAACATGTATGGTGATATGGTGGTGAGGTTAGTTTCCATCAATCACTCCATTAACCATCAATCAATAAATCAATCAACAATAAATCCAACAATCAATCAATCAATCAACACACCAATCAATCAATCAATCTGAAAAGCTTTTGGCACCCCACTGACACACACGGTTGTACACACACAGTTCCACACCCCCTGTGAGGCTGTGTGTGTTGGTGTGTGAGGCTGTGTGTGTTGGTGTGTTGCACTGTGCTTCTCCTCAGCTTCAGGGTTTGTGTTACCATGGACATGGCGTTGCTAAGGCGTCGTCTGGTGACCTTGCTGTGTGCTGATGACATCAGAGCATCAATGTCCTCCTCCTGCTCCTCGTCAGAACACTCCTGTCAACAAGCAGCAGTTTAAGTGTCGAGTCCAGGTTAGCACAGAGTACAGAGGTTAATGTGTGTAGACTTCATGTGTTGAATCCTTCATGTTAAATCATTCTAATTTACTCATCTGGTGTCCTAATACGTCTTTTACCATCAGACGTCTAATCTAAGATTCTGATGATTCTGTTTTGACCTTGTTTTCATGTTAAACCTATTGAGCCGTTCACAGCCTTGTCAGCAGATCTGCTTTTAGCCAATGGGGGAGCAGACCTCTTATCAATCGGATTGGTGGTGCCACTCTGACTCAGTCATCAGCTACCAGTCCCAGCCCAAGCCCCAGTCCCTGCTCCAGTCCCAGTCCCAGTCCCAGTCCCTGCTCCAGTCCCAGTCCCTGCTCCAGTCCCAGTCCCAGTCCCTGCCCCTGCTCCAGTCCCAGCCCCAGTCCCTGCCCCTTCTCCAGTCCCTGCCCCTGCTCCAGTCCCAGCCCCAGTCCCTGCCCCTGCTCCAGTCCCAGCCCCAGTCCCTGCCCCTTCTCCAGTCCCTGCCCCTGCTCCAGTCCCTGCCCCTGCTCCAGTCCCAGCCCCAGTCCCTGCCCCTTCTCCAGCCCCAGTCCCAGCCCTGCCCCTGCTCCAGTCCCAGTCTCCAGTCCCTGCCCCTGCCCCTGCTCCAGTCCCTGCCCCTGCTCCAGTCCCAGTCCCTGCCCCTGCTCCAGTCCCAGTCCCAGTCCCTGCCCCTTCTCCAGTCCCAGTCCCAGTCCCTGCCCCTTCTCCAGTCCCTGCCCCTGCTCCAGTCCCAGCCCCAGTCCCTGCCCCTTCTCCAGTCCCTGCCCCTGCTCCAGTCCCAGTCCCAGTCCCTGCCCCTTCTCCAGTCCTTGCCCCTTCTCCAGCCCCTGCCCCTGCTCCAGTCCCTGCCCCTGCTCCAGTCCCTGCCCCTGCTCCAGTCCCAGTCCCTGCCCCTGCTCCAGTCCCTGCCCCTGCTCCAGCCCCAGCCCCTGCTCCAGTCTCTGCTATGAGACACAAATGGATGCAAGTTTACAGTTCATCAGAGCAGAAGCCTGAGTGTGGAACTACTGCAGTTAGTACACTTCTCTCTGTATGTGTGTGTTGTGTATGTGTTGTGTGTGTATTGTGTGTGTATCGCATGTGGTGTGTGTATTGCGTGGGTTGTGTGTGGTTGTATTTATACTACAACAGCCATAAATTCAATGAGACAGGTTGAGACAGAGTGTGTTAATGTGATTATTCTCTCACCAGAGTCATCTGCGTTGTGTATGGATGAGTACCCTTGTGTATCTGCATGTTTCCAGTGTGTGTGTGTGTGTGTGTGTGTGTGAGTGTGTGTGTGAGCATACCGTGTCATTGAGTCCAGGGACAGAGCGACTTCTGAGACTGAAGGCATCATCATCCAATACTTCAGGAACTGGAACTGACAGATCTACCTCTGAACGACTACGATCTGAGAGAGAGAGAGACCTCTGAAAGACT
>CM059319.1:628362-758362 GCA_030340685.1 Protosalanx chinensis
TTCAGTGTGTGTGTTCAGTGTGTGTTCAGTGTGTGTGTTCAGTGTGTGTGTTCAGTGTGTGTTCAGTGTGTGTGTTCAGTGTGTGTTCAGTGTGTGTTCAGTGTGTGTTCAGTGTGTGTTCAGTGTGTGTTCAGTGTGTGTGTTCAGTGTGTGTTCAGTGTGTGTGTTCAGTGTGTGTTCAGTGTGTGTGTTCAGTGTGTGTGTTCAGTGTGTGTTCAGTGTGTGTGTTCAGTGTGTGTGTTCAGTGTGTGTTCAGTGTGTGTTCAGTGTGTGTTCAGTGTGTGTGTTCAGTGTGTGTTCAGTGTGTGTTCAGTGTGTGTTCAGTGTGTGTGTTCAGTGTGTGTTCAGTGTGTGTGTTCAGTGTGTGTGTTCAGTGTGTGTTCAGTGTGTGTGTTCAGTGTGTGTTCAGTGTGTGTTCAGTGTGTGTTCAGTGTGTGTGTTCAGTGTGTGTTCAGTGTGTGTGTTCAGTGTGTGTTCAGTGTGTGTGTTCAGTGTGTGTGTTCAGTGTGTGTTCAGTGTGTGTGTTCAGTGTGTGTGTTCAGTGTGTGTTCAGTGTGTGTGTTCAGTGTGTGTTCAGTGTGTGTTCAGTGTGTGTGTTCAGTGTGTGTTCAGTGTGTGTGTTCAGTGTGTGTTCAGTGTGTGTGTTCAGTGTGTGTGTTCAGTGTGTGTTCAGTGTGTGTTCAGTGTGTGTGTTCAGTGTGTGTGTTCAGTGTGTGTTCAGTGTGTGTTCAGTGTGTGTTCAGTGTGTGTTCAGTGTGTGTGTTCAGTGTGTGTTCAGTGTGTGTGTTCAGTGTGTGTTCAGTGTGTGTTCAGTGTGTGTTCAGTGTGTGTTCAGTGTGTGTTCAGTGTGTGTGTTCAGTGTGTGTGTTCAGTGTGTGTTCAGTGTGTGTTCAGTGTGTGTTCAGTGTGTGTTCAGTGTGTGTTCAGTGTGTGTTCAGTGTGTGTTCAGTGTGTGTTCAGTGTGTGTGTTCAGTGTGTGTGTTCAGTGTGTGTGTTCAGTGTGTGTGTTCAGTGTGTGTTCAGTGTGTGTGTTCAGTGTGTGTGTTCAGTGTGTGTTCAGTGTGTGTTCAGTGTGTGTTCAGTGTGTGTTCAGTGTGTGTTCAGTGTGTGTGTTCAGTGTGTGTTCAGTGTGTGTTCAGTGTGTGTTCAGTGTGTGTGTTCAGTGTGTGTTCAGTGTGTGTTCAGTGTGTGTTCAGTGTGTGTTCAGTGTGTGTGTTCAGTGTGTGTGTTCAGTGTGTGTGTTCAGTGTGTGTGTTCAGTGTGTGTGTTCAGTGTGTGTTCAGTGTGTGTGTTCAGTGTGTGTGTTCAGTGTGTGTGTTCAGTGTGTGTTCAGTGTGTGTTCAGTGTGTGTGTTCAGTGTGTGTTCAGTGTGTGTTCAGTGTGTGTGTTCAGTGTGTGTTCAGTGTGTGTGTTCAGTGTGTGTTCAGTGTGTGTTCAGTGTGTGTTCAGTGTGTGTTCAGTGTGTGTGTTCAGTGTGTGTGTTCAGTGTGTGTGTTCAGTGTGTGTGTTCAGTGTGTGTGTTCAGTGTGTGTTCAGTGTGTGTTCAGTGTGTGTGTTCAGTGTGTGTTCAGTGTGTGTTCAGTGTGTGTGTTCAGTGTGTGTTCAGTGTGTGTTCAGTGTGTGTGTTCAGTGTGTGTTCAGTGTGTGTTCAGTGTGTGTTCAGTGTGTGTTCAGTGTGTGTTCAGTGTGTGTTCAGTGTGTGTTCAGTGTGTGTGTTCAGTGTGTGTTCAGTGTGTGTTCAGTGTGTGTTCAGTGTGTGTTCAGTGTGTGTTCAGTGTGTGTTCAGTGTGTGTTCAGTGTGTGTGTTCAGTGTGTGTTCAGTGTGTGTTCAGTGTGTGTTCAGTGTGTGTGTTCAGTGTGTGTTCAGTGTGTGTTCAGTGTGTGTTCAGTGTGTGTTCAGTGTGTGTTCAGTGTGTGTTCAGTGTGTGTTCAGTGTGTGTTCAGTGTGTGTGTTCAGTGTGTGTTCAGTGTGTGTGTTCAGTGTGTGTTCAGTGTGTGTGTTCAGTGTGTGTGTTCAGTGTGTGTTCAGTGTGTGTTCAGTGTGTGTGTTCAGTGTGTGTGTTCAGTGTGTGTTCAGTGTGTGTTCAGTGTGTGTTCAGTGTGTGTTCAGTGTGTGTGTTCAGTGTGTGTTCAGTGTGTGTGTTCAGTGTGTGTTCAGTGTGTGTTCAGTGTGTGTTCAGTGTGTGTTCAGTGTGTGTTCAGTGTGTGTGTTCAGTGTGTGTGTTCAGTGTGTGTTCAGTGTGTGTTCAGTGTGTGTTCAGTGTGTGTTCAGTGTGTGTTCAGTGTGTGTTCAGTGTGTGTTCAGTGTGTGTTCAGTGTGTGTTCAGTGTGTGTGTTCAGTGTGTGTGTTCAGTGTGTGTGTTCAGTGTGTGTGTTCAGTGTGTGTTCAGTGTGTGTGTTCAGTGTGTGTGTTCAGTGTGTGTTCAGTGTGTGTTCAGTGTGTGTTCAGTGTGTGTTCAGTGTGTGTTCAGTGTGTGTGTTCAGTGTGTGTTCAGTGTGTGTTCAGTGTGTGTTCAGTGTGTGTGTTCAGTGTGTGTTCAGTGTGTGTTCAGTGTGTGTTCAGTGTGTGTTCAGTGTGTGTGTTCAGTGTGTGTGTTCAGTGTGTGTGTTCAGTGTGTGTGTTCAGTGTGTGTGTTCAGTGTGTGTGTTCAGTGTGTGTTCAGTGTGTGTGTTCAGTGTGTGTGTTCAGTGTGTGTGTTCAGTGTGTGTTCAGTGTGTGTTCAGTGTGTGTGTTCAGTGTGTGTTCAGTGTGTGTTCAGTGTGTGTGTTCAGTGTGTGTTCAGTGTGTGTGTTCAGTGTGTGTTCAGTGTGTGTTCAGTGTGTGTTCAGTGTGTGTTCAGTGTGTGTGTTCAGTGTGTGTGTTCAGTGTGTGTGTTCAGTGTGTGTGTTCAGTGTGTGTGTTCAGTGTGTGTTCAGTGTGTGTTCAGTGTGTGTGTTCAGTGTGTGTTCAGTGTGTGTTCAGTGTGTGTGTTCAGTGTGTGTTCAGTGTGTGTTCAGTGTGTGTGTTCAGTGTGTGTTCAGTGTGTGTTCAGTGTGTGTTCAGTGTGTGTTCAGTGTGTGTTCAGTGTGTGTTCAGTGTGTGTGTTCAGTGTGTGTTCAGTGTGTGTTCAGTGTGTGTTCAGTGTGTGTTCAGTGTGTGTTCAGTGTGTGTGTTCAGTGTGTGTTCAGTGTGTGTTCAGTGTGTGTTCAGTGTGTGTGTTCAGTGTGTGTTCAGTGTGTGTTCAGTGTGTGTTCAGTGTGTGTTCAGTGTGTGTTCAGTGTGTGTTCAGTGTGTGTTCAGTGTGTGTTCAGTGTGTGTTCAGTGTGTGTTCAGTGTGTGTGTTCAGTGTGTGTTCAGTGTGTGTTCAGTGTGTGTGTTCAGTGTGTGTTCAGTGTGTGTTCAGTGTGTGTTCAGTGTGTGTTCAGTGTGTGTTCAGTGTGTGTTCAGTGTGTGTGTTCAGTGTGTGTTCAGTGTGTGTTCAGTGTGTGTTCAGTGTGTGTTCAGTGTGTGTGTTCAGTGTGTGTGTTCAGTGTGTGTGTTCAGTGTGTGTTCAGTGTGTGTTCAGTGTGTGTTCAGTGTGTGTTCAGTGTGTGTGTTCAGTGTGTGTGTTCAGTGTGTGTGTTCAGTGTGTGTGTTCAGTGTGTGTTCAGTGTGTGTGTGTTCAGTGTGTGTGTTCAGTGTGTGTGTTCAGTGTGTGTTCAGTGTGTGTTCAGTGTGTGTTCAGTGTGTGTTCAGTGTGTGTTCAGTGTGTGTTCAGTGTGTGTTCAGTGTGTGTGGATTTTTCACCCTTTTTTCTTGGTCCCATTTGTTGTGGTTCCCATGGTAACGATGTTTGACTTGGGCGTGTCTGAACGCTCTGATTTGGGAGAGTCTGTCTTTGCTGGGGATGCTGGGAATTAAAACATTCAGCAGTCACATGATCAGTTAAAAAGTCACATGATCAAGCTATCCTCCTACGGCGGATGAATTACCCAAATGATAATGAGAAAAACTGAGGACTGAATTCATAAACAAACTTAAAACCACAGCAGGACAAGTAGTTCCTGTGTTTGATGGTCTGATGAAGCTTCAACATGTGCTTGTGGTTTCTTACCTGCAGGACTGTTCATGATGGTCTTCTTGACCACATCACTGCTGAGCACGGTTCCCTGATCAAACCTGCGAGAGCGCTCCTCCAGAAACCACTCCCCTGTCGCCACCTTCAGTTCCCTGCCAATCAGGGACAGGCACACTGTAACCCCTGACCTTTGACCCCTGACCATGTCACATGTCACCCCTGACCTTTCCCAGGTCTAATCACCCCAGAAACACCTGCTTTGCTCATGCACACTCATGCACACTCATGCACACTCATGCACACTCGCCCACGCTCACTCGCCACATTTCGTCACTTACGAGATCTTGGCGCAGACGGAACATTTCCACTGGCGCCCAGCAGGTGAGGACACCTGGCAGGTGTTACACACACGCTGCTGACACTCCAGACACACACCCCCCCGGTCGAACAGCAGACCCAGACCCTTCAGACAGCGGGAGCACTGACGATCCCCAACCTCCTGGGGGCGCCGAGAGCCATGCCGCTTGATCTCCACCAGCTCATTCTTCAGCTTCCTGCCAAGGTCAGAGAAGGAGAAAAGAGGGAACGAGAGAGAGAACGAGAATGATAGAAAGAGAGAATGAGAAAGAGGGGGAGAAAGGTCGACAAGGAGAGAATTAGCAAGTTAGGAAGACAGAGAGTTCAAGTCACAAACTAGTCAGAAGACGTCAGAACTTTTCACAGGTGGAGAGGTGAAGATGTCAGAAGTGGAAGCAGAGAGGAGAGCAAGAGTCCTTCTACTCACCTCACCCTCTTCTCTTCTCTCTTCCTCAACTTGTCATCCTTCTGCAGTACGTTCAGAATCACCTGACGCTCATCCTCCAATAGGAAGGACAGATTCAGCTCTTCCCCCGCCATTGGTCCTTCACTTTATTGCTAGCCAATCAGAGCAGCCAAGGCTAGTTCTGGAGGGTGTGGTCACACTCAGGGTATCCTCAGCTACATGACCTCTCAGTTCTGTCAGGGTTCTGTCAGGGTTCTGTCAGGGTTCTGTCAGGGTTCTCTTGGGGCTTTCCTTTGGTTCTGTGTACGTGTTCTTGGAGCATGTGGGTTACTGTCCTGTTAAGAGTGAGCAATGTAGGACTGAGGAACGTTCTCAAGGTTCTTTAAGGTTCTTCACAAGGTTCTTCAGAGAGATCCTGCACAAAAACACAAACATTAATGCACAAGAACATGCAGGCACTCACACATAAACACAAAACACAGTCTTGTTATTGAGTACAGAGACACATCTGCCATTTGCATCCTGGTCTTAGGTTATCTTTGTTAAACTGTGTTAAACTGTGTTAAACTTGAACTGGGCTCAGGTTCCAGTGAGTAACACATGAACTAGTCACTCAGTGGCTCTGTGTCGCTTCTCCCCTCAACTCCATTCCTACCTTGAACTGTTAAGTCATGTAGAAAAATGCCCAAAACACCTTGATAATAAAACCTCAGCAGAAGAACCTCAACAGCAGAACCTCAGCAGAAGAACCTCAGCAGCAGAACCTCAGCAGAAAAACCTTAGCAGCAAAACCTCTGCAGTAGAACCTCAGCAGCAGAACCTCAGCAGAGGAACCACACAGCAGAGGAACCTCACAGCAGAACCTAAGCAGAAGAACCTCAGCAGAGGAACCTCACAGCAGAGGAACCTTAGCAGCAGAACCTCAGCAGCAGAACCTCAGCAGCAGAACCTCAGCAGAGGAACCTCAGCAGCAGAGGAACCTCAGCAGCAGAGGAACCTCACAGCAGAACCTCAGCAGCAGAGGAACCTCAACGCAGAACCTCAGCAGCAGAACCTCAGCAGAGGAACCTCACAGCAGAGGAACCTCAGCAGAGGAACCTCACAGCAGAACCTAAGCAGAAGAACCTTAGCATCAAAACCTCAGCAGTAGAGCCTCAGCAGCAGAACCTCAGCAGAGAAACCTCACGGCAAAACCTCAGCAGTAGAACCTCAGCAGCAGAACCTCAGCAGAGGAACCTCAGCAGAAGAACCTCAGCAGCAGAACCTCAGCAGCAGAACCTCAGCAGAGGAACCTCAGCAGCAGAACCTCAGCAGAGGAACCTCAGCAGAAGAACCTCAGCAGAGGAACCTCACAGCAGAAGAACCTCAGCAGAAGAACCTCAGCAGCAGAACCTCAGCAGGAGAGGGAGGAGGGAGAGGGGGAGGGAGGGAGGTCACAGGAGAGGGAGGAGAGAGAGGGGGAGGGAGGGAGGTCACAGGAGAGGGCGGAGGGAGAGGGGGAGGGAGGGAGGTCACAGGAGAGGGCGGAGGGAGAGGGGGAGGGAGGGAGGTCACAGGAGAGGGAGGAAAGAGAGGGGGAGGGAGGGAGGTCACAGGAGAGGGAGGAGGGAGGGAGGTCACAGGAGAGGGCGGAGGGAGAGGGGGAGGGAGGGAGGTCACAGGAGAGGGCGGAGGGAGAGGGGGAGGGAGGGAGGTCACAGGAGAGGGAGGAAAGAGAGGGGGAGGGAGGTCACAGGAGAGGGAGGAGGGAGGGAGGTCACAGGAGAGGGAGGAAAGAGAGGGGGAGGGAGGGAGGTCACAGGAGAGGGAGGAGGGAGGGAGGTCACAGGAGAGGGCGGAGGGAGAGGGGGAGGGAGGGAGGTCACAGGAGAGGGCGGAGGGAGAGGGGGAGGGAGGGAGGTCACAGGAGAGGGAGGAAAGAGAGGGGGAGGGAGGTCACAGGAGAGGGAGGAGGGAGTCAGCCAGTGAGAGGAATTAAAACAGGAGATGAGGAAGCGATCAAAAGATAGGCAGTCTGGGAGGAGGTTGTGATTACAGGAAGAGCAGCAGGATGGAGTCATGTGGGCTGAAGTTTAATAAGGAATAGCAGGAGAGAGTGACAGAGAGAGAGAGAGAGAGAGAGAGAGACTGAGAGAGAGAGACTGAGAGAGAGAGACTGAGAGAGAGAGACTGAGAGACTGAGAGAGAGAGAGACTGAGAGACTGAGAGAGAGAGAGACTGAGAGACTAAGAGACTGAGAGAGAGAGACTGAGATACTGAGAGACTGAGAGAGAGAGAGAGAGACTGAGAGACTGAGAGAGACTTAGAGAGAGAGACTGAGAGCGAGACAGAGAGAGAGACAGAGAGAAAGACAGAGAGAGCGAGAGAGAGAGTGAGAGAGAGACTGAGAGAAAGACAGAGAGAGCGAGAGAGAGAGAGAGACTGAGAGAGAGGCTGAGAGAAAGACAGAGAGACCGAGAGACCCCCCTCCTTCCCCTCTCCCCCTCGCTCCCCTCCCCCTCTCCTTCCCCTCCTTCCCCTCTCCCTCTCCCCCTCCCTCCCCTCCCCCACTACCCCCCTCCTTCCCCTCTCCTTCTCCCCCTCCCTCCCCTCCCCCCCCTCCTTCCCCTCTCACTCTCCCCATCTTGGCATCGTCTTGGCATCAGAGGCATCAGCGATGAAGTTGTGTCGTTCCTTCCAGCAGTGAAGCTGATTAATCAACACTGAGCGAGACGAGGATGAAGGTGGCTGCTAATGAACAGGTGTGTTCTGGGTTTGTTTGTCTTTCGTGTTACAGTACAAGAAAAACCTTCAGATTTTGCAGTGAACATGACAGAGGGAGGGCGGGTGTTTGGATTTGTGTGTGTGTGTGTGTGTGTGTGTGTTTCGCTGCCACGTCTATCAGTCAGTGACTGAAGGAGGAACTGAGGCAAAAATAATCTTAATTACACGGCTGCTCATGGTTTATACTTGAGAATGCACACATGTCCTCACACACATTCACATGCAAGTACACACACACACACACAGCGTAACAAACAGACCTTGACACACAAGCAAACATTCCCCAGACCCCTCCTGCCTCAGATGAGGTGGTCTACTCTGGGGTCACTGTGAGAATGAAGAATGAGTATGACTGCTTCCAGTCATTTGAAGTCACATTCACCTGACATCGGGTCAAAATCTTTGTTCTTTTTTAACCGTAACACCAAGTTTTTATTACGTCTCGCTGTATTTGACTAGTGTAAACATGTGACCAACACATGTAAGTAAAGACACTAATGGCGCTTTTCCACCGCATGAAATCAGCTCGCCTCGCCTCGCCCCTACTCGCATTTTTTGCGTTTCCACCGCAGTTCCATGGTACCTGGTACTTTTTTTACCTGGCTAGCGGGTACTTTTTTGGTACCTTCTTGCTCTAGGTACCAGGCGATCTTAAGTCGAGCTAAAAGGTGACGTCGGCAGACGGCCGGCCATTGATTGGCCAGAAAGTGTGACGAAGTCACGAGAGCGACTTAAAGCAACAGCGCCGCAGCTAATACTTATTACTATCAGATACAGTCCATTACACCAACAGTCTACAAGCTTTTTAAAAGTCAGATAAGTTACAAAAGACTAGTTCGTCAACATGGCTAAAATTATAATGTGGGTTCTGTCCACTATTGGGTTGCGTTGGTGTTATTTACGTCGCGTACAAAAAGACGTAAGGGCCTACGTCACGCCCCTTTCGCCGACGACCAGGAAGTACTTTTTGAGGTACAATTTGCGGTGGAAAACCACCCCACGGGTTCCGGAGTTTACTACAAACCGAGTATAGTCGGGTAGAGTCGCGTGCTACATTTGCGGTGGAAAAGCGCCATATCAGTTTGGTAGCTGCCATTCTAACCTGAAAGGTGACTTACCTCTGACACTGACATCACCTAACCAATAAACCTGCTTCCTGTATTTACATACTGAAGTGGAGCTTTTCCCACTGAAGGGGTATTGTATAGCAAACTGATCAAGTGTGTGTGACATTAGGGTTGGTGCTCTGACGCCACCCTCTTTGAGTACACAACCGCACACACACGCACAAACACACACACACACACACACGCACACACACACACACACACACACACTCTGTAGTCTTTTCTTCCCTGAGCAAACATGTTACCGAGAAAACCAGCCTCTCTTTCCTCAGTGCTAGAAACATTCAGGCCAGGGGGAGGGAGCTACATTACATGAGGAGCACAGAGAGCAGCTGTACTGTGGAGAGCCCTCCTGACAGGGGCCTACATCTTCCAGAGAGAGTGCCCTGGTGGGCCCCAACACCTGGCACAGCCCCAGCTGGCATGAGGGCCTCTGCCAACAGCTACCCATCACCTGAGGATGTTGATGACAATCAGTCCTTAACAGACACTCAGGGGGGGGGGGGGGTGCTTTTATCAGCTTCTCCTCTTTCTGCACCTGTTCCCCTCACGGTCCTCCATCTCCCCTCATCTTCCCTCCATCTTCCCTAAATCTTCCCTCATCTTCCCTCATCTTTTGCTCTTTATGTATTTTCTCTCTCCACTTCAATATTCCCTTTCAGCCCCAAGACTCAAGGCTCAGGCACCAGTAAGGAAATGTGTGTGTGTTCGTGTTTTGCAAACGCAGTATGAGGGTGTGTGTGTACATTTCTGTAGCCCATGTGCATGTGTGTATAGCACGTGTGTGTGTGTCTGCGTTGCACGTGTGTGAGTGTGTGCCTGTACAGAATATGGGTCACCCCAGCTTCCTGTAGACTCCTCTGCATTGTTCCTCCAGCTCACATCATCTCTCTGGGGATGACAGGAGGCCCCAGACACACTCAGCACAACATGGCTCAGCCTAAAGACCCCAGTTATCTCAGCCCACAGATAGAAGAAGAAGACATTTGAATTCCAAGGCTCCTTTCTCAGTACTCAAGGACACTGTACATTGGTACAAAATATTTCAAAGAAGCAGGAAAATTAGTGACACAATAACATTAAAAACAACAGAAAGAAGCAGTGCAGATAAGATGAAGTGGAATAACCTGTAGTAAAGAAATGTGCTATGAGTTGAAACCTGGGTTTTCTGACTGTTTAATTTGAGGAAATCTTATTTCAGTGATGCAATTGGTAAGGGAGGTGGGTGGGTGAATGGATGAGGGTTTAGAGATCAGCAGAGCCTACAGAGGAGGATCTCAGTCCCTCTGGGGCTCTGGGATGTTTCACACACACCTCAAAGGGATAAAGAGTTTGGGAAGTGCAGAGTGAAGGCTTTACCATGGTGGTCTTATCAATAAGTCATGAGTGAGGTTGACCTCCATCTCCTCTTAATGCCTTCCACCGCTCTCTACTCTGCACACTCTGCTGCTCATCTTTCCAGGCTTATAGCAGCTCTTTCATTGTCAACCTTAAACCATTTTGATTACGCGATTAATGAGGGCACAGGCTTGTTTACAGTGTCATGGAGATGCTTTCTATTCTCACTGCAATGTGCGTAGCAGCTGTGCATAGTAGCATTTCCCTGATGTTAACATGCAGCAGTCCTGAAGCCTTAACACAGACAAACAAGTTTGATCGATGATAAATGTCCAAACATCTCAGCTCTGTGTCTCAAAGGGACATGATACAGGGAGTCAGATCTGCTCTGCAGCTACCGGAACACGCTAGCACACTGCTGAAAGAGAGAGATGAGGTCACAAGCTTTACAGCCAATCAGAAGAATCATGGTGATGATTGTGTACTGGTTTGATTCAATCTTGATTAATCAACTTGTTTGACTGAATCTTTCAAGGAGCTGTAATGAGTTGGGTGGATGGACTGGTACTGTCACACATCCTTTAGGAACGGTTTGATTCTGCAGATTCAATCGATGAGCAGATCGATGTCCAATATTCATGTACTGGAGTAAAAATGATGGACAAGACAACTTTATCCAAACAACATTTAGACTGCAGAAAAAGTCCCTATAAACATGCCCACATAATATTCACTTTATGAGTGCTTAGGAAATGCACCAAATAGAAATCCTCCTGGGATCTCTACTGTTGATCTGGTTGTAATTCAGTTTGACGGGAGGCAGGAAGTGTGTCTGTGGTCATTGAGCTCCAGGCTCCAGACCAGATAAGAGCTGGCAGGCTGGAGGACACTGGGATGCTGCTCAGAGAAACTCAGGGAACAGCATGTTCCAACACTACCTGGTGTGTGTGTTCAGACTAACTGTCTCTGCCTGCTCTGGCCACACACACACACACACTCTCTCACACACTCGCACACACACACACTCTCACACACACGCACACACTCTCACTCAAACACACACACACTCTCTCACACACACACACACTCTCACTCAAACACACACACACTCTCTCACACACACTCTCACTCAAACATACACATACACACACACACACACACACACACATCAAGGATGTGACATGTCTACCTGTTAGGAAACTAATCACTGCCTTTTCCACATCACCTGCAGAACTGTCACTGATACTTTGCATGTCAATCAAGTTTGACACGGCACACAAACAGCTAATCACTCCAAGGACACGTCAATAACTGCTGAGGAAATCATCTCACCTCTGTCAATCATCTGAATCCCATAGCAACTGGCAGTCATGTGATCAGCTTTGTTGGTGAAATGTGGTTAAAGGTGAAGCTTAGCAGACTGGGTGTTGCATGATGTCATATTCATGACCCAGAACAGCAGCTCAGTGTGTTCAGAACACATGTATCCTTTTACAAAGTGTCTCCTGGTTCATCAAGACACAAACACATCCATGGAGAGACACACACACACACACACACATCCATGGAGAGACACACACACACACATGACATGGGCCCATCATAATCCTCAGCATGACTATGGGCTGCTGTAACAGGCAGGCATGCTATCCCATTTTCTCAGCCTCCCGTTGAGTTCAATGGTGCAGAAAATGGAAAAAATAGATTAGACCATCTGAGCTTGTGACTGGGCAGCCATATCTCCCTCTCCTCTTTCACCTGGACTCTTCACTCCCAATCAATACTTTCTTGTCTCTCCAGCTATCCTCCTCCACGGATCCTCCCCTTCTCCCTTTTCTCTTTCACTGACCCCCTCTCACCACCTCCACCCTCTCACCTCCTCCACCCTCTCACCTCCTCCACCCTCTCATCACCTCCACCCTCTCACCACCTCCACCCTCTCACCACCTCCACCCTCTCACCACCTCCACCCTCTCACCTCCTCCACCCTCTCACCACCTCCACCCTCTCACCACCTCCACCCTCTCACCTCCTCCACCCTCTCACCACCTCCACCCTCTCACCACCTCCACCCTCTCACCACCTCCACCCTCTCACCTCCTCCACCCTCTCACCACCTCCACCCTCTCACCTCCTCCACCCTCTCACCACCTCCACCCTCTCACCTCCTCCACCCTCTCACCACCTCCACCCTCTCACCTCCTCCACCCTCTCACCACCTCCACCCTCTCACCACCTCCACCCTCTCACCACCTCCACCCTCTCACCTCCTCCACCCTCTCACCACCTCCACCCTCTCACCTCCTCCACCCTCTCACCACCTCCACCCTCTCACCACCTCCACCCTCTCACCTCCTCCACCCTCTCACCACCTCCACCCTCTCACCACCTCCACCCTCTCACCTCCTCCACCCTCTCACCTCCTCCACCCTCTCACCTCCTCCACCCTCTCACCTCCTCCACCCTCTCACCACCTCCACCCTCTCACCTCCTCCACCCTCTCACCACCTCCACCCAGCATCTGAGGGAAATCAGCTTGTCTGTTCATGCTGAGTGGAGTCAGATCCCAAGAACCCACATAGCTGCTGCTCTGTGTGTAGGGGGGAGGTGGAGGGAGGGCAGAGGGGGGTTAAGGAAGGAGGTGGGGAGCAGCTTTTGTCTCATCCAACCTCCTCCTCCCCCTCTTGCTCTGGAAGCCCCCAGATAGCTAAATATTTCATGGCTCCATTTCTATTCCACTGCTGTGGTTGACTGCTCGTCTTGCATCAGGATGCACAGCCTTGCTCCGCAGAGGGAGGGGACTCTGAGCGCCGCTCAGTCAGTCACCCTGTGTTCCAGTCAGTCACCCTGTGTTCCAGTCAGTCACCCTGTGTTCCAGTCAGTCACCCTGTGTTCCAGTCAGTCGCCCTGTGTTCCAGTCAGTCGCCCTGTGTTCCAGTCAGTCACCCTGTGTTCCAGTCAGTCGCCCTGTGTTCCAGTCAGTCACCCTGTGTTCCAGTCAGTCACCCTGTGTTCCAGTCAGTCGCCCTGTGTTCCAGTCAGTCGCCCTGTGTTCCAGCCAGTCACCCTGTGTTCCAGTCAGTCACCCTGTGTTCCAGTCAGTCGCCCTGTGTTCCAGTCAGTCGCCCTGTGTTCCAGTCAGTGTGAGGGCGGCCAGCAACAGGGGCAGTAGGTGAGGGTGACACACCTGGGCTGAGTGGGGGACAAGGGTCTGGGGTGACGGAGTGGGGGTGGGGGTGGGGGGGGGGACCTCACTCCCTAACAACCCTTTTATATAGCTAAGTCACTCCCCCCACCACCACTACCCCCAATCCACCTCCCCTCTTCTTCCCCCCCGGTCCCTGTAATGATGGACATGTTGTAGCAGTGGGCTTCCTCCGAGCACCTGACTGATTGGCTGGCTGTGATCGCCTGGCTGATTGGCTGACTGCGACTGAATGGGGACATCAAGCCTCTGCAGAAGCCTGGCTGATGTAAACCAAGGCTGTGTATACTTCACAAGGGAGCAGAATGCAGGCTGCATCAAAGCAAACGAGCAAAGCATTGATAGGGGGGGGGGGGGGGGGGGGTGACTGGGGGAGTGGGAAGGGCTTAGGGTAAACCCTGTTTCTTAGGGTAAACCCTGTTTCTTAGGGTAAACCCTGTTTCTTAGGGTAAACCCTGTTTCTTAGGGTAAACCCTGTTTCTTAGGGTAAACCCTGTTTCTTAGGGTTAACCCTGTTTCTTAGGGTAAACCCTGTTTCTTAGGGTAAACCCTGTTTCTTAAGCACACTGGTTCTGGGACAGTCTACAAGCTCATTATGGTATTTGTACAATAGACGGGTCATCTTGCTCTGATTCTGTACAGAACATCATCTCTATTAGACTGAGAGGAGTCATTATGGTCTGTGAGATCCTTCCACCTTAATCGTTATTGAACACACACACACACACACACTTTAACACATTCTACACAGCCATGTCCCACAGCTCCTCATCCTGGTCTGTAGTGTCTCCAGAGGCTGCAGTCTAATTCACCCTGACTATAGACCCTGGGGCTTCTCTGCTCTGATGGATGTTCTGTCTCTACGCTCGTTTTCTCTGCTGTTTCTTTACTGTGTGTAGGAGACTGAGGGAACCCCCTCTCTCTCTCTCTCCGTCTCTCTCTCACTCTCTCTCAGTGTCTCTATCTCTCTCCTCCATCTCCCTCTCTCTCTGTCTCTCTTTCTTTCTTCCCTCCCTCTCTCTCTCTTTCCTCTCCATCTCTCTCTCTCTCCTCCCGCTCTCTCTCTCCTCTCCATATCTTTCACTCCCTACCCTCCATATCTCACTCCCTACCCTCCATATCTCTCTCCCTCCTCTCCATCTCTCTCTCCCTCCCCTCCTTGTCTCTCCCTCCTCTCCATCTCTCTCTCTCTTCCCTCCATCTCTCTCTCTAAAGGTATTAAAATGTGAATGAATCAAGCTTTTATAAGAGGAGGATGGTTAAGTTAAAACACTGGACAAATCTAAAGAAGGTTTGTTTTAACTGACTGCAGCTTAGACTGCAGCTTACTGGCTTCTTTCCTGCTGGTTATCAGATATAAGCTACCCTGCTGGTTAAGTAGGCTGTCTGTCGGACACAATCAACATAGGTTAATCGTGTGTGTGAGTGTGTATGTGTGTGTGTGTGTGTGTGTGTGTATTTGTCCTCCTGTTCCATTAGACAACAGAATAATAATTATTTAACTGTCTAGTCTGCCTTGACCATCGTCGACCCGGTTTTCAGGGTCTAAAGGCAGAAACACAGAAAGGTGCAGTTTGCTGCATTGCACCTGTTCAAATAAACACACGAACTTTACAATGAGAGGAAAGTACAACCTGTCTGTTAAACTACGACTGATTCAAGAATTATGCATTATAACGCGTTATAAATGTGACAGTAAAGCCAAATATCGGTGGAATTAGTCGCTACTGAAATGTAAAACAAACTGACTGTAGCAAATAATTGTAAACCAGGATGATCAGACAGTCTGTGATCTCATGATCTCACCGGAGGGAATCTCCCTTTAGAGATGCTGACAGGCATGCAGTCTAGAGACATTCATGCAGTCTAGAGACATATTCATGCATTTTAGAGACATATTAATGCTTTTTAGAGACATATTCATGCTTTTTAGAAACATATTAATGTCCGTCAGAAAATGATTCTAATATCTGAACAAAGTGCAGTTCTCCTACCTGAAACACTTTGCTGTTAATGCAGTGAAGAAGAGCTTCCCGAATAACCTGATTCCCCCTAACCTGGTATCAGCCCCGCTGTACTGGTGTGAAGCCAGCTGTACTGGTGTGAAGCCAGCTGTACTGATCCTCTCCTCTCCTGCCCCCCGGTGTACTGATCCTCTCCTCTCCTCCCCCGGTGTCTCTCTCCTCCCCCCGGTGTCTCTCCTCCCCCCGGTGTCTCTCTCCTCCCCCGGTGTCTCCTCCCCCCGGTGTCTCTCTCCTCCCCCGGTGTCTCCTCCCCCGGTGTCTCTCTCCTCCCCCGGTGTCTCTCTCCTCCCCCGGTGTCTCTCTCGGGGTGTTCCCCTGTGAAGGAGGCTGATCAGCGCTGCTGTCCGGTTCATTATATCTGTATGATAAGAAAAGGCTGTGTGTTTTATGTCCTCTTGAATTTAAATGACACTTAAAATACACAATAACGTACCAAATAATTACCAAATAGTTATATTTACTCACCTTATTAAAGAAAGAATTTGTTGCATTCAACAGATTAAATGTTTGCAATGTAGAGCCACCGTTCACACTAAAATATGAATAATGATGGATTTCTGAAACAGTAGCGACCTCCCGTCCATAGGGGGCAGCATATTATTATGTCATTATTATATCGTCACTTCCCATCTCAGCTAACAGAAGCTACACGAACACTTCTGCTCTTAAAACATCTTTATCTGAAGGATGGAGGAATATTCTGGAGACGAGGTATAGTTTATATAAAAGACATAATACTGAAGATATTTACTGTTTTAACAGAGCTAGTTTAGTTATTAAACATCTCGTAGTTCTTAGTTAGCTCAGCTAGCTTAGCTTGACGTCTTCAGTTCAGTATTTTTATCTCAGGTTTCTTTCTCTGCCTTCATAATATTAATGTTTTCAACCTTGTGTTACATAATTTATATTGTTCACAGAACCTTGTTTAAAACAGTCTAGATGTGCTTGTACAGTTACATAAGGTTAGATCAGTATCCTGGCCTGTTACATGTTCCACTGGATCTGATATAAATCACTTCATATGTTGTTGTTCTTATGGTCAAAGTGCAATAATAATATTAATAATATTACTGTCTGTAATACTCTGTATGTAATACTCTGTAGACTCTGTAATACTCTGTATGTAATACTCTGTAGACTCTGTAATACTCTGTCATATTCTTGTCTATATTTCTCTCACTTCACACTCGAGACAGGAATAATTTCACTTGACCTCTTACTTGACTTTTACTTTTTATTCTGTTATTATTCTTATTTATATTGTACTATATCGTGTCCCCTTTATCGTTATATTACCCTGCAACTCAGTGTGCTGTACTTTACCCTGCTGCTGTTGTGAACTGCATTCCCCCCTGGGGGACAAGTAAAGGTTTGTCTTACTCTTTTTAGGTGTCTTTCAATTCCGATGAGGCCAGTGTGTCAGTGAAGGAGGTAAGTAACTGTTGTGTGTTTGAGATGAACCTCCAGTCACACATGGTGGGTGAATGATCCTCTTCTGTTTGTCAGTGTATTGAAAACATTATAGGTGGACTGGATTATAACCAGAATAAAGTTAACCAGTGGACCGCCAGTATCGTGGAACATTCTTTGACCCAGCTGGTTAAACAGGGAAGACCATTCAAGTTCATAGGTAAGACACTTTCTCTAAACCTTGTTTGTCATCATCATAGCAATTACATGTCAGATGAACCAGGGCCTATTTACAGTTTGGACTCTTAGTTAAGGGACCTGTATCCATGGAGATGGGGAAAGTGTGTGTGTCCTATATAACTGTATCCATGGAGATGGGGGAAGTGTGTGTGTCCTGTATAAGATCATCATTAGCCACTAATGGAACATTGGTTCTCTGTTTGTCAGTAAACTGTGCTGTCATGCAGAAGAGTGGTGCTGGTCTGCATACTGCTAACTCCTGCTACTGGGACACTGCAACTGATGGTGAGGAAACCAACACTATGCTAACTCTCTGTCCTCAACTCTGCCCTGCACTATCTCACTTAAGGCAGATAAAGGATTTTCTTATCTTAAAAATACACAGGATGTACAGTAATCAAATATTAAAATACAAAGGATGTAATCAGATCTAAACAGGGCTTAAAAAGGGGCATGATGGCCACAGATGGTAGTAAAGTAACGAGTAGCCTTAAATCCAGTTACTGCACATAATATTGCACATGGTATTGCATAATATTATACGTCGGTGGTATAATCTGTGTGCAATATTTCATAAATATTGCACATAGAAGTGGTCATGGTCGTGGTTCAGCAGCAGTGTTTGTTGAACAGTCTGACAGCAGCAGGAAGGAAGGACCTGCAGAATCTCTCCTTCACACACTGAGGGTGAATCAGCCTATTGCTGAAGCTGCTCTCCAGAGCGGACAGTGAGTCCTACAGGGGGTGTGACTCATGGTCCAGTATAGAGGTCAGCTTTGCCAGGACTCGTCTGTTGCTCACCTGCTGCACTGATTTTGCTGCTGCAACAGGCCACACCTTACAGCTGACCACCCTGTAGAGCAGGGCTGGGCAATTCCAGTCCTCGAGGGCCGCTGTCCTGAAGGTTTTTGATGTTTTCCTGCTCCAGCACACCTGATTCTAATGACCGGGTCTTTATCAAGCTCTGTGGAAGCCTCATCATGACCCATTCATTAGATTATTATTATAAGGTGTGCTGGAGCAGGGAAACATCTAAAACCTTCAGGACAGTGGCTCTCTGGGACCAAAGTTGCCCTGCTGTACAGGACAGGTGACACCACTGCTGAGTCATAGAAAGTCTTCAGGGTTGACCTCTTCTGATTGGTCACTCGTGGCTTCTGTTCCACAGGCAGCTGCACGGTCAGGTGGGAGAATCGTACCATGTACTGCGTCGTGAGCGTGTTCGCGGTTGCCGTGACGTTGTAAGATGGGGTCGTGCCCTTTCCCTTCCTGCTCTCCTCTTGCACCGAGATGCACGCGCACATACAGGAACGCAAGACCACCGCCCAGCCTTGAAGATCCAATGCTGTTTATCCAGAACAAGACCTGTCTGTTGTACAAAAAGAAAACATCTCCCACATTTACAAACATGGGAACCTGAGGATGAACACTGGTGATATTGTGATCCAGAGCTCAGTATGTCAGCAAAATGTCCATTCTAAACTGTAGTGAGACAGCTGTTCTTTTGGGACCAGGAAAATGGCACAACCTAGTCTAGTAGATAGTCAACACCAATATGATATCTTATCACTGTAAAGGAATTTACAAAGGTGTTAACATTCATTTGTTCAAGAATTGCCAATCCTAAAACCCTATTTAATTATAACAGCATAATCTAGAGTGGGCCATAGCTTCTGCCTGCCTCGTGTAGTACTGCAGTAGAACACTTTCCAGACCAGCAGGTTTGGTTCATTCTTAGGTAAGACTCATGTAAGGTGGTTCCCTGTTTGTCTGAGGGTAGCAGTTGCCATATATGACAGAAAAAATTGATCTAATAAGATGTAAAACCACAAACGGAACATATTTATTGGAAATTAAACCCCTGGACTATGAGCGGTCTTCATGGTTTTGCTGCTTTAGCTTGTTTCCCAATTAAATCATTTTATTACCCTATGGCTTTGTAATGACTTGTAACTGTAATCTTGTATGACCATGTGTTTATTACGTGCTGATCAGATGATCCACCAGGGGGCCGTCACAGTGTCTCAAGCCCAGGATCAAGCTCCTGTTCTGGGCTTCACACTCCTGGACGCAACTTCATGCGTGGAACATCCAAGAGCTCAGATGTAAATAAACACTATCCATGAATGGGACTGTTAATTTGATTTGACTTCATCACAACTATTTAAGGCATTTTAGAGATGATCTGCGTCTCATAGCATCTATCTTCTCTGGACCCACACTGTCAGCTGGCACCACTGCATGATGTTCAGCAGATTCTTGCTGTGTCTGTCACTGCTGCCGTGCCGCGTTGCGCTGAATCCAGAACAGAAATCGTCAAGGTAACACATTACATTTACATTTATTCATTTTTTTTGAAAAACAAAACACAAACTCAACGCACCGGTTGTGAAGAGTTTATTTGTTTTACATTAAGGCAAATTTTAATGTAACAAAACAAACCATAGTTCTGAACTCTAAAGTCAGTGTAAAGAAGATTTAGCATCAGCGGTCAGATTTATGGGGTCCGGCGTCTGGAATGTGTTTGCTTTTGATCAAGCTTCTAAAGTAAACCAAGCACAAGTCAGTCCTGACAGACTGAAACTGCTGCATGTCTTTTCTAGTGTGTGTTTCTGGAGGACACACCTGCCTTTCCAGTGTGTTTCTAGAGGACACACACCTGCCTTTCCAGTGTGTTTCTAGAGGACACACCTGCCTTTCCAGTGTGTTTCTGGAGGACACACCTGCCTTTCCAGTGTGTTTCTAGAGGACACACACCTGCCTTTACAGTGTGTTTCTGGAGGACACACACCTGCCTTTCCAGTGTGTTTCTAGAGGACACACACCTGCCTTTCCAGTGTGTTTCTAGAGGACACACACCTGCCTTTCCAGTGTGTTTCTAGAGGACACACACCTGCCTTTCCAGTGTGTTTCTAGAGGACACACCTGCCTTTCCATTTGACCACCAGAGGTCAGTGCAACCTTCTACAAAAAGAGTATAATTAAAGTGCACATGATAAATCACTTTAGTCAAATCTCTATAGAACTTTATATCATAACCTTTAATCATTTGAGGTAAATTTGTTTATTCACATTAACATTAGGTTTCCAAATTAATTTCGAATCCAAGGATAGCTTCTCTTAATACATACAATGCAGACCATTACTGGAATACTGGAGGTTAAGAGTCCTTGTGCAACTGCAATGCAAAAGATGGACTGGAGAGGAAAAAAGCACAAAATTGAAAACATTTTTAAGATACAAATAGTCTAAAGACACTTTTTACTATCCCATAAAATAAATGCCTTTTAAAATAGATACTGTGCAATTCAGTGTACTGTTAGTGCCTATAGTAAGGAAATGAGCAGCATGTGTGGACAGATAAACAGAAACAACAGCATGGTTAGCAAATAAACAGCAAATTAGACCCAATCAAAACATGTCACCACAACAGCAAAGCTCACAAGCTGAACCTAAAACACACCTGCTTAGGAATCATGTTGTAAACATGCAGTGATGTGAGAAGAGATGGACACATGGAGCAGCAGGTGTCCTTAACATCCTGTGTGTGTTAGAGAGGAGAGTGGCTGATCCTTTATAATACTGAAGACCCTCCTCATCCCTCAGGTGTGTTAGACCCTCCTCATACCTCAGGTGTGTTAGACCCTCCTCATACCTCAGGTGTGTTAGTCCCTCCTCATATCTCAGGTGTGTTAGACCCTCCTCATATCTCAGGTGTGTTAGTCCCTCCTCATATCTCAGGTGTGTTAGACCCTCCTCATATCTCAGGTGTGTTAGTCCCTCCTCATACCTCAGGTGATAGTCCTTCCTCATACCTCAGGTGTGTTAGTCCCTCCTCATATCTCAGGTGTGTTAGTCCCTCCTCATACCTCAGGTGATAGTCCCTCCTCAGCACGTTATGATAAAGCTCTTACCAGGAAGTAGAAAAGTAAATGCTTGGTCACAGCCGTTAAAAGTAAAAGATTAATAAATAACTGTACAACTGTAACTGTACAAAACTGTTTTCCAACTCTAGATATTTACAATCATACAGAGAAGTCTGTTTTTAGAACATCATGCACACTTCTTCCTCATGCTGATGTAAACAATACAATCATCCCAATAACAGCTCCATGTGATTCAGCAATGCAGCATATTTAGTGGAAGTGACAGAAGATCAAAGCTGTCTAAAAAAGGGTTAAGGTGTCTAAACTCTGCATCCTCTATCAACCTGAGCAGATTCCTCTGAGCATCAACTGAACTCTTAATCCCACCGTCCTTCATTTTCCCTTAAAGAAACCAGTCGTCTGAACCTAGATGGTCAAAACTGTCTACTAAAGATTTAGCCTAAGAATTAGAAGGCAGTTCTGCCTGGATTCTTGTTTAAACAAGGTAAGGCAGGAAATCTCACTTTGTCATATGACCTGTGCACTCAGAGCGGAGTGCTTCTAAAACATTATCTGAATGAAAAGTGAGGGACGAGGCTTTAGGATTAAAGTCTCATGTGGCTAGTTGTGTAGAGTTCCTAGTTTCCTAGATTATTAGATTATACATAATTAAGTTTTTAGATACCCTCAATACCATATTTGATAATATGCCGCCTTTTTCCTTTTCAAAGTTGAAGATGCACTCTTAGCAGTTTTTCAGGTTCAATACGAGGGTTTTAGACACAAATACTTTTGGTAAAGAGAAAGGTCAGATTTGATATGAGGTTGATGTTAAGAGTTTTAGAGTGTTAACTGAAATTACAGCCTTGAAGGATCAGTGTGGCACTTAAAGGGTTTCAAAGCGTGACAGATGTTGTGTTGCCACAGTGTGGATCTTTTGTTGGTACATCTCAGATTAAAAATAACCAATCATGTCTTTCCACATTTGATTGGAAATCCATGCAAGTAAGCTACGCCACATGGTGACCTTGTGACCTTGTGTCCATCTTCTAGGCCAATGAGCTCCCATCATCCTTCTCAGGATTTCCATAATGCAAGTATGCAGGATTGCATTTTAGCATGTATGACTATATGTCTAGAGTATAAAATCAGGCTGTACAATGGCCAGACAGATCGCCATTCACCTCCTTCTGCACCTCCTGGTCCAAGTCATCGAGCACATGACAGGTCATCATCTCATCCATGGTGTCATACTTTGTTGTGTCATTGGCCACATCATATTCCATGTGTGTCTCACTGGCTGCCTCTTTGTGGTTGGTGGGATCAGGACCTGGTGGTTCCACAGCAGCTTTCCCCATTGGCCTGGCCTCTATCTTCTCTGGGTTTGATTGGCAGATGAGGCAGAGCAAGGCAGAGCAGTCCCAGAGCCCCTGGGTCATGTTAGAGGAGAACAGCTTCCTGCAGGGGTGGCAGAACTGGTAGAACATCAGCATGAAGAAGATGGCCATGGCGTAGGCCAGCAGCAGCTGCAGCACTAAGAGTGGGGCGCAGACAAACTCGTAAAAGTCTGTCTTGTTGACGTACCAAAGGAGGAGGAGCGAGGCGTTCTCCACGAAGCGCAGCATGTAGTACACGGCCATGCGGTACCAGTTCTGGGACTTGTTGATCAGATCCGGGTCGTTGAGCTTCAGTTGCACGGCCGACCAGCAGAACATGTTGATCCCAGCATAGAGGAAGGTGAGCAGGCACAGGACGATCGTGGTCCCCACACGTGTCAGAGTCTTCTCGATGTTCTCCGGGAAAGGGGAGTGGCTCTGCCAGAAGAGCACCCAGGGGTAGAAGAAGAAAAGCAGGAAGTTGATGAGGACAACAGGAAGGACCCAGAGCTGCAGGACGGAGCTGAACAGGACCAGGACAGTGACCCGGGTGGCGATCTCAAAGCTCCTCCACAGGAAGATGCAGAGATAGGCTCCGGGGCTGACGTCCACCTCGTAATCGTCATACTTGATCTTAATGGCCAGGATGTTGCAGCGCAGCGCGCCATAAACTATTGACAGCAGGGAGATCACCATCAAGGTGCCTGAGAGAGAGAGAGAGAGAGAGAGAGAGAGAGAGAGAGAGAAGCAGTCAAATGAAGCTCTCACTATCTGTCCGGCAGATAGAGACAGGACTAGAGACAGGACTAGTGACAGGACTAGAGACAGGACTAGCAGAGACAGGACTAGAGACAGGACTAGAGACAGGACTAGAGACAGGACTAGAGACAGGACTAGAGACAGGACTAGAGACAGGACTAGTGACAGGACTAGCAGAGACAGGACTAGACAGGACTAGAGACAGGACTAGAGACAGGACTAGAGACAGGACTAGTGACAGGACTAGTGACAGGACTAGAGACAGGACTAGCAGAGACAGGACTAGAGACAGGACTAGAGACAGGACTAGAGACAGGACTAGAGACAGGACTAGAGACAGGACTAGAGACAGGACTAGTGACAGGACTAGCAGAGACAGGACTAGACAGGACTAGAGACAGGACTAGAGACAGGACTAGAGACAGGACTAGAGACAGGACTAGAGACAGGACTAGAGACAGGACTAGTGACAGGACTAGCAGAGACAGGACTAGAGACAGGACTAGAGACAGGACTAGAGACAGGACTAGCAGAGACAGGACTAGACAGGACTAGAGACAGGACTAGTGACAGGACTAGAGACAGGACTAGCAGAGACAGGACTAGACAGGACTAGAGACAGGACTAGCAGAGACAGGACTAGAGACAGGACTAGTGACAGGACTAGAGACAGGACTAGCAGAGACAGGACTAGACAGGACTAGAGACAGGACTAGCAGAGACAGGACTAGAGACAGGACTAGAGACAGGACTAGAGACAGGACTAGCAGAGACAGGACTAGACAGGACTAGTGACAGGACTAGCAGAGACAGGACTAGACAGGACTAGTGACAGGACTAGAGACAGGACTAGACAGGACTAGTGACAGGACTAGCAGAGACAGGACTAGACAGGACTAGTGACAGGACTAGCAGAGACAGGACTAGACAGGACTAGTGACAGGACTAGCAGAGACAGGACTAGAGACAGGACTAGAGACAGGACTAGAGACAGGACTAGCAGAGACAGGACTAGACAGGACTAGTGACAGGACTAGCAGAGACAGGACTAGACAGGACTAGAGACAGGCGAGGAGGACAGTTGTTCCCTGTCTGAAAACACATCCCCTTGTGAACTGTGACACCAACTGCTTCACAGCTCTAAAGTCAAAATAAGATCAAATGTATTTCAATCCATCTCTCTACCTTCTTTCTCTCCCACTGTCTGTTCCACCATGAATTTACATCAATCAACTGATGCAACCGTCAGTGTGGAACAAGGAGTTGCATAACACCACTTTGACTCATGAAAACACCATCCGCTTAGTTCCAATATGGTACTTAGCTAATCTGCCCACACCACAGTGTTGCCTCACACTACTGGCAGTGCAATACAAAGGAACGTGGTGGGGATGTGTGTGGGTGAGTGTGTGGGGGGGCAGAGGGGGGTTAGAAGGGAGATGGAGGGAGGAAAATGTGTCTGTGGTGTGGGCAGATTAGCCCATCTCAAAATATAGACTACCAGCGGAGAGCTTGTTCCTTTTAACTAGAGAGAGGAGTATGCAAAGGCCTACTGCACAGGATCAAGCCTGCTGTGTACACCACATGTACACACATGCATACACACAAACTGTCTCTCTACACACACAGAGAACCCCCCCCACCTCTGCCAATAGAGAAGCCTCGCTGCAGAATGCTGATGTAGAGCTGCAGGGTGAGCTGTGGTGCCGAGCCCAGGAAGGCCTGGATGACGGAGGTCCTAGCGAAGGCTGCTCGGTGTGTGAACAGCTTCCCCTCCGCCTGGCCCACCTGCCGCTCCACCTCCTCTGACTTCCCCCCCCGGGGCACCTGCCTCTTCCTGGTGATGCTGACATAGGGCTCCTCCACACGACCAACACTGCCGTAAATGCAGAAGGCCTCCAGACACCTGTGGCAGAGCAACAGGAGGTAAGGATCACTGTAAGGGCAACAGGAAGTAAGGATTACTGTAAGGGCAACAGGAAGTAAGGATCACTGTAAGGGCAACAGGAAGTAAGGATCACTGTAAGGGCAACAGGAAGTAAGGATCACTGTAAGGGCAACAGGAAGTAAGGATCACTGTAAGGGCAACAGGAAGTAAGGATCACTGTAAGGGCAACAGGAAGTAAGGATCACTGTAAGGGCAACAGGAAGTAAGGATCACTGTAAGGGCAACAGGAAGTAAGGATCACTGTAAGGACAACAGGAAGTAAGGATCACTGTAAGGGCAACAGGAAGTAAGGATCACTGTAAGGGCAACAGGAAGTAAGGATCACTGTAAGGGCAACAGGAAGTAAGGGGCCTGGCCTGCCAGTTCAGCAGCCCACAAGACCGAGACCAGCCCGGCCAGACTGGGACAGACTGTTTATCAGTATGAACAACTCCATGCAATGATAGCTTGGTCTCCAACTCAATGAAGATAATCTAAACTAAACTGGGTCAGTCATGGACAGTGTATCTGTGTGGGTGTTAAGGATTACAGACCTGAATGGTGATATATATACTTCATTACTAAGGCATAATCACATTCAGTAGGTCTACCAGTGGTCTGTACTGTACATGTGATAAGAGGAAATAAAGGCACCATGAATATTGAATAAGCAGGAAACAGGGTCACATAGTCACTTGAGAGTGGAGTCAAATCAACATGTACAGTATTACTGTACCCAGTGTGGAGATCCACAGCAGCACATACAAATACAACTTGTCTCATTGGAATGTGGTTTAAGTTGACATTAGGGAGATGATCGTCCATTAAGATGAATGTTGGAGGAAGTCTTGTGTCTCTGATATTACAGCCTGGCTGGGTGTGTTGACAGAGATATGGTCCTTGCAGTTGCAAGCAGCAAAATGTGCTATTCTTAGATTGTCAGCTCAGCAGAATGTGCCGATGCTTGTTGACTCTGGGAGAGACTAGGAGTGAAGAAGATAGAGACACAACTAGACAAGAGAGAGAGACAGACAGACTGAGAGAGGCAGACAGACAGACTGAGAGAGGCAGACAGACAGAGAGACAGACAGACTGAGAGAGGCAGACATACAGACTGAGAGAGGCAGACAGACAGACTGGCGCAGAGAGTGAAAGAAGACAGCATCCTAGCTTGAAGGTACTTAAGAAGACTGTATATTCCCCCTCACAGCAGCCCCCTCACCGCAGCCTCACACCAGCCCCTCACACACCAGCCCCTCAAAAACCAGCCCCCCTCACAGCAGCCTCACAGCAGCCCCCCTCACAGCAGCCTCACAGCAGCCTCACAGCAGCCTCACAGCAGCCTCACAGCAGCCCCCCACACAGCAGCCTCACAGCAGCCCCCCTCACAGCAGCCTCACAGCAGCCCCCCACACAGCAGCCTCACAGCAGCCCCCCTCACAGCAGCCTCACAGCAGCCTCACAGCAGCCTCACAGCAGCCCCCCACACAGCAGCCTCACAGCAGCCCCCCTCACAGCAGCCTCACAGCAGCCCCCCTCACAGCAGCCTCACAGCAGCCCCCCTCACAGCAGCCTCACAGCAGCCCCCCACACAGCAGCCTCACAGCAGCCCCCCTCACAGCAGCCTCACAGCAGCCCCCCACACAGCAGCCTCACAGCAGCCCCCCTCACAGCAGCCTCACAGCAGCCCCCCTCACAGCAGCCCCCCTCACAGCAGCCTCCCTCACAGCAGCCCCCCTCACAGCAGCCCCCCTCACAGCAGCCTCACAGCAGCCCCCCTCACAGCAGCCTCACAGCAGCCCCCCACACAGCAGCCTCACAGCAGCCCCCCTCACAGCAGCCTCACAGCAGCCCCCCTCACAGCAGCCTCACAGCAGCCCCCCTCACAGCAGCCCCCCTCCCAGCAGCCCCCCTCACAGCAGCCCCCCTCACAGCAGCCCCCCTCCCAGCAGCCCCCCTCACAGCAGCCCCCCACACAGCAGCCTCACAGCAGCCTCACAGCAGCCTCACAGCAGCCTCACAGCAGCCCCCCTCACAGCAGCCTCACAGCAGCCCCCCTCACAGCAGCCCCCCTCACAGCAGCCTCACAGCAGCCTCACAGCAGCCTCACAGCAGCCTCACAGCAGCCCCCCTCCCAGCAGCCCCCCTCACTAATGGATGACTGGTTTTTGTACTGCAGCAGTGCATCAATTATAGCGATACATCAAACTCTATGAGGGCATTGATCGCCCCTGCGTTTAATGTCGTTGTAAATGGGGGACTGCAGAAGCCCCCTTGGCGGACTGCAGGGCCTATAGACAGACGTTAGTCAGCGAGACAAAGAGCCATCGACCGAGCCAGCATTAACATGCAGTCCATGACGGCTCCACATGACAACATGGACCAAGATGACGTGTTTACATGGAGGGTCTGAGGCACATCGTTGGCACACACACACTTTCAGTGCGAAAAAAGAAAATCAAACAATGACTGTTTCTGCTTTAATAAACACATATTTGTTGTTATAAATAAAATCATAGTCGTTGTTATGCTCAGTGACCGATGCTCTTTTGTAAAGCTCGCTCTTGGAAGAGGCTTTAGATAAAAGTGTCTGATAAACACATGTAACTGTAGTGGTTTCCTGGCACATGCCTCATCTCTGGGAATTGTGTGTGTGTGTGTGTGTGTGTCCCGCTGTCTGTTATGGAAAACAAAAACATGAAGATATCCACCAACCTCACTATAGGTCCGAGCTGCAGAAGATGCAGCAGAAGCACGAGCGGTCGGTCTCTGCTGAGATCCCGGTGAATGAAAGTGAGGGTCAGCTGCACGAGCACCGACGGCACGAACGTAAACAGGAGCGTGAGCCCCTGCCAGATCCGGTCACCGTGGGAGCGGTAAGTGGAGCTCAGATAAAGGGCGGCCGTGGTTTCGGCTGTGAATAGAGACACCGACACAAATATGGAACTGGGGAGACGCATTCTCACTCACTGAGCCATCAGTTTCCCTCCACATGTGCCTCCCCATGCCTCAGGGACAGAGAGAGAGAGAGTCACTCCCTAACGGAGATGCAGCATCTCAAATGCTCTCAGTCAGGAGCTGCAGCATCTATTTGCCTGCTTGTTTTCTAGTCGTTTCAACATGCAGTCCCTGAATGGAACTGTAGGTGGCGCTGTGAACACGCGTGTAGAAACTGAATCAAATGCTGCAGTCTATGATTTTGAGTGAGAAGCATGCTTAATTCACAGCATTGCAATTGGCTATGTTTATCAGCAGAGAAAACCCTCAAAATGTTTTTGCAACATTAAAAGTGATAACTATCCCTAACCTATGCAGGATTAAGACAACAGGCCCCTCAGTCATTATGACCCTGGAGGAGAAAATGTAATTAGGACCACCTGTTATTCCTAAAATATGTTGAACTACCAGAACAAGTAAGTCTTGAGCCTTTTCTTGAAGGTCAAGAGAAAGTCTGTGTTTCTGATGGAGGTGGAGAGTTGATTGGGGAGCCAGACAGGGGAAGAGTTTGTGTTGGGCTCTGGCGCTCCTGAGGAGTGGGACCACTAGTCCTGTTCACTGCTCGGAAGGTCAGGACCAGGGTCTTCAATCTGATACGGGCCATGATTGGAAGCCAGTGGAGGTGATTTTTTCATGCAAAATAAATGAGGGGTTTAAAATGAATGACTGCTATATTTTAGAGTGGTCCTCTTTACTCCATCTTAAAAGATCCAGATCCCATCGGACTCAGACCACCTCTTTGTCCTCTGGCCAGAATATTCAGGTTTGCCACTCAAGTTTGTGGGTGTTATAAGTAACAAAACAAATTCATTTTTTAAATGGTTTAATATGAACATGTTTCTAAATTATGATATCAGATATTGTGAATTAACTGCACATTAGAATTGACCGTTCAATAAAGTTTCAGTTCAGTTTAAGTTTATTTTCCCCCAAAGGAGGAAACTTGACTTTAGCTATAAAGCTATAACAAGAAATATTAGACACGTATATATTAAACAAGAATATACGACCAAATGGCATCTAACACAGGTTGCTTAATCTCAAAAGAACTAGGCTGCCACTTTGACGTAAAGGTTTTCTTCAAAAACCCAATATATAGTGTGCTATAGATAGATGTACTTCAAGTTGTCTACCAGACACAAAACTACATTCAAACTAGCAAAGGCAAGTTCAAATTCTGCAGGTCAAATTAACTGGACATTATACTTAGTATCTCCAGTCTGTATGAAATAAACATGCTGGAAGAAAGCATTGGGACTGGTGCTCTATAGAGTGCAGTTCCAAATCGGTTCCACAGAGGTTCCACAGCGGTTCTACAGCGGTTTTACTTCAGTTCTACAGCGGTTCTACATCAGTTCTACAGCCGGGCTCGAGGCTGTGGAGGACAGAAAAGGCATTCTGTGGCTGTTATGTTAGTTCTTCTTACCAATCCTATTAAGAGGGACTGGAATTTAACTTGGAATAATTTTCTGCTGACTGATGGCGTTAGTGTGGATGTCTTTTTTGCAGAACATACTCATTTTCCAGGTATAAATGTTCAACCACTCTGTACTTATACTAACAACAAACATATCTACAATGACAGTATTTAATTTGACTAACAATTTCCTGATGATAGGAACCATAGTGAAACCCACACAGTGTACTGAAGCCTGAACATCATTTCCTCCAAACGTATCTAAGGAAACCATTGAAAGTAACCAAACAGGAGCAGTGACTTGATGGTCCTTCACACAAAGACACTAAAGAGAGGAAACTCTGCCTGGTCAGGCTGCAGCAGATCCACCAGGAAGCAGACCGTCCCTGAGAGGCCCTCGAAGAGACTGTAAATACTGCTGACTGAGCTGGAACCAGTCCTGAACTCCTCAGTGAACAGGAACTCTGCAAATCTGGGGGAGGGAAACATAAGAATAGAAGAAGAAAAGACCAACCAGGTGAGAGCATGTGCATTATGAACCAGGTGAGAGCATGTGCATTATGAGCCAGGTGAGAGCATGTGCATTATGAACCAGGTGAGAGCATGTGCATTATGAACCAGGTGAGAGCATGTGTATTATGAACCAGGTGAGAGCATGTGCATTATGAGCCAGGTGAGAGCATGTGCATTATGAGCCAGGTGAGAGCATGTGCATTATGAACCAGGTGAGAGCATGTGCATTATGAACCAGGGGAGAGCATGTGCATTATGAACCAGGTGAGAGCATGTGCATTATGAACCAGGTGAGAGCATGTGCATTATGAACCAGGTGAGAGCATGTGCATTATGAACCAGGTGAGAGCATGTGCATTATGAACCAGGTGAGAGCATGTGCATTATGAACCAGGTAAGAGCATGTGCATTATGAGCCAGGTGAGAGCATGTGCATTATGAACCAGGTGAGAGCATGTGCATTATGAACCAGGTGAGAGCATGTGCATTATGAACCAGGTGAGAGCATGTGCATTATGAACCAGGTGAGAGCATGTGCATTATGAACCAGGTGAGAGCATGTGCATTATGAACCAGGTGAGAGCATGTGCATTATGAACCAGGTGAGAGCATGTGCATTATGAACCAGGTTAGAGCATGTGCATTATGAACCAGGTTAGAGCATGTGCATTATGAACCAGGTTAGAGCATGTGTATTATAAGAACTGTGTTCTTGCCTCTGTGCTCGATAGATGTACTTAGAGTTTCCTGTGAGGCGGTAGAGGAGGAGGAAGACGTAGGCACTGCCAGCCACACCATGACAGATGCCAGGCCCTTTCTTCAGAAGCCCCTTCTCCCAGACCAGCTCTCCACTGCGGATACACGTGTCCAGATACTGGGGCTTATTGTTGATCAGGTAGGCCTTGGCAAACAGGTACGCCACACCTGGGCAGAGAGGAGAACAGCAGCAGTGGATAGTTCTGATGTGGATGAAGGTGACCAATAGGAGGAAGATCCTGTGTGTGTGTGTACGTGTGTCTGTGTGTACGTGTGTGTGTGTGTGTGTATGTGTATGTGTGTGTGTACGTGCTTGTGTACGTGTGTCTGTGTGTACATGTGTGTGTGTGTACGTGTTTGTGTACGTGTGTCTGTGTGTACGTGTGTGTATGTGTGTGTGTGTGTGTGTGTGTGTGTATGTGGGTGTGTGTATACCAGGAGCTCCATGGCACCAGTGCACCAGTTCGTTCTCCCGCTCTATTATAGCTCCCAGCTCTGCCGGCCAGTTACAGTTCTGTTCCTGACTCATGAGGAAGTTCACACTGTGCCACACCAGCTCTCTGTCAGCTCCACTAAGCACCTCCTGATAGGACAGCAGCATCTGAAGCACTGATGACAACCCGTGGGCTGCACCTGGGGTTCAAAACACACATCAAAGATAACAGAATGTCATTAACAAGTGCACCCACAGACATAGCAGAGTGACATGCTGACTGTGTAGAAAGTATGAATTCATGTCAGTTATCCACAATATAAACCTAAAAGCTGTTTGAACCATTTACAAAAACCTAATGTGCTCTAAATCCCAACATGCATGCTGTGTTGTACTTGTGAGTTTTTCTGGGTTAGAATCGGATTATCTAATCCCTTCAGTATTGGTGATCCAGCAGTTAATACACATACGCACACACACACGATTCCATTAGCGACAGCAGGCTGAGAAGGTCTGTTCTCTGTCCTGTCTATCAGCATAGACAGACAGGCTGCTGGGGCAGACAGACAGGCTGCTGGGGCAGACAGACAGAATGCTGGGGCAGACAGACATAATGCTGGGGCAGACAGACAGGATGCTGGGGTAGACAGACAGGCTGCTAGGGCAGACAGACAGGCTGCTGGGGCAGACAGACAGGCTTCTGGGGCAGACAGACAGGATGCTGGGGCAGACAGACAGGATGCTGGGGTAGACAGACAGGCTGCTGGGGCAGGCAGACAGACAGGCTTCTGGGATCCTTTTTACTAGTTTGTGTGTGAGTGTGTGTGTGAGTGTGTGTGTGTGTGTGTGTGTGAGTGTGTGAGTGTGTGTGTGTGTGAGTGCTTTGTTTTTGTCCAAGCTGTTTCTGCATCCATGTAAGTGTGCTTACTATGCCCTGTGTGTTGGTGTAAGGAGATGTGCTGTGCTTACTATGCCCTGTGTGTTGGTGTAAGGAGCTGTGCTGCCAGAGCAGCCTCAAGGTCTTCTGTTGTCATTCTGCTAGACCTCTCCGCAGCATTCGACACAGTCAACCACAAGATCCTGCTCGCCACACTCGAAGAGATGGGCATCACTGGCACTGCGCTTAAATGGATCTCATCATACCTGACAGGAAGGTCCTATCAAGTCTCCTGGGGAGGGAAAACATCTGGTACCCGCCTGCTCTCCACTGGGGTCCCACAGGGTTCCGTCCTTGGCCCGCTCCTATTCTCTCTTTACACCACCTCACTCGGGCCAATCATCGCCTCCCATGGATTCTCCTATCACTGCTACGCTGACGACACGCAGCTATATCTATCCTTTCCCCCAACTGATCAAGGGATATCGACCAGAATCGAGGCCTGCCTCTCTGACATCTCAGCCTGGATGACCCGACATCACCTCCAGCTGAACCTCGCCAAAACGGAACTCCTCATCATCCCTGCCAAACCCTCAATCACCCACGATCTCTCCATCACTATTGGATCTGCAACAGTGACCCCTTCACCCTCCGCCAGGAACCTGGGGGTCATCTTGGATGACGAGCTCTCCCTCACAGCTCACATTGCTGCAGTCTCTCGGTCATGTAGATTCACCCTCTACAACATCAGGAAAATCAGAAAATACCTCTCTCAACATTCCACCCAACTGCTAGTCCAAGCCCTAGTCCTCTCAAAGCTGGATTACTGCAACTCGCTACTAGCCGGCCTTCCTGCAAATGCAACCCGTCCCCTTCAGAGGATACAGAATGCAGCCGCTCGTCTGGTTTTCAACCTACCCAGACGCTGTCACGTCACCCCGCTCCTCATCGCCCTCCACTGGCTTCCCGTCATGGCCCGCATCAGATTCAAAACCCTGGTACTGACCTTCCGGGCGGTAAACGGGACTGCCCCGACCTATATCAACTCTCTCCTCCAGCCCTATACCCCCACCCGCCACCTACGGTCATCTGCTGACAACCGTCTAGTGGTACCCCCCCTCAAGAGCGCCAGAGCGCAACACAAACTCTTCCACTGCCTGGCTCCCCAATGGTGGAATCAACTCCCGACCTCCATCAGAAGCACGGACTGCCTTCCAACCTTCAAAAGAAGGCTTAAAACTCACCTATTTAGAGAATTTAATGGCACTTAACAATAGCATGTCATTTCACCTGATCTAATGTATTATGTGTTGTATCTCTTGCTCTATATTCATAATCGCTGTGTTATGCATTTATAGTTCTTCCTTTGGCACTTATTGGTTCTCATGATGTATGATTCACGATCTAAAAATCCGACTGTGTTCGGGGTCTATCACGTTGCTTTGCTCAATGACTGATGCTCTTTGTAAAAGCTCTCTCTTGTAAGTCGCTTTGGATAAAAGCGTCTGCTAAATGAATAAATGTAAATGTAAATGTAAAATGTGCTTACTATGCCCTGTGTGTTGGTGTAAGGAGCTGTGCTGTGCTTACTATGCCCTGTGTGTTGGTGTAAGGAGCTGTGCTGTGCTTACTATGCCCTGTGTGTTGGTGTAAGCAGATGTGCTGTGCTTACTATGCCCTGTGTGTTGGTGTAAGCAGATGTGCTTACTATGCCCTGTGTGTTGGTGTAAGGAGCTGTGCTGTGCTTACTATGCCCTGTGTGTTGGTGTAAGCAGATGTGCTGTGCTTACTATGCCCTGTGTGTTGGTGTAAGCAGATGTGCTTACTATGCCCTGTGTGTTGGTGTAAGCAGATGTGCTGTGCTTACTATGCCCTGTGTGTTGGTGTAAGGAGCTGTGCTGTGCTTACTATGCCCTGTGTGTTGGTGTAAGCAGATGTGCTTACTATGCCCTGTGTGTTGGTGTAAGCAGATGTGCTGTGCTTACTATGCCCTGTGTGTTGGTGTAAGGAGCTGTGCTGTGCTTACTATGCCCTGTGTGTTGGTGTAAGCAGATGTGCTGTGCTTACTATGCCCTGTGTGTTGGTGTAAGGAGCTGTGCTGTGCTTACTATGCCCTGTGTGTTGGTGTAAGGAGATGTGCTGTGCTTACTATGCCCTGTGTGTTGGTGTAAGGAGCTGTGCTGTGCTTACTATGCCCTGTGTGTTGGTGTAAGCAGATGTGCTGTGCTTACTATGCCCTGTGTGTTGGTGTAAGGAGCTGTGCTGTGCTTACTATGCCCTGTGTGTTGGTGTAAGCAGATGTGCTGTGCTTACTATGCCCTGTGTGTTGGTGTAAGGAGATGTGCTTACTATGCCCTGTGTGTTGGTGTAAGCAGATGTGCTTACTATGCCCTGTGTGTTGGTGTAAGGAGCTGTGCTGTGCTTACTATGCCCTGTGTGTTGGTGTAAGGAGATGTGCTTACTATGCCCTGTGTGTTGGTGTAAGCAGATGTGCTTACTATGCCCTGTGTGTTGGTGTAAGGAGATGTGCTTACTATGCCCTGTGTGTTGGTGTAAGGATTACTGAGGGTCTTCAGCTCCATGTATTCTTCATCATGGGGATAACAAGGAAGAGCAAAGTTTCAACGCTTCAAACATTACAACCAAGAATCCTTCTGGCCCACAGTGTCTCCTTCCTTCACTCTAAAGGTTTCTACTGTTCAGATAAGACCGTCTTACCCAGGTACTCAGTACCATAGTAGGTGTACATCAGAGGAAAAGGCTTCCTTCTTCTTTTGGCATAATGTTTGCCAGACTCAATGATAGCTTGACATATGGCCTTGATTTGATCGATGCTTAGAATCTGGAAAATTAGAAATAATGTTATACTTGATGCTGAGGCATTAATGCTGTTGTATTTGGGTCTATTCTTTTGTGTTATGTGTTTTAAACATTGACACGCTCACCTCTATCGCCAACTTCTGTTTGAGCACAAGGGCAGCACAGAGGTACCCCGCGCGCCCCACGAACAGCTCATCTGAGCCGCACTGCATGATGGGAGCACAAATCTCCCACAGGTTACGGAACTGAGTTAGCGGCTTGACGAAGTCTGACAACCCCAAAGCTTTATAGATCATCGCGGCCACAGCATATATCCCCGCCCCGCCCAGGAGGAAGGCGGCTCGCATGTTTCTGTCTGGCTCCTCATCCACGGATCTCACACAGGCATCAATGATCTGCTTGGCTGTTTTCAGATAATTATCTCTTTGCTTTGAGAACAGAGGGCTCTCAGAGACGTGGTAGAGCATGTATGCCACCCCTGCTGGACCATCGTACAGACCCCCATCACACGCATTTAAATCAACCTTCTTCAATATCTGATCTACGGTCGCTATGACAGCGGGAACCACAGTCTGGATGTTCTGACCTGCAAGAAGAGCTCCTTTATAATCTGCAAAACGGTTAGAAAAACATCGAGCGTTTTCCATTACCAGTCGAGAGATTAACTACTAAGAGTTCGGTTAAGGCAGCCTTTAAATGGAAAAGTAAACCGTGAATGAAAGCTAACGTATTACACAACCTGCAAGGCTGACAGCCTAGTCTAAAACCCGGAAATAACAGACCCAGTAGAATCACATGATGGATGAAGCCTCACTGAGCTGTCAGCAGGGGGGCATCAACAGGGGGGCATCAGCAGGGGGGCATCAACAGGGGGGCATCAACAGGGGGGCATCAGCAGGGGGGCATCAGCAGGGGGGCATCAGCAGGGGGGCATCAACAGGGGGGCATCATCTGGCGGGCATCATCTGGGGGGCATCATCTGGGTCCAGGAAACCATCTAACAAAATCCAACATGAATAAGTATATGCCTGACTAGTGTGGTGAAGTTGGGGAGACAGATGTCCACTGGCACCAGGTCCAACACTGGCCGACCACGCATGTGCTGAGAGCTCAAACCCCCCATACCCCCCACACCAGCCTGTTGCCTGTTGCATGAAAGATAGAGGCCCCCTCTCACCCCCCCCCCCTCTCACCCCCCTCTCACCCCCCCCTCCTAAACCTCAGTCTTCTTCTGCAGCAGTATCAGTACCTTTTCTCTTATTTCTTAAGTAACTGAATTTCCTACTTTCAAAAAGAGTGATGAAAAGATGGAGGGCAATTTATTACTCAGAGAGAGAAAGAGAGTGAGGAGGCAGGTGGTAAAGATAGAGACAAATAAATAAACACAACAAGATGGAGACAAACTTGGATAGAGAGGTAACTGAGAGATGTGTTGTGTAGGCATGTTACGCTAGGCTAGGCGAAACTAAGCTAAGATAACATGTTAAATATAATATGAAACACAATTAAACTAGATAAATATTTGAAAGATTAATGTTTAATCCGGTGATGAATGAAGATCATATCAACAGATCAACCTTATTGGTACAAGGTTCCCCAACTCAACTCTCTCCTCCCTCTCTCCCCTGTGTGTTTGTGTGTGTGTGTGTCTGTGTGTCTGCGTGTGTCTGCGTGTGTCTGTGTGGTGTCTGCGTGTGTCTGCATGTGTCTGTGTGTGTCTGTGTGTGTGTGTGTCTGTGTGTCTGCGTGTGTCTGCGTGTGTCTGTGTGTGTCTGCGTGTGTCTGCGTGTGTCTGTGTGTGTCTGTGTGGTGTCTGTGTGTGTCTGCATGTGTCTGTGTGTGTCTGTGTGTGTGTGTGTCTGTGTGTCTGCGTGTGTCTGCGTGTGTCTGTGTGGTGTCTGCGTGTGTCTGCATGTGTCTGTGTGTGTCTGTGTGTGTGTGTGTCTGTGTGGTGTCTGCATGTGTCTGCGTGTGTCTGCGTGTGTCTGCGTGTGTCTGCGTGTGTCGGCATGTGTCTGCATGTGTCTGCATGTGTCTGCATGTGTCTGCATGTGTCTGCATGTGTCTGCATGTGTCTGCATGTGTCTGCATGTGTCTGCATGTGTCTGCATTCTCTGTTATTAAAACATACAAACCAAATAGCAGCTGTGTTGCTGTTCCAGGTCGGACCTCTCGTGGACGAGCTGAACATCCTGGAGAGACTGGAAACCTGCGCCGGCCTGAACATCCTGATCATCTTGAACATCCTGAACATCCTGAACATCCTGAACATCCTGATCATCTTGAACATCCTGAACATCCTGATCATCTTGAACATCCTGGACATCCTGAACATCCTGAACATCCTGAACATCCTCCTGCCTGAACATCCTGAACATCCTCCTGCCTGAACATCCTGAACATCCTGAACATCCTGAACATCCTGCTGCCTGAACATCCTGAACATCCTGCTGCCTGAACATCCTAAACATCCTCCTGCCTGAACATCCTGAACATCCTGAACATCCTGAACATCCTCCTGCCTGAACATCCTGAACATCCTGAACATCCTGAACATCCTGAACATCCTGCTGCCTGAACATCCTGAACATCCTGCTGCCTGAACATCCTAAACATCCTCCTGCCTGAACATCCTGAACATCCTGAACATCCTCCTACCTGAACATCCTTATCAAAGCAACCTACAGTAAGTACAGGAACATTCCCCCTGAGGCAAGTAGAGTGAAGTGCCTTGCACAACGACACAACGTCATATAGCCACAGCCGGGATTCAAATTCACAACCTCCCGCTCATGTGGCCAACGCCTTAACCCACTGTGCCAGCTGACTCCCTCTCGTATATGTACGGAATTAATACTGAAATATAGCTGCAAGCAGCGATGGTGGATTCCTCCTGGAACAATTTATGAAATTGATATGTAATAAAAAATGCAATCTGCATGTTTGGTGTGAATACATCCAAGACTGTTGTGCCCCCTGTGCTGTAACGGACAAAGGATTGTGAACATCAAAAATCCTATTGATAACTTTTGTAAGGGTTGATCTTCTGATGATGATAACTGCCAATCCTGGGGAAGATTGGACAAAAGTTGTAGGAGTAGAAGCGAATTGAAGGGCTTTATTCTTTATCATGACAAATGAGGAATCTGCAATGAATTTCAGGACTCGAACAGACGAATTTCAGGACAAATCCTCTCTCTGTCATGCCAGACCCAGTGGCTCCAAAAAAACTCACAAGCACAAGAGTCTGTTGACACAGTGGGCTGAGTAAGCCCCCACCTTCACCCTGCTATGGCTGTTGGATGGATCATGACACTGGTAGTTGTCTTGTATCTCAGCAAATCTTTGACAGAGTCACACCAAACTTGGAGGGTGCACTTTGAATTACATGACAATTACATTATTCTTGTAAAGTGGAAGTAAATGGCAGCCCCTAGACCAAAGGAGTAAAAGTTTTTTGGCATGGTGTGACAGCACAACATTATGAACTACCACACCCAATTTGGTCCAAATGAGACCAATTTGTATCCCTTTTGTTTTAGAGTCCTGAAATTCATAACAGATTCCTCATTTGTCACGATGAAGAATAAAGTCTCAACAACTCATAAAGGCAAGCCCTTAGATTTTTCTGTATAATATAGATTTAGGAAAAAAAAAATTCGCTACTACTCCTACAACATTTGTCCAATCTTGGCAGTTATCATCGTCAGAAGATCAACCCTTACAAAAGTTATCCATAGGATTTTTGATGTTCCCAATCCTTTGTCCGTTACAGCATAGGGGGCACTACAGTCTTGGATGTATTCACACCAAACATGCAGATTGCATTTTGAATTACATATCAATTTCATAAATTGTTCCAGGAGAAATCCACCATCGCTGCTTGCAGCTATATTTAGTCATGGAATGACCTTTTAACTATAAATAAAATAATAAGAATATGAACAAACAGATTGAGATCAAATAACTTGTAATATTTCCCAAAAAAACTCAAACTTGTGTTTAATAAAATGTTTATTTTAATCATTACCTTTTTATCTAGATAACAGAGGACAGGATTCAAAACTTCACATAGATATTCAAGTTACAGTTCATAGTTTCACATAGGTCTTTGAAATGTCCCAAATATCACCCTTCATTCAATTAAAATGTTTGAAATCATCCTTGAATGTCGAATGTCTTCACAAACAAAGTTTTAGATTGTTGTCTGATTATTGACAAATTCAGTCCATATAAAACAGGATTAAAAAGTGGTTGGCAAACCAGGAAGTACAATGAAATAATAATACGCAGAACAACTGGGACATGAGTCATGTCAAATCTACTCTGCAGAATCTCAAAGCAACAACCAAATGAGAAGTTAATCAGAGAAGCCAAGTGGGGTGTGCAGGTGCTGATGGCTTTCTGTCTAGTCTCTTTTGAAGATCTTATACAAATGCCTAAAATCTTGATGTAGGAGAATAAAATGGGGACCAGAGGGGAAGCAATAGACATAAAAGTTCCAAATAGTCCATAGTAGTTATTAACTGTTGTGTCTGAACAGGCAAGTTTGACTAATGAATAGTTAGTACAATATACTTTATCCATAATGTTACCACACTTGGTTAAACTTACACTTGAAAACAAAGTAAAGGTAATGTTCAAAAAAGAATAAATCCAGACTAGCAGTATGATCATGATCACTCTATTAGAGGTCATAATTACATGGTACTGCAAAGGATAACATATAGAAACATACCTGTCACATGCCATGGCTGCTAAACTGCAGAATTCGATAACTGCATATGTGTAAAGAACAAATATCTGTAAATAACAGTAATGAGCAGGAACAACATGAGTGTCTGATAGAACCTGAACCATGAGGAAAGGCATTAGGGCTGCACTGCCATATAATTCATTAACAAACAAACTGCAGAGAAACAGATACATGGGCTGGTGTAGATTTCTTTCCATGAATATCACCACTATAAGCATTGTGTTAGCAAAGACAATGGCAATATACAACACAAACATTACAGTAAAATATAAGTACTTCAATAGTCCTATGTTTTCATATGCAGACAGTACAAATAAAAAAAACTGTGTTGAGTTCTCCATAGTAAATATATAATAGTAATTAAGACTCAGATCAAATTCTAAAAGTAAAAAAACAAACAATTGTCAACTGCCTGAATTTATAATAACAGTTATTTACTTCATACAATTAATAATTAAATAGTTAACGACTTATAGAGTTAACATTTACAATAATCCACCTAGTTGTCCTATATGGTACTTAGAAAAGGTATCTGTCCTGAACACCTAACAGCTATTCTACCTTCTGAATCTCATCAAGTCAGCTGCAGTAAAGGTGACTAGCTAAGCTACCTGGAGGCAGCTAGAGTATGGATCAGATATACTGTTTAGGAGGGACGTAACCAGCCAATCAGAAGGGCCCAGAGGACACAGCCTTGAGATGGCCGTAGGTTGGAAGAGGACATTGTGTAGAGTATTGTTTACTGTATTGTGTACTGTAAATGCATGGATGATGAGCAGTCCAGTCCCTGACCTTGAAGGGTTAAGGACAGTACCAGGTGCTGAGTGGCTTTCTGTCTAGTATCTTTTGAAGATCTTCTAGAAATACAAAAAATCTTGATGTAGGAGAAGGAAATGGGCACCAGAGGAACAGCAACAATCATAAAAGTTCCAAATAGTTCATAGTAGTTATTAACTGTTGTGTCTGAACAGGCAAGTTTTACTAATGAATAGTTAGTACACTTTAATTCATCCATAATGTTACCAAACAGAGTTAAACTAATACTTAAAGATAAAGTGATGCTGAATTGAATGAAAGCGTAAATCCAGACTAGCAGTATGATCATGATCACTCTATTAGAGGTCATAATGACATGGTACTGCAAAGGATAACATGTAGAAATATACCCTGTCCCCTGTCGTCTCCAGATAGCAACAGAATCAACACAAATAGCAAACAGAAACAGGTTTACATTATTTGTGAATTCACGTCGGGTTTTCAGGGCCATTTAGAAGCTTTTGTTTGTATTGTAAAATGTTAAACAGACAGATACTCAACCCAGGGTTACATTTCAAACACCATCAAATAAAACACACCCACACACTTTAACAATCGTGGAACTGACTAAATAAAAATGATTATAACCTAACTTTACATTTTGAGACAGTATCAGGAGGAAAAATGAAGACTAAAAGTATGTTGTCTATTGTGCTTCCTGTCCCTCTGTGTTGCTTTCTGTCTAAAGGTCAAACAATAAACATACATGTACTGAATAATACTGAATAAAAAGTAAAGAAGTACAGTGATAAAATGTAACAATCTAATGAAATAATCCTTGTCTTGCAATGGAGACATTTTGAAGTATGACCTTTTAACTATATATATAAAAAAATACAAATATAAACAATCAGATTGAGAGAAAATAACTTGATATATTTTCCCCAAAAAACTCAAACTTGTGTTTAATAAAATGTTTATTTTAATCATTACCTTTTATCTAGATAACAGAGGACAGGATTCAAAACTTCACATAGATATTCAAGTTACAGTTCATAGTTTCACATAGGTCTTTGAAATGTCCCAAATATCTCCCTTTATTCAATATATTAAAAAAAATCATCTTTGAATGTTAAATGTCTTGACAAACAAAGTCTTACATTGTTGTCTGATTATTGACAAATTCAGTCCATATAGTAAAGGATTAAAAAGTGGTTGGCAAACCAGGAAGTACAATGAAATAATAATACGCAGAACAACTGGGACATGAGTCATGTCAAATCTACTCTGCAGAATCTCAAACCAACAACCAAAAGAGAAGTTAATCAGAGAAGCCAAGTGGGGTGTGCAGGTGCTGATGGCTTTCTGTCTAGTCTCTTTTGAAGATCTTATACAAATACGTAAAATCTTGATGTAGGAGAATAAGATGGGCACTAGAGGGGGACCAATAGACATGAAAGTTCCAACTAGTCCACTATAGTTATTAACTGTTGTGTCTGAACAAGCAAGTTTGACTAATGAATAGTTATTACAATATACTTTATCCATAATGTTACCACACTTGGTTAAACTTACACTTGAAAACATAGTCAAGGTAATGTTAAAAAAAGAGTAAATCCAGACTAGCAGTATGATCATGATCACTCTATTAGAGGTCATAATTACATGGTACTGCAAAGGATAACATATAGAAACATACCTGTCACATGCCATGGCTGCTAAACTGCAGAATTCGATAACTGCATATGTGTAAAGAACAAATATCTGTAAATAACAGTAATGAGCAGGAACAACATGAGTGTCTGATAGAACCTGAACCATGAGGAAAGGCATTAGAGCTGCACTGCCATATAATTCATTAACAAACAAACTGCAGAGAAACAGATACATGGGCTGGTGTAGATTTCTTTCCATGAATATCACCACTATAAGCATTGTGTTAGCAAAGACTATGGCAATATACAACACAAACATTACAGTAAAATATAAGTATTTCAATAGTCCTATGTTTTCATATGCAGACAGTACAAAGAAAAAGATTTGTGTTGAGTTCTCCATAGTAAATATAAAATAGTAATGAACACTCTTAAAACAAATTCTAAAAGTAAAAAAACAAACAATTGTCAACTGCCTGAATTTATAATAACAGTTATTTACTTCATACAATTAATAATTAAATAGTTAACGACTTATAGAGTTAACATTTACAATAATCCACCTAGTTGTCCTATATGGTACTTAGAAAAGGTATCTGTCCTGAACACCTAACAGCTATTCTACCTTCTGAATCTCATCAAGTCAGCTGCAGTAAAGGTGACTAGCTAAGCTACCTGGAGGCAGCTAGAGTATGGATCTGATATACTGTTTAGGAGGGACGTAACCAGCCAATCAGAAGGGCCCAGAGGACACAGCCTTGAGATGGCCATTGTGAACACAATGTTTTATGGAAGATCTGCTATCTACTATTTTTATGGATCTACTATAATTATAACACAAAAATAAGTTACATTGTCTTTTACTTTGTTGCACTAATTATTCTTAGAAACTCAAGTGAGACAAAGTATCATATAAGATTCACAACTAAACAGAAGTTTTCAACTTACTGTATATGGTTTTAAGGGTTTTGCACATAGAGAAACATCTTATCTCTTTTGATGCAAACAAAATGTATGAAATCACCCTTGAATGGCAGATTTGTTGAGGAACAAAGTCATGAAATGTTGTCTGACAGCTAACAAACTAAATCCATATAGTAAAGGATTAAAAAGTGGTTGGCAAACCAGGAAGTACAAAGACATAATAATACGCAGACCAACTGGGACATGAGTTATGTCAAATCTACTCTGCAGAATCTCAAAGCAACAACCAAATGAGAAGTTAATCAGAGAAGCCAAGTGGGGTGTGCAGGTGCTGATGGCTTTCTGTCTAGTCTCTTTTGAAGATCTTATACAAATACGTAAAATCTTGATGTAGGAGAAGGAAATGGGCACCAGAGGAACAGCAACAGTCATAAAAGTTCCAAATAGTCCATAGTAGTTATTAACTGTTGTGTCTGAACAGGCAAGTCTGACTAATGAATAGTTAGTACAATAAACTTTATCCATAATGTTGCCACACAGAGTTAATCTAATACTTAAAGATAGAGTGATGCTGAATTGAATGAAAGAGTAAATCCAGACTAGCAGTATGATCATGATCACTCTATTAGAGGTCATAATTACATGGTACTGCAAAGGATAACATATAGAAACATACCTGTCACATGCCATGGCTGCTAAACTGTAGAATTCTATTATTCCATATGTGTAAATAATAAATATCTGTAAATAACAGTAATGAGCAGGAACAACATGAGTGTCTGATAGAACCTGAACCATGAGGAAAGGCATTAGGGCTGCACTGCCATATAATTCATTAACAAACAAACTGCAGAGAAACAGATACATGGGCTGGTGTAGATTTCTTTCCATGAATATCACCACTATAAGTATTGTGTTAGCAAAAACTATGGTAATATACAACACAAACATTACAGTAAAATATAAGTACTTCAATAGTCCTATGTTTTCATATGCAGATAATACAAACAAAATAAACTGTGTTGAGTTCCTCATAATTAATGTGCAGTGAGTTAAAACGTAAAAATAAATTACACCTTAACAAAATTCACAACAGTTGAATTTGTTGCATATATGACTGAATATCTAATAATTTATATTGACTCAATCAATGTAATAATAAAGTTAAAAGATCTTATAGAGTTAACATTTACAATAATCCACCTAGTTGTCCTATATGGTACTTAGAAAAGGTATCTGTCCTGAACACCTAACAGCTATTCTACCTTCTGAATCTCATCAAGTCAGCTGCAGTAAAGGTGACTAGCTAAGCTACCTGGAGGCAGCTAGAGTATGGATCAGATATACTGTTTAGGAGGGACGTAACCAGCCAATCAGAAGGGCCCAGAGGACACAGCCTTGAGATGGCCGTAGGTTGGAAGAGGACATTGTGTAGAGTATTGTTTACTGTATTGTGTACTGTAAATGCATGGATGATGAGCAGTCCAGTCCCTGACCTTGAAGGGTTAAGGACAGTACCAGGTGCTGAGTGGCTTTCTGTCTAGTATCTTTTGAAGATCTTCTAGAAATACAAAAAATCTTGATGTAGGAGAAGGAAATGGGCACCAGAGGAACAGCAACAATCATAAAAGTTCCAAATAGTTCATAGTAGTTATTAACTGTTGTGTCTGAACAGGCAAGTTTTACTAATGAATAGTTAGTACACTTTAATTCATCCATAATGTTACCAAACAGAGTTAAACTAATACTTAAAGATAAAGTGATGCTGAATTGAATGAAAGCGTAAATCCAGACTAGCAGTATGATCATGATCACTCTATTAGAGGTCATAATGACATGGTACTGCAAAGGATAACATGTAGAAATATACCCTGTCCCCTGTCGTCTCCAGATAGCAACAGAATCAACACAAATAGCAAACAGAAACAGGTTTACATTATTTGTGAATTCACGTCGGGTTTTCAGGGCCATTTAGAAGCTTTTGTTTGTATTGTAAAATGTTAAACAGACAGATACTCAACCCAGGGTTACATTTCAAACACCATCAAATAAAACACACCCACACACTTTAACAATCGTGGAACTGACTAAATAAAAATGATTATAACCTAACTTTACATTTTGAGACAGTATCAGGAGGAAAAATGAAGACTAAAAGTATGTTGTCTATTGTGCTTCCTGTCCCTCTGTGTTGCTTTCTGTCTAAAGGTCAAACAATAAACATACATGTACTGAATAATACTGAATAAAAAGTAAAGAAGTACAGTGATAAAATGTAACAATCTAATGAAATAATCCTTGTCTTGCAATGGAGACATTTTGAAGTATGACCTTTTAACTATATATATAAAAAAATACAAATATAAACAATCAGATTGAGAGAAAATAACTTGATATATTTTCCCCAAAAAACTCAAACTTGTGTTTAATAAAATGTTTATTTTAATCATTACCTTTTATCTAGATAACAGAGGACAGGATTCAAAACTTCACATAGATATTCAAGTTACAGTTCATAGTTTCACATAGGTCTTTGAAATGTCCCAAATATCTCCCTTTATTCAATATATTAAAAAAAATCATCTTTGAATGTTAAATGTCTTGACAAACAAAGTCTTACATTGTTGTCTGATTATTGACAAATTCAGTCCATATAGTAAAGGATTAAAAAGTGGTTGGCAAACCAGGAAGTACAATGAAATAATAATACGCAGAACAACTGGGACATGAGTCATGTCAAATCTACTCTGCAGAATCTCAAACCAACAACCAAAAGAGAAGTTAATCAGAGAAGCCAAGTGGGGTGTGCAGGTGCTGATGGCTTTCTGTCTAGTCTCTTTTGAAGATCTTATACAAATACGTAAAATCTTGATGTAGGAGAATAAGATGGGCACTAGAGGGGGACCAATAGACATGAAAGTTCCAACTAGTCCACTATAGTTATTAACTGTTGTGTCTGAACAAGCAAGTTTGACTAATGAATAGTTATTACAATATACTTTATCCATAATGTTACCACACTTGGTTAAACTTACACTTGAAAACATAGTCAAGGTAATGTTAAAAAAAGAGTAAATCCAGACTAGCAGTATGATCATGATCACTCTATTAGAGGTCATAATTACATGGTACTGCAAAGGATAACATATAGAAACATACCTGTCACATGCCATGGCTGCTAAACTGCAGAATTCGATAACTGCATATGTGTAAAGAACAAATATCTGTAAATAACAGTAATGAGCAGGAACAACATGAGTGTCTGATAGAACCTGAACCATGAGGAAAGGCATTAGAGCTGCACTGCCATATAATTCATTAACAAACAAACTGCAGAGAAACAGATACATGGGCTGGTGTAGATTTCTTTCCATGAATATCACCACTATAAGCATTGTGTTAGCAAAGACTATGGCAATATACAACACAAACATTACAGTAAAATATAAGTATTTCAATAGTCCTATGTTTTCATATGCAGACAGTACAAAGAAAAAGATTTGTGTTGAGTTCTCCATAGTAAATATAAAATAGTAATGAACACTCTTAAAACAAATTCTAAAAGTAAAAAAACAAACAATTGTCAACTGCCTGAATTTATAATAACAGTTATTTACTTCATACAATTAATAATTAAATAGTTAACGACTTATAGAGTTAACATTTACAATAATCCACCTAGTTGTCCTATATGGTACTTAGAAAAGGTATCTGTCCTGAACACCTAACAGCTATTCTACCTTCTGAATCTCATCAAGTCAGCTGCAGTAAAGGTGACTAGCTAAGCTACCTGGAGGCAGCTAGAGTATGGATCTGATATACTGTTTAGGAGGGACGTAACCAGCCAATCAGAAGGGCCCAGAGGACACAGCCTTGAGATGGCCATTGTGAACACAATGTTTTATGGAAGATCTGCTATCTACTATTTTTATGGATCTACTATAATTATAACACAAAAATAAGTTACATTGTCTTTTACTTTGTTGCACTAATTATTCTTAGAAACTCAAGTGAGACAAAGTATCATATAAGATTCACAACTAAACAGAAGTTTTCAACTTACTGTATATGGTTTTAAGGGTTTTGCACATAGAGAAACATCTTATCTCTTTTGATGCAAACAAAATGTATGAAATCACCCTTGAATGGCAGATTTGTTGAGGAACAAAGTCATGAAATGTTGTCTGACAGCTAACAAACTAAATCCATATAGTAAAGGATTAAAAAGTGGTTGGCAAACCAGGAAGTACAAAGACATAATAATACGCAGACCAACTGGGACATGAGTTATGTCAAATCTACTCTGCAGAATCTCAAAGCAACAACCAAATGAGAAGTTAATCAGAGAAGCCAAGTGGGGTGTGCAGGTGCTGATGGCTTTCTGTCTAGTCTCTTTTGAAGATCTTATACAAATACGTAAAATCTTGATGTAGGAGAAGGAAATGGGCACCAGAGGAACAGCAACAGTCATAAAAGTTCCAAATAGTCCATAGTAGTTATTAACTGTTGTGTCTGAACAGGCAAGTCTGACTAATGAATAGTTAGTACAATAAACTTTATCCATAATGTTGCCACACAGAGTTAATCTAATACTTAAAGATAGAGTGATGCTGAATTGAATGAAAGAGTAAATCCAGACTAGCAGTATGATCATGATCACTCTATTAGAGGTCATAATTACATGGTACTGCAAAGGATAACATATAGAAACATACCTGTCACATGCCATGGCTGCTAAACTGTAGAATTCTATTATTCCATATGTGTAAATAATAAATATCTGTAAATAACAGTAATGAGCAGGAACAACATGAGTGTCTGATAGAACCTGAACCATGAGGAAAGGCATTAGGGCTGCACTGCCATATAATTCATTAACAAACAAACTGCAGAGAAACAGATACATGGGCTGGTGTAGATTTCTTTCCATGAATATCACCACTATAAGTATTGTGTTAGCAAAAACTATGGTAATATACAACACAAACATTACAGTAAAATATAAGTACTTCAATAGTCCTATGTTTTCATATGCAGATAATACAAACAAAATAAACTGTGTTGAGTTCCTCATAATTAATGTGCAGTGAGTTAAAACGTAAAAATAAATTACACCTTAACAAAATTCACAACAGTTGAATTTGTTGCATATATGACTGAATATCTAATAATTTATATTGACTCAATCAATGTAATAATAAAGTTAAAAGATCTTATAGAGTTAACATTTACAATAATCCACCTAGTTGTCCTATATGGTACTTAGAAAAGGTATCTGTCCTGAACACCTAACAGCTATTCTACCTTCTGAATCTCATCAAGTCAGCTGCAGTAAAGGTGACTAGCTAAGCTACCTGGAGGCAGCTAGAGTATGGATCAGATATACTGTTTAGGAGGGACGTAACCAGCCAATCAGAAGGGCCCAGAGGACACAGCCTTGAGATGGCCATAGGTTGGAAGAGGACATTGTGTACTACATTTTTGTATATATTTTTTAATATCTATAGTGACTTCCAAGAGAGAGCTTTACAATAGAGCATCAGGCATTAATCATAACAATTAGATATTCCTCAAACATTGTAGGTACCGTATTTCCCGGCTATAAGTCGCACCAGCCAAAAATTGAATAATGAAGAAAAAAAAAACAGTTGCACTGGACTATGTCACATGTTTGGGGGGGGGGGGGGATATATTCTATAAAATCAGAGACCAAGAACAGACATTTCATTTAGATATATAATATTTTTTATATATAAAAATAATTCTAAAGAGTAAGTCGCAGGACCAGCCACCCATGGAAAAAGTGTGATTTATAGTCTGAAAACTACGGTAGTCAGATTATGAAACATTGTGGGAAACCAAACAAGTGCCAAAGAGATAGAACCACAAGAGCTTTCAGTTAAACAAGTAACAGATAAATAACATTAATCTCAAATGTGCACCTGTAGTAAAGCAAGTATTAAAATATATACGTCACATAGAGTACAGGAATTTCAAATGGATTACAAATGGCCAAAAGGAGCAACAAGTCCTTAAAAAGAGGTCCAGGAAAATCATTCCTAAATGTAGTTCTCCTGGAACAAGTGCGTTTGAGGTGGGCAGACAGTCAGTGTCTCTGATGGAGGTGGGGAGTTGTGGGGGAGTTGTGGGGGAGTTGTGGGGGAGTTGTGGGGGAGTTGTGGGGGAGTTGTGGGGGAGTTGTGGGGGAGTGTACTGGATTTTGTACTGTATATGCATGGCTGATGAGGTTTGCAGTGCTCATTTCAATATCCTTTATTAGGGCTTCTCACAAACCCTGACTTTGAATTGATCATTTTAAAATATGACCTAATAATGAAACCATGGACAGATAATGTTCTCTTCTCAGCTATATACATTTTAATCTCCTCAATACAGCGATGACCTGTACTCCCTTTGTGTACAACAGATACAGACTAAACTATAATATTCATGGATGTGTAAACAAGAGCTATAATATAAACTACAAACCTAACTGTTCACAACTTTCTTCTCAAACCAAAACTTCATTACTCCGATTGTTCAATGCTAGAGTATCTTTTAGAAAGTATAGTGAAACTGCAGCAAGGCTCAGCCTGTTCCGCAGTTATGATTAAAATTGAATGGTAACGAGCCTTTCATGCTTTTTATATTTGGGATCAAATTAGTGAGGGAAGAACTTTTAACATTTCCAAACAAAAACATACTTGAATGTTTCTTTTAATCATTACCTTTTTATCTAGATAACAGAGGCTTCATAGACAAGATTCAAAACTTCACATGTATATTTATTTTTATTTTATTTTTTTCATTTAGCAGACGCTTTTATCCAAAGCGACTTACAGTAAGTACAGGGACATTTTTCCTGAGGCAAGTAGGGTGAAGTGCCTTGCCCAAGGACACAACATCATATAGCCACAGCCGGGGCTCAATCTCACAAGTTATAGTTCATAGTTTCACATACAGATGTTTTGAAATGTCCCAAATATCTCCCTTAAGTCATTTTTTTTTCAATCATTCTTGAATGTTAAAAGTCTTGACAAACAAAGTCTTACATTGTTGTCTAACTATTGACAAATTCAGTCCATATAAAACAGGATTAAAAAGTGGTTGGCAAACCAGGAAGTACAATGAAATAATAATACGCAGAACAACTGGGACATGAGTCATGTCAAATCTACTCTGCAGAATCTCAAAGCAACAACCAAAAGAGAAGTTAATCAGAGAAGCCAAGTGGGGTGTGCAGGTGCTGATGGCTTTCTGTCTAGTCTCTTTTGAAGATCTTATACAAATACGTAAAATCTTGATGTAGGAGAATAAAATGGGGACCAGAGGGACAGCAACAGATAAAACGATGCCAAATAGTCCATAGTAGTTATTAACTGTTGTGTCTGAACAGGCAAGTTTGACTAATGAATAGTTAGTACAATATACTTTATCCATAATGTTGCCACATAGAGTTAAACTAATACTTAAAGATAGAGTGATGCTGAATTGAATGAAAGAATAAATCCAGACTAGCAGTATGATCATGATCACTCTATTAGAGGTCATAATTACATGGTACTGCAAAGGATAACATATAGAAACATACCTGTCACATGCCATGGCTGCTAAATTGCAAAATTCGTTTATTGCATACGTGTAAATAACAAATATCTGTAAATAACAGTAATGAGCAGGAACAACATGAGTGTCTGATAGAACCTGAACCATGAGGAAAGGCAAAACTGCTGCACTGCCATATAATTCATTAACAAACAAACTGCAGAGAAACAGATACATGGGCTGGTGTAGATTTCTTTCCATGAATATCACCACTATAAGCATTATGTTAGCAAAAACAATGGCAATATATAACACAAACATTATAGTAAAATATAAGTATTTTAATAACCCTACCTTTCCATAGGCAGACAATACAAAAAACATAATCTGTGTTGAGTTTTCCATTGTAATCATATTGTGCTTCTAAGCCACACAAATACAAATGTAAAATAATTTTCACAAGCTTAAACAGTTAAAAGAAGCAAAGCAAATCTTTTTCAGTATGAAATACTACTCCAATACTTTGATACAACAACAGCAACACATATTTACCTCATTTGCATCTGTGCAATATTTCCAGATGTGGATCCTCTAACTTCCTGTATAAACATTTGTTGTAATAAACCAGGTGTCTCTTTATTTAGCTACCAGCAGGGTAGGTGATGTTCATGAGGTGAACAACAACACATCCTTCTATAAACTCTAGCATTCTGTCTCACACCAACCTGCTGTTCAACAACCTGTCTCAACAAACCTAACACAATGTTTATGCCTGTTCAATAATTCCCTTTGTCCATGAAAATGAGCACAATACCAACAGATATACTGTAGAACTGTATGCTAATCTCCTGCACTAGAGAAGACTGGCTAAACTACATGGATACATGAAACTCTTGATCTGATATACTGTCTGAGAGAAAAACAACCTGTCAATCAATATTGGGACTCTGTCGTCAGGGGAAATTAATGGGCTTTCCTCGCATTTAGCAACTGAAATCTCTGATCTATCTTGCATAGTTTGGGAGTTGGGATACAAGTTAACTGGGGAAGTAAATATATCATCATCAGTGAATACAAATCTTTATACGTTGTAAATTATGATTTGTGAAATCTTCCGTAGACAGATTATTCTGATGACCAGTATAACTCTATAAATGCAAACCCAGATTTTTTGATGATTGATGTTTGAAGTAGATCAGCATAGATACAATGCAGTTGGCATAACAGTGTACTGAACTGAACCATGTTTGACAGTTGTGGAGGTATTTTATGTCCTTTACTTTGGGGACTTTCACTAACTGTAACTTGGCACATAATTATGTATTTTTCTGCACAATTCTTTTACAGTGGATTTGTAAATCTTGTGAAAAATGTATCACCAAAAACAACGGCAAGAAGATTGACGAGAATTTGAATTCCTTTATCTGAGTGAAGAAATCCTGTTTCACCCTGGATTTGAACAATCAGATATTTGAGGCAGCTAGCACTACTGTAAGCAGACTAGGCAACACAAACTAACCAATTCAAATAGAAGACACAGCTGACCCAATACTTGAGACTGTGGCTTCACAAAATAAGTAAAGGAAGAAATATTCCTTGGCCAAAGACCTTCATCCACACCTGCTTGATAATTTAACCACAGACAAACAGAGATTCCTGCAATTATAGTTAGATATACATAATATATTACATGGCGTTTTACCATTTAATCTACTATTGAAACAATTTTAAAGGACTCCGCCATGGAAACCTATTTTCTATTGCTTGGCTGTTTGAAATGAACAGTGAAAACCTCCAATAGTTTTCAGCTCCATGGTTATGAGATGGTCCTCAGCTCCATGGTTATGAGATGGTCCTCAGCTCCATGGTTATGAGATGGTCCTCAGCTCCATGGTGATGAGATGGTCCTCAGCTCCATGGTGATGAGATGGTCCTCAGCTCCATGGTGATGAGTATTTGGATGAAACATTGCAAAGAACAATGTCCATACTAAGTGTTTACATTGGTTGAGGTGCAGGTCAATGTGGGCGTATTTGAAACCCTCTGTGACTATTTAAGTTATTTTTATTGTTTGAACCATCCTGCTGCACTAAATTCTGTGTTTGTTCAACTCTCATGGCCAATAAAAACAATTCAGATTTTTGTTAAATATAGTTTTTGATGGACACAGCAGATTATTGTAACCTTGTTAATGTACACGTTGACTAAAGAATGCAGATACTTACATGCAGAGAAACATCAGTGAGACTCACTGATCAGGGCGTCCTTCTCAGACATCAGCAACCTCCAGGGGCCACAACCAGGGGCCACATCCAGGGGCCACCTCCAGGGGCCACCTCCAGGGGCCACATCCAGGGGCCACATCCAGAGGCCATGTCAGATCCTCCCCCATGTCCAGGAGCCATGTCAAGGTGCACCTCAACATCCAGGGACCACGTGCAGGGGCCACACCAAGGTGCTCTTCAATGTTCAGGGGCCACACCAAGGTGCTCTTCAATGTTCAGGGGCCACACCAAGGTGCTCTTCAATGTTCAGGGGCCACACCAAGGTGCTCTTCAATGTTCAGGGGCCACACCAAGGTGCTCTTCAATGTTCAGGGGCCACACCAAGGTCCTATTCAATGTTCAGGGGCCACACCAAGTTGCTCTTCAATGTTCAGGGGCCACACCAAGGTGCTCCCCCATGTCCAGGCCAGTAACTTGGGCTGGAGAGCAATCATATCTGAATGGTTGGATTATTTGCTGAGGAAACCAATTGGAAGGAACAAGCTAGGTCATAACTGAAGAAGCCCTCTGTGACATTGCTTGTAAAAAGGGCTATACAAGGATTAGTGTTGATGTTGATAACTCTAACTGCACTGTGTAGAGTTTTAAACAGTCCGCTCATAACTTGTTTAGTTCCTAGTAGAACAGTTTCCTTTTATCTGTTGCTTTATGAGTTAGAAGTGACTGCGGTGAGATAAACACATTGACTGACATAAGCATCTAAAACATGTCAAATCATTCTTTAAATATGTATTTTTCTGAACAACAAAGTCTTAAATTGTTGTCTGATTATTGACAAATTCAGTCCATATAAAACAGGATTAAAAAGTGGTTGGCAAACCAGGAAGTACAATGAAATAATAATACGCAGAACAACTGGGACATGAGTCATGTCAAATCTACTCTGCAGAATCTCAAAGCAACAACCAAAAGAGAAGTTAATCAGAGAAGCCAAGTGGGGTGTGCAGGTGCTGATGGCTTTCTGTCTAGTCTCTTTTGAAGATCTTATACAAATAAGTAAAATCTTGATGTAGGAGAATAAGATGGGGATTATAGGGACAGCAACAGATAAAACGATGCCAAATAGTCCATAGTAGTTATTAACTGTTGTGTCTGAACAGGCAAGTTTGACTAATAAATAGTTATCACAATAAACTTTATCCATAATGTTACCACACAGAGTTAATCTAATACTTAAAGATAGAGTGATGCTGAATTTAAAGAAAGAGTAAATCCAGACTAGCAGTATGATCATGATCACTCTATTAGAGGTCATAATTACATGGTACTGCAAAGGATAACATATAGAAACATACCTGTCACATGCCATGGCTGCTAAATTGCAGAATTCAATTGATGCATACGTGTAAATAACAAATATCTGTAAATAACAGTAATGAGCAGGAACAACATGAGTGTCTGATAGAACCTGAACCATGAGGAAAGGCATTAGAGCTGCACTGCCATATAATTCATTAACAAACAAACTGCAGAGAAACAGATACATGGGCTGGTGTAGATTTCTTGCCATGAATATCACCACTATAAGCATTGTGTTAGCAAAGACTATGGCAATATACAACACAAACATTACAGTAAAATATAAGTACTTCAGTAGTCCTATGTTTTCATATGCAGACAATACAAACAAAATAAATTGTGTTGAGTTACTCATAACTAAAGTGCAGTGAGTTAAAACTTAAAAATAAATGACACCTTAACAAAATTCACAACAGTTGAATTTGTTGCACATCTGACTGAATGTTCATTCATATGAACTCAATCAAAGATATAATCAAGTAAGTAGATCTTATAGAGTTAACATTTACAATAATCCACCTAGTTGTCCTATATGGTACTTAGAAAAGGTATCTGTCCTGAACACCTAACAGCTATTCTACCTTCTGAATCTCATCAAGTCAGCTGCAGTAAAGGTGACTAGCTAAGCTACCTGGAGGCAGCTAGAGTATGGATCTGATATACTGTTTAGGAGGGACGTAACCAGCCAATCAGAAGAGCCCAGAGGACACAGCCTTGAGATGGCCGTAGGTTGGAAGAGGACATTGTGTACTACAATTTATTTATTTTTTTATCTATAGTGACTTCCAAGAGAGAGCTTTACAATAGAGCATCAGAGCTTTACAATAGAGCATCAGAGCTTTACAATAGAGCATCAGAGCTTTACAATAGAGCATCAGGCATTAATCATAACAACGAGATATTCCTCAAACTTTGCAGGTAGTCAGATTATGAAACATTGTGGGAAACCAAACAAGTGCAAAGAGAAGAACTACAAGAGCTTTCAGTTAAACAAGTTACAGATAAATAACATTAATCTCAAATGTGCACCTGTAAGAAAGCAAGTATTAACAAGCAGCGATGGTGGATTCCTCCTAGAAGAATTTATGAAATTGATATGTAATACAAAATGCAATCTGCATGTTTGGTGTGAATACATCCAAGACTGTAGTGCCCCTGTGCTGTAACGGACAAAGGATTGTCAACATCAAAAATCCTATTGATAACTGACGGAGGAGTCCTATTAACAGTATAGCAACCTAAAATCTTTATATTAATTTTTATTTTTTCTACTGTCTTTTTTCAAACTTTTAGTCATTCATGGTTTGATTCTTTCTGGATTTAACTCAAAGTATAAACCACAATCAAAATAGTTTTACAAGCTCATTTCCATGTTCAGTGAGTAACAAAAACAAAAATAACCCGGATTTGGCCTTGCTGACACATCAGGATTCATTGCTGCAAAAGTCATCGGACCACTAACCACAGCTGAAACTATTGAAATAGTTATAATAACTTAATTACAATGTAACAACGTGGTAATAACTGGTAAAAATTTCATAACCATGTAATAACAGCGTAACTATGTAGCAATAACTGGTATAAAGTGTGACAACAACTTAATAACAATGTAACAACGTGGTAATAACTTGTAAAAGGTTTAATAACAACATAATAACAGTGTAACAATGTAGTAATAACTGGTATAAAGTGTAACAATAACTTAATAACAGTGTAACAATGTGGTAATAACTGGTTTAAAAAAATCCTAACAACAGTTTAACAATGTAGTAATAACTGCTATTAAGTGTAACAACAACTTAACAACAGTGTAACTATGTGGTAATAAATGGTATAAAGTTTAATACCAACTTAATACCAGTGTATTCACTTCGTAGAAAGTAGAATAATAACATAATAACGATGTAACAACTTCATGATACCAGTTAAAAAGTGCAATAACAGTATAGCAACTTACAATCTTTATCTAAATTGTTCTTCTTTCTACTGTCTTTTTTCAAACTTTTAGTCATCCATGGTTTGATTCCTTCTGAATTTAACTCAAAGTATAAACCAAAATCAAAAGCGTTTTACCAGCTGATTTCCAGGTTCAGTGAGTAACAAGCACAAAATAACCCTGATTTGGCCTTGCTGACACATCAGGATTCATTGTAGTATTAACTGGTATAAAGTGTAACAACAACTTAATAACAGTGTAACAACATGGTAATAACTAGTAAAAAGTTTAATAACAATGTATTAACAGTGTAACAATGTAGTAATAACTGGTATAAAGTGTAACAACAACTTAATACCAGTGTATTCACTTTGTAGAAAGTATAATAACAACCTAATTACAGTGAGTAAGAAAATCTAAATAACCCTTATTTAGCCTTGCTGACACATCAGGATTCTTTGCTGCAAAAGTCATCGGACCACCAACCACAGCTGAAACTATTTAAAAAGTAATAATAACTTAACAACAGTGTAACAACGTGGTAATAACTGGTAAAAGGTTTAATAACAACGTAATAACAGTGTAACAATGTAGTAATAACTGGTATAAAGTGTAACAACAACTTAATAACAATGTAACAACGTGGTAATAACTGGTAAAACTGTAATAGCAACGTCATAACAGTGTAAGAATGTAGTAATAACTGGTATAAAGTGTAACAACAACTTAATAACAGTGTAACAATGTGGTAATAACTGGTATAAAGTGTAATACCAACTTAATACCAGAGTATTCACTTTGTAGAAAGTATAAAAACAACATATTAACGGTGTAACAACTTTGTAAAAACAGATAAAAAGTGTAATAACAGTATAGCAACTCAAAATCTTTATCTAAATTGTTCTTTTTTCTACTGTCTTTTGTAAAACTTTTAGTCATCCATGTTTTGATTCCTTCTGAATTTAACTCAAAGTATAAACCAAAATCAAAAGTGTTTTACCAGCTGATTTCCAGGTTCAGTGAGTAACAAGCACAAAATAACTCTGATTTGGCCTTGCTGACACATCAGGATTCATTGTAGTATTAACTGGTATAAAGTGTAACAACAACTTAATAACAGTGTAACAACATGGTAATAACTAGTAAAAAGTTTAATAACAATGTATTAACAGTGTAACAATGTAGTAATAACTGGTATAAAGTGTAACAACAACTTAATACCAGTGTATTCACTTTGTAGAAAGTATAATAACAACCTAATTACAGTGAGTAAGAATATCTAAATAACCCTTATTTAGCCTTGCTGACACATCAGGATTCTTTGCTGCAAAAGTCATCGGACCACCAACCACAGCTGAAACTATTTAAAAAGTAATAATAACTTAACAACAGTGTAACAACGTGGTAATAACTGGTAAAAGGTTTAATAACAACGTAATAACAGTGTAACAATGTAGTAATAACTGGTATAAAGTGTAACAACAACTTAATAACAATGTAACAACGTGGTAATAACTGGTAAAAATGTCATAACAACGTAATAACAGCGTAACTATGTAGCAATAACTGGTATAAAGTGTAACAACAACTTAATAACAATGTAACAACGTGGTAATAACTGGTAAAACTGTAATAGCAACGTCATAACAGTGTAAGAATGTAGTAATAACTGGTATAAAGTGTAACAACAACTTAATAACAGTGTAACAATGTGGTAAAAACTGGTATAAAGTGTAATACCAACTTAATACCAGAGTATTCACTTTGTAGAAAGTATAATAACAACATATTAACGGTGTAACAACTTTGTAAAAACAGATAAAAAGTGTAATAACAGTATAGCAACTCAAAATCTTTATCTAAATTGTTCTTTTTTCTACTGTCTTTTGTAAAACTTTTAGTCATCCATGTTTTGATTCCTTCTGAATTTAACTCAAAGTATAAACCAAAATCAAAAGTGTTTTACCAGCTGATTTCCAGGTTCAGTGAGTAACAAGCACAAAATAACCCTGATTTGGCCTTGCTGACACATCAGGATTCATTGTAGTATTAACTGGTATAAAGTGTAACAACAACTTAATAACAGTGTAACAACATGGTAATAACTAGTAAAAAGTTTAATAACAATGTATTAACAGTGTAACAATGTAGTGATAACTGGTATAAAATGTAACAACAACTTAATACCAGTGTATTCACTTTGTAGAAAGTATAATAACAACCTAATTACAGTGAGTAAGAAAATCGAAATAACCCTTATTTAGCCTTGCTGACACATCAGGATTCTTTGCTGCAAAAGTCATCGGACCACCAACCACAGCTGAAACTATTTAAAAAGTAATAATAACTTAACAACAGTGTAACAACGTGGTAATAACTGGTAAAAGGTTTAATAACAACGTAATAACAGTGTAACAATGTAGTAATAACTGGTATAAAGTGTAACAACAACTTAATAACAGTGTAACAATATGGTAATAACTGGTATACAGTGTAATACCAACTTAATACCACAGTATTCACTTTGTAGAAAGTATATTAACAACATAATGACGGTGTAACAACTTTGTAAAAACAGTTAAAAAGTGTAATGACAGTATAGCAACTTAAAAACTTTATCTAAATTGTAATTTTTTCAACTGTCTTTTTTCAAACTTTTAGTCATTCATGGTTTGATTCTTTCTGGATTTAACTCAAAGTATAAACACAATCAAAAGAGTTTTACAAGCTGATTTCCAGGTTCAGTGAGTAACAAACACAAAATAACCCTGATTTGGCCTTGCTGACACATCAGGATTCATTGCTGCAAAAGTCATCGGACCACCAACCACAGCTGAAACTATTGAAATAGTTATAATAACTTAATAACAATGTAACAACGTTGTAATAACTGGTAAAAATGTCATAACAACGTAATAACAGCGTAACTATGTAGCAATAACTGGTATAAAGTGTAACAACAACTTAATAACAATGTAACAACGTGGTAATAACTGGTAAAACTGTAATAGCAAAGTCATAACAGTGTAAGAATGTAGTAATAACTGGCATAAAGTGTAACAACAACTTAATAACAGTGTAACAATGTGGTAATAACTGGTTTAGAAAAATCATAACAACGTATTAACGGTTTAACAATGTAGTAATAACTGCTATTAAGTGTAACAACAATTTAACAACAGTGTAACTATGTGGTAATAAATGGTATAAAGTTTAATACCAACTTAATACCAGTGTATTCACTTCGTAGAAAGTAAAATAATAACATAATAACGATGTAACAACTTCATGATACCAGTTAAAAAGTGTAATAACAGTATAGCAACTTACAATCTTTATATCAATTGTTCTTCTTTCTACTGTCTTTTTTCAAACTTTTAGTCATCCATGGTTTGATTCCTTCTGAATTTAACTCAAAGTATAAACCAAAATCAAAAGCGTTTTACCAGCTGATTTCCAGGTTCAGTGAGTAACAAGCACAAAATAACCCTGATTTGGCCTTGCTGACACATCAGGAATCATTGTAGTATTAACTGGTATAAAGTGTAACAACAACTTAATAACAGTGTAACAACATGGTAATAACTAGTAAAAAGTTTAATAACGATGTATTAACAGTGTAACAATGTAGTGATAACTGGTATAAAATGTAACAACAACTTAATACCAGTGTATTCACTTTGTAGAAAGTATAATAACAACCTAATTACAGTGAGTAAGAAAATCGAAATAACCCTTATTTAGCCTTGCTGACACATCAGGATTCTTTGCTGCAAAAGTCATCGGACCACCAACCACAGCTGAAACTATTTAAAAAGTAATAATAACTTAACAACAGTGTAACAACGTGGTAATAACTGGTAAAAGGTTTAATAACAACGTAATAACAGTGTAACAATGTAGTAATAACTGGTATAAAGTGTAACAACAACTTAATAACAATGTAACAACGTGGTAATAACTGGTAAAAATGTCATAACAACGTAATAACAGCGTAACTATGTAGCAATAACTGGTATAAAGTGTAACAACAACTTAATAACAATGTAACAACGTGGTAATAACTGGTAAAACTGTAATAGCAACGTCATAACAGTGTAAGAATGTAGTAATAACTGGTATAAAGTGTAACAACAACTTAATAACAGTGTAACAATGTGGTAAAAACTGGTATAAAGTGTAATACCAACTTAATACCAGAGTATTCACTTTGTAGAAAGTATAATAACAACATATTAACGGTGTAACAACTTTGTAAAAACAGATAAAAAGTGTAATAACAGTATAGCAACTCAAAATCTTTATCTAAATTGTTCTTTTTTCTACTGTCTTTTGTAAAACTTTTAGTCATCCATGTTTTGATTCCTTCTGAATTTAACTCAAAGTATAAACCAAAATCAAAAGTGTTTTACCAGCTGATTTCCAGGTTCAGTGAGTAACAAGCACAAAATAACCCTGATTTGGCCTTGCTGACACATCAGGATTCATTGTAGTATTAACTGGTATAAAGTGTAACAACAACTTAATAACAGTGTAACAACATGGTAATAACTAGTAAAAAGTTTAATAACAATGTATTAACAGTGTAACAATGTAGTGATAACTGGTATAAAATGTAACAACAACTTAATACCAGTGTATTCACTTTGTAGAAAGTATAATAACAACCTAATTACAGTGAGTAAGAAAATCGAAATAACCCTTATTTAGCCTTGCTGACACATCAGGATTCTTTGCTGCAAAAGTCATCGGACCACCAACCACAGCTGAAACTATTTAAAAAGTAATAATAACTTAACAACAGTGTAACAACGTGGTAATAACTGGTAAAAGGTTTAATAACAACGTAATAACAGTGTAACAATGTAGTAATAACTGGTATAAAGTGTAACAACAACTTAATAACAGTGTAACAATGTGGTAATAACTGGTATACAGTGTAATACCAACTTAATACCACAGTATTCACTTTGTAGAAAGTATATTAACAACATAATGACGGTGTAACAACTTTGTAAAAACAGTTAAAAAGTGTAATGACAGTATAGCAACTTAAAAACTTTATCTAAATTGTAATTTTTTCAACTGTCTTTTTTCAAACTTTTAGTCATTCATGGTTTGATTCTTTCTGGATTTAACTCAAAGTATAAACACAATCAAAAGAGTTTTACAAGCTGATTTCCAGGTTCAGTGAGTAACAAACACAAAATAACCCTGATTTGGCCTTGCTGACACATCAGGATTCATTGCTGCAAAAGTCATCGGACCACCAACCACAGCTGAAACTATTGAAATAGTTATAATAACTTAATAACAATGTAACAACGTTGTAATAACTGGTAAAAATGTCATAACAACGTAATAACAGCGTAACTATGTAGCAATAACTGGTATAAAGTGTAACAACAACTTAATAACAATGTAACAACGTGGTAATAACTGGTAAAACTGTAATAGCAAAGTCATAACAGTGTAAGAATGTAGTAATAACTGGCATAAAGTGTAACAACAACTTAATAACAGTGTAACAATGTGGTAATAACTGGTTTAGAAAAATCATAACAACGTATTAACGGTTTAACAATGTAGTAATAACTGCTATTAAGTGTAACAACAATTTAACAACAGTGTAACTATGTGGTAATAAATGGTATAAAGTTTAATACCAACTTAATACCAGTGTATTCACTTCGTAGAAAGTAAAATAATAACATAATAACGATGTAACAACTTCATGATACCAGTTAAAAAGTGTAATAACAGTATAGCAACTTACAATCTTTATATCAATTGTTCTTCTTTCTACTGTCTTTTTTCAAACTTTTAGTCATCCATGGTTTGATTCCTTCTGAATTTAACTCAAAGTATAAACCAAAATCAAAAGCGTTTTACCAGCTGATTTCCAGGTTCAGTGAGTAACAAGCACAAAATAACCCTGATTTGGCCTTGCTGACACATCAGGAATCATTGTAGTATTAACTGGTATAAAGTGTAACAACAACTTAATAACAGTGTAACAACATGGTAATAACTAGTAAAAAGTTTAATAACGATGTATTAACAGTGTAACAATGTAGTGATAACTGGTATAAAATGTAACAACAACTTAATACCAGTGTATTCACTTTGTAGAAAGTATAATAACAACCTAATTACAGTGAGTAAGAAAATCGAAATAACCCTTATTTAGCCTTGCTGACACATCAGGATTCTTTGCTGCAAAAGTCATCGGACCACCAACCACAGCTGAAACTATTTAAAAAGTAATAATAACTTAACAACAGTGTAACAACGTGGTAATAACTGGTAAAAGGTTTAATAACAACGTAATAACAGTGTAACAATGTAGTAATAACTGGTATAAAGTGTAACAACAACTTAATAACAATGTAACAACGTGGTAATAACTGGTAAAAATGTCATAACAACGTAATAACAGCGTAACTATGTAGCAATAACTGGTATAAAGTGTAACAACAACTTAATAACAATGTAACAACGTGGTAATAACTGGTAAAACTGTAATAGCAACGTCATAACAGTGTAAGAATGTAGTAATAACTGGTATAAAGTGTAACAACAACTTAATAACAGTGTAACAATGTGGTAATAACTGGTATAAAGTGTAATACCAACTTAATACCAGAGTATTCACTTTGTAGAAAGTATAATAACAACATATTAACGGTGTAACAACTTTGTAAAAACAGATAAAAAGTGTAATAACAGTATAGAAACTCAAAATCTTTATCTAAATTGTTCTTTTTTCTACTGTCTTTTGTAAAACTTTTAGTCATCCATGTTTTGATTCCTTCTGGATTTAACACAAAGTATAAACACAATCACTTGTGAGCCTTTGGTCTGACGATGTTGCCAGCCAAAAATGGGGACGATTGAATTTTAATTGTAGAAATAGTAGCGAAAAAACACGTTTCTTAAATGTATAATGTACAGAAAAATCTAAAGATTTGCCATTATGAGTTGTTGAAGCTTTTTTGTTCGTCGTGAGGAATGAGGCACATGGAATGAATTTCAGGATTCCAGGACAAGGACATCTCTTTTAAAAAGGCATATAGGGGTGTGGCCTGTAGCACCCCCTTGGCTGTAGCAGACAAACAATTGTGAAAATCTAAAATCCTATTGATACATTTTGTGAGGGTTCTTCTGACGATGATAACTGCAAATTATAGGGAAGATTGGGCAAAAGTTTTAGGAGGAGTAGCGAAAAAAACTATTTGATAAATTTATGTTGTACAGACAAATCTATGGGTTTGCCACTATAGGTTGTTCTGACTTTTTTGTTCATCGTGACGAATAAGGCATCTGTAATGAGGGGGGTCAGATGGCTCAATGGTTAAGGCGTTGGCCTCATGATCGGAAGGTTGTGAGATTGAGCCCCGGCTGTGGCTATATGATGTTGTGTCCTTGGGCAAGGCACTTCACCCTACTTGCCTCAGGAAAAATGTCCCTGTACTTACTGTAAGTCGCTTTGGATAAAAGCGTCTGCTAAATGAATAAATGTAAATGTAATGAATTTCAGGATTCTAGGACAAAAGGGGTACAAATGGCATCAAAAAAATGACAAATGGTCAAATTGGGGCGTGGCCTGTTGCGCCCCCTTTGGTCTCAAGTGGACAAAAAGGGGTGTGGTAGTTCATAATGTTCTATTGTTTAAAAAATCTCAACTTTTTACTGCTGTGATCCAAGGGCTGCCATTGACTTCAATGCTACAAGATTCAGAATTCCTACAATAACAATAGGTTTCCTCCTGACGGAGGAATCCTAATAATATACCTCACATAGAGTACAGGAATTTCAAATGGATTACAAATGGCCAAAAGGAGCAACAAGTCTGGACCCTCCTTGAGAAAGTCTCTGTCTCGACCCTCCTTGAGAAAGTCTCTGTCTGGACCCTCCTTGAGACAGTCTCTGTCTGGACCCTCCTTTAGACAGTCTCTGTCTGGACCCTCCCTGAGACAGTCTCTGTCTGGACCCTCCTTTAGACAGTCTCTTTCTGGACCCTCCTTGAGACAGTCTCTGTCTGGACCCTCCTTTAGACAGTCTCTTTCTGGACCCTCCTTGAGACAGTCTCTGTCTGGACCCTCCTTTAGACAGTCTCTGTCTGGACCCTCCCTGAGACAGTCTCTGTCTGGACCCTCCTTTAGACAGTCTCTTTCTGGACCCTCCTTGAGACAGTCTCTGTCTGGACCCTCCTTTAGACAGTCTCTTTCTGGACCCTCCTTGAGACAGTCTCTGTCTGGACCCTCCTTGAGACAGTCTCTGTCTGGACCCTCCTTGAGACAGTCTCTGTCTGGACCATTTAGGGTTGCAGTACTCATTTCAATATCCTTTATTAGGGCTTCTCACAAACCCTGACTTTTAAATGATCATTTTAAAATATGACCTAATAATGTAACCCTAACCCATGGTTATGAGATGGTCCTCAGCTCCATGGTTATGAGATGGTCCTCAGCTCCATGGTTATGAGATGGTCCTCAGCTCCATGGTTATGAGATGGTCCTCAACTCCATGGTTATGAGATGGTCCTCAGCTCCATGGTTATGAGATGGTCCTCAGCTCCATGGTTATGAGATGATCCTCAGTTCCATGGTTATGAGTATTTGGATGAAACATTGTAAAGAACAATGTCCATACGAAGTGTTTACATTGGTTGAGGTGCAGGTCAATGTGGGCGTATTTGAAACCCTCTGTGACTATTTAAGTTATTTTTATTGTTTGAACCATCCTGCTGCACTAAATTCTGTGTTTGTGCAACTCTCATGGCCAATTTTGTTAAATATAGTTTTTGATGAACACAGCAGATTAGTGTAACCTTGTTAATGTACACGTTGACTGAAGAATGCAGATACTTACATGCAGAGAAACATCAGTGAGACCCAGTGATCAGGGCGTCATTCTCTGTTTCGGTCCCATCCTGCTATCCTTCCTTCCAGTTCAGCTAAGGGGACCAGTGGGCGATGACATCATCAACCCTCAGGGGCCACGTCAGGTGTTCTCCCATGTCCAGGGGCCACACCAAGGTGCTCTTCAATGTCCAGGGGCCACGTCAGGTGCTCTCCCATGTCCAGGGGCCACACCAAGGTGCTCTCCCATGTCCAGGGGCCACACCAAGGTGCTCTTCAATGTTCAGGGGCCACGTCAGGTGTTCTCCCATGTCCAGGGGCCACACCAAGGTGCTCTTCAATGTTCAGGGGCCACGTCAGGTGTTCTCCCATGTCCAGGCCAGTGACTTGGGCTGGAGAGCAATCATACCTAAGAATGTTTGGATAATTTGCTGAAGAAACCAATTGGAAGGAACAAGCTAGGTCATAACTCTAACTGCACTGTGTAGAGTTTTAAACAGTCCACTCATAACTTGTTTAGTTCCTAGTAGAACAGTTTCCTTTTATCTGTTGCTTTATGAGTTAGAAGTGACTGCGGTGAGATAAACACATTGACTGACATAAGCATCTAAAACATATCAAATCATCCTTAAAATATGTATTTTTCGGAACAACAAAGTCTTACATTGTTGTCTGATTATTGACAAATTCAGTCCATATAAAACAGGATTAAAAAGTGGTTGGCAAACCAGGAAGTACAATGAAATAATAATACGCAGAACAACTGGGACATGAGTCATGTCAAATCTACTCTGCAGAATCTCAAAGCAACAACCAAAAGAGAAGTTAATCAGAGAAGCCAAGTGGGGTGTGCAGGTGCTGATGGCTTTCTGTCTAGTCTCTTTTGAAGATCTTATACAAATGCCTAAAATCTTGATGTAGGAAAATAAAATGGGGATTATAGGGACAGCAACAGATAAAAAAGTTCCAAATAGTCCATAGTAGTTATTAACTGTTGTGTCTGAACAGGCAAGTTTGACTAATAAATAGTTATCACAATATAATTTATGTATTATGTTTCCACAAAATGTTAGATTTATACTTAAAGATAGAGTAATGCTGAATTTAATGAAAGAGTAAATCCAGACTAGCAGTATGATCATGATCACTCTATTAGAGGTCATAATTACATGGTACTGCAAAGGATAACATATAGAAACATACCTGTCACATGCCATGGCTGCTAAACTGCAGAATTCAATTGATGCATACGTGTAAATAACAAATATCTGTAAATAACAGTAATGAGCAGGAACAACATGAGTGTCTGATAGAACCTGAACCATGAGGAAAGGCATTAGGGCTGCACTGCCATATAATTCATTAACAAACAAACTGCAGAGAAACAGATACATGGGCTGGTGTAGATTTCTTTCCATGAATATCACCACTATAAGCATTGTGTTAGCAAAGACTATGGCAATATACAACACAAACATTACAGTAAAATATAAATACTTCAGTAGTCCTATGTTTTCATATGCAGTCAATACAAACGAAAGAAATTGTGTTGAGTTACTCATAACTAATGTGCAGTGAGTTAAAACGTAAAAATAAATGACACCTTAACAAAATTCACAAGAGTTGAATTTTTTTGCACAGAATGCACAGAAGCACAGAATATTTATATTGACTCAATCAATGTAATAATAAAGTAAATAGATCTTATAGAGTTAACATTTACAATAATCCACCTAGTTGTCCTATATGGTACTTAGAAAAGGTATCTGTCCTGAACACCTAACAGCTATTCTACCTTCTGAATCTCATCAAGTCAGCTGCAGTAAAGGTGACTAGCTAAGCTACCTGGAGGCAGCTAGAGTATGGATCTGATATACTGTTTAGGAGGGACATAACCAGCCAATCAGAAGGGCCCAGAGGACACAGCCTTGAGATGGCCGTAGGTTGGAAGAGGACATTGTGTACTATGTAAAGTTTTACTCCGTTATTACTCTAGTTATCTCTGGTATAGCTCTAGCTATCTCTAGTTATCTCTAGTTATCTCTGGTTATCTCTGGTTATCTCTAGTTATCTCTAGTTATCTCTGGTTAGCTCTAGTTATCTCTGGTTAGCTCTAGCTATCTCTAGCTATCTCTAGTTATCTCTGGTTATCTCTAGTTATCTCTGGTTATCTCTGGTTAGCTCTGGTTAGCTCTGGTTAGCTCTGGTTAGCTCTGGTTAGCTCTGGTTAGCTCTGGTTAGCTCTAGCTATCTCTGGTTAGCTCTGGTTAGCTCTGGCGTCTGTCTGCCTTCCGGCAGCTTTTTCCCTCCCCAGCCTCTGACTCCCAGATCTCATACTCAGGCTCAATGTCTTCTATCCTTTTGTGGTGAGGACAATCATTCAACAGTTTAACATATGTTTCAGTTATACTGGACAACATTATGGGTGCACGGTGGCAGTGCGGTTAGCGCTCTCGCCTTCCAACGAGGAGATCATGAGTTTGAATCTCAGGCCCGACCAGGATCTCTCTGGGTGGAGTCTGCATGTCCAAAAACATGTGGTTAATTGGACACTATCTAAATTGCCCCTAGGTGAATGACTAAGAGTGAATGGTTGTTTCTATGTTTTCTGTCACTGTGTGATAGCCCTGCGACTAGCTGGCCCCAGTCCAGGGTATACTGTGCCTAAGGCCCCAGTCCAGGGTGTACCCTGCCTAAGGCTCCAGTCCAGGGTGTCCCCTGCCTAAGGCCCCAGTCCAGGGTGTCCCCTGCCTAAGGCCCCAGTCCAGGGTGTACCCTGCCTAAGGCTCCAGTCCAGGGTGTACCCTGCCTAAGGCCCCAGTCCAGGGTGTACCCTGCCTAAGGCCCCAGTCTAGGGTGTCCCCTGCCTCAGGCCCCAGTCCAGGGTGTCCCCTGCCTAAGGCCCCAGTCCAGGGTGTCCCCTGCCTAAGGCCCCAGTCCAGGATGTACCCTGCCTAAGGCCCCAGTCCAGGGTGTACCCTGCCTCAGGCCCCAGTCCAGGGTGTCCCCTGCCTCAGGCCCCAGTCCAGGGTGTACCCTGCCTAAAACCTGAAAGTAACTGGGGTACCTAACGGGAATAAGCGGCACCGCTACTCAGTCATTACCAGATCAGTCCAGCAGATGGTTACAGAATTACGGAACCACACCCCGGCTTTCACCTCCAGAAAGTCTGCGCTATTACAATGGTTTAGCCTCCAAATTCCCCAGAAATGTTTGACCCCAAATCTATGTAAAAGCAATTTACATGTATTCAATTATTAAGGATCAATAATGTATGATAGATCTGTTTTGATGAGTTGTTTTTATGTTAGTCTGACCATAACCTCTGTCACCAGTCCCAAGGGAAGCTCCACTCAGAGGCTCTCAGAGGTCTCAGGAAGTCTACAAGGACTTGAAAATGAAGCAACATGTCTGTTTTGACTTGAGCCTTGCTGGTCTCCCTGGCTGCCAGGTCCTCATTGTCCACTCAGAGGTAGAAGGCTAATGACCTGATGAGCAGATAAACATGTATATGTTCTCAGAGGTCTTGATCATTTGCCACACTGGGGTATAAAGGTTCAGGACTGCTAATTAAACCCAGTTGTCCAGTTAGGCTTTGTAAAAACAAAATTAAACCAAAGAAACATTTAGGAAGATTGCAACAACTTTGCTAGTTCTACTGTGGGATAAATCACTGTATGGAGCCATCACATAGACAAATACAATTTGCCACTTCAGATAAAAATTGTTTCACTGATAGAAAATACAGTAAATATCTATTTATACTATGAATTTTTGGGACAGTTGTCATCTAAAAGATGAAAAACATCAATGGCCACTTAGCCATAACTATCAGTGTTGATCTGAAAATGATCTCTAGTTGGCTTTATTCCCAAGGACTCATCAGACTGTTTGTTTGAATATGTCAAGCAGGGACATAACATGAGAGGCTGTCATCAGGGATTAAAGGTGCCGATGAGCCTCATTAACTTCACCTTCCCTAAGGGGGCACTCCCATTTTAACCACAATAAAACCAATTAGACAAACAGATACAGGAAGTCATTATAACAACAGTAATTATGATTATTTTTTGTTGAAATAAACTCCTTTATGAGAGTTGATCCCAGGCCTAATCTAACCCAGTCTGAATGTGAAGCCTTGGTATACTAATACTATACTATACTAACCCTACTGGAGCTACAGGGGTAATATCCTGCTGCAGGACATGAAAGACTTGAGGGTTGTAGGTGGACTAAACATGGATGTTTACTATGCATGTCTGCTTGTGTGGACACATCCAAGGAATGTCTAGTAGGCCATCAAGTTTTGTCTCACTGTTTTGACCAATGTCCAAAACCTATTTTCAGTTTTTGCTTTGAATGGGAACAACATGCTAATCATCCATGGAACAGGTTGTGTTTAGGTCTGTCACAGATTATACACCCTGCAGAAGGTGAAAGGTCAGAAAGGTAGGGACATTAGTAGAAACATGGTATTATAACCCCACATGATGTTGCTATTCCGTTCCCAACCAGAGAAGGGCGATAAACGACAACCTCTGCTAGCCAAGTTTAATTCACAAGTATTCTAAAACGGGAAGACCCTACTGATACCGTTTTTCTTAAATACTTTATAGAAATTGGTTGGAAATAAATAAAAGCAGGTAATCCGGTATATAGTTCACAAGTCCATGGTCTTCAGAAACACATGGTGATCTCTCCACTGCACTAAACTGCGACTGTTTCCACTGAGATGCACAAGCACATACTGTAAACAGTTACAGTATACTTCCCAAAGTATTATTATACATGTATTGTATTACTATTATTACAGTTGGAATGTAGCTATTGTTATGCTTTCACTTTGCAAAGAGCTCTGTTAAATGACTAAATGTAATCTGTTCTGTTATTTATTATACATGTTAAAATAAACACACATGCATGGCTGGCATATGGCTCACTTCATTGAACTTGAACACAATACGTCAGAGTGTGTATATATATATATATACAATTTAACGATTAGTATTATTAGCAGGCGTACATAACCATCCCTTGCCAGTGTACATTGGAGACATCGGGCCCTTCCTAACTGCTCTACCTTAACCCTACCTGACTCTTTCACAGGCTTTGTTTTGGGAAGGTTCCACCCCCGCAGGTCCCCCGCAGGTCTCTCCCCCCCCCCCCCCCCCCCCCCCCCCCCCCCCCCCCCCGCAGACCCCAGCAGCAGACACTGGCTCAATGTTTCAGAAATTTTAATGCGATTAACCCAATTGAATACACGCGCTTGAACTAGATTTTTATTCGGACTGCAGGAAATGACAGCAAACTGCGGTGTGGCTGCTGTAATACTGCTGGGTGTCTCTGGACATGGAAAGCTGTGGAAGCTGTGGAAGCTGTGCCTTCTAGTCTCCTTCAGACAGTTTTGCTGCAGTTAAAGCAGTTGGAAAGCCGGATTTAAGAGTCCCACTCGCCGCTGTAACTCGTCTCAGTCCACAGAGAGAATGAAGGGAATATCGGAACTTTATTATTCTTCGGTGGTATTGGCGTTGGTGTGTTTAAAGTTCTCTGTTTCATTTAATCTGGACGCTGATAACCCTTCAGTCTATTCTGGACCAGAAAGGAGCTATTTTGGATTTTCTGTGGATTTTTTCAGGCCAGATGACAAGCAGTACGTTTTTATTGTATTTGTGTAAATTCTCAAGCCATCGAAAATGTAGCGCATTGATAGTCAAAGTAGACGCTATTATCACTACAGTTCCAAAGTAAACATTCAATTGAAAGTGTTGAAGTTCCCCGCGTTATTATTATTGTGTATTGAATGAGTTCATACTATGGCCGTTTGTACTTCAGTTTTCCAGCTGCTGTTTTTGGTCCTCAGGTCTAATGTGATAGTTGGAGCTCCCAGGGCCAACACCTCTGCTGTCTCCTCTGTGGTGGAGAGGGGAGCTGTGTACAGCTGCCCCTGGAAGAGCCCAGCTCAATGCCAGCAAGTATCCTTCGACAACACTGGTGAGTAGAATAGAAAGGTTTCAATCGCCTAAACACTGGTGAGTAAGGCCACAAGTAACAGAAGGAAGTTCTAACACTGATCATTAAGGTCATACCCAACACTCTAGAACACTGATCAGAAAAGGTTATACCCAACACTCTAGAACACTGATCAGTAAGGTAATGCCCAACACTCCAGAACACTGATCAGTAAGGTCATACCCAACATTCCAGAACACTGATCAGTAAGGTCATACCCAACATTCTAGAACACTGATCAGTAAGGTCATACCCAACATTCCAGAACACTGATCAGTAAGGTCATACCCAACATTCTAGAACACTGATCAGTAAGGTCATACCCAACATTCCAGAACACTGATCAGTAAGGTCATACCCAACACTCTAGAACACTGATCAGTAAGGTCATACCCAACATTCTAGAACACTGATCAGTAAGGTCATACCCAACACTCTAGAACACTGATCAGTAAGGTCATACCCAACACTCTAGAACACTGATCAGAAAAGGTTATTCCCAACACTCCAGAACACTGATCAGTAAGGTCATACCCAACACTCCAGAACACTGATCATTAAGGTCATACCCAACACTCTAGAACACTGATCAGAAAAGGTTATTCCCAACACTCTAGAACACTGATCAGTAAGGTCATACCCAACACTCTAGAACACTGATCAGTAAGGTCATACCCAACACTCCAGAACACTGATCAGTAAGGTCATACCCAACACTCTAGAACACTGATCAGAAAAGGTTATACCCAACATTCTAGAACACTGATCAGTAAGGTCATACCCAACACTCTAGAACACTGATCAGTAAGGTCATACCCAACATTCTAGAACACTGATCAGAAAAGGTTATTCCCAACACTCTAGAACACTGATCAGAAAAGGTTATACCCAACACTCTAGAACACTGATCAGTAAGGTAATGCCCAACACTCCAGAACACTGATCAGTAAGGTCATACCCAACATTCCAGAACACTGATCAGTAAGGTCATACCCAACATTCTAGAACACTGATCAGTAAGGTCATACCCAACATTCCAGAACACTGATCAGTAAGGTCATACCCAACATTCTAGAACACTGATCAGTAAGGTCATACCCAACATTCCAGAACACTGATCAGTAAGGTCATACCCAACACTCTAGAACACTGATCAGTAAGGTCATACCCAACATTCTAGAACACTGATCAGTAAGGTCATACCCAACACTCTAGAACACTGATCAGTAAGGTCATACCCAACACTCTAGAACACTGATCAGAAAAGGTTATTCCCAACACTCCAGAACACTGATCAGTAAGGTCATACCCAACACTCCAGAACACTGATCATTAAGGTCATACCCAACACTCTAGAACACTGATCAGAAAAGGTTATTCCCAACACTCTAGAACACTGATCAGTAAGGTCATACCCAACACTCTAGAACACTGATCAGTAAGGTCATACCCAACACTCCAGAACACTGATCAGTAAGGTCATACCCAACACTCTAGAACACTGATCAGAAAAGGTTATACCCAACATTCTAGAACACTGATCAGTAAGGTCATACCCAACACTCTAGAACACTGATCAGTAAGGTCATACCCAACATTCTAGAACACTGATCAGTAAGGTCATACCCAACACTCTAGAACACTGATCAGTAAGGTCATACCCAACATTCTAGAACACTGATCAGTAAGGTCATACCCAACACTCTAGAACACTGATAGGGTGTCAGTCATACCGGGTGTAGTCATACCGGGTGTAGTCTGGGGTGCAGAGAACCTGAGGTGACTTCATGCCTGGGCTCATCCAGGAATGCAGGAAGAGGAAAAGATTAGAAATTCTGAGAAACACTGCTGAACACTCATTCACTCACTCTAACTTTCATTCATTCATTCATTTAAGTCGGATGCTGATTCTTTATGTTTTTGTCCACATAGACTAAGGAGATTTAGTCTCATATGAATCTGTAGTGTGGGGCAGTGTAGTGTTGTGTGACAGTTCAGCTTCCTAGGAGCACAGACAGAGACTGGGTGACAGGGAAGCTGATGTGTGTCTGATTGTACCAGTCCTCCTTGTCATTCTAAGGGGATGTCAGAACTCAGATTGAGATGACAGAGGGTCGAGCCATGTGGTTTAACCATAGCTTGTTTGGTGTTGACTGCTGCGTTAAGTACCAGCTTGTACTCAGTACTCAGTGAGTGCTCAGTGAAAACAGCAGATTGATTCAGACCCTGATTTTCAAACTGTCCCACTTTCTTTGTGTTTGGTTAACTCAACATCACAGGACTGAACACAAAGTGAACAGCATGTTTTAACTTTTGACCCCCATTGAACTGTTGTCCAGTGAGATACTGTACTTTCCTTTGGTTTGTAGAAGGGTGCATGTTAACACAATGACACTCTTTGTGGGGACTGACTTGCTTACCAGGGAAGCAGGCTGGATCAAAGGGTGACAGGGTCAAGTTAGAGTGCGTTTCACTGTTTATGTATATGTCTGTGTGTGTGTCTGTTTGTGTGTCTGTGTGTGTGTCTGTGTTTGTCTGTGTGTGTGTGTGTGTCTGTGTGTGTGTTTGTCTGTCTGTGTGTGTGTGTGTGTTTGTCTGTCTGTGTGTGACACACACACACACACACACAGCCTACTCACCTCCAGTACCAGCCCCTCCCTTGTGTGTAATAAGACAGGTCTCAACAGTGACCAGGTGGAATTTTCTCTCTCATCTAGCTGAGGCAACAACTGCAACCTCAGACATCATATATTCCCTCCCTTAATTAGCACATGATGATTCCAATCCCAACATGATTGTTTTTACTGTTGAAGTTGCAACATTTACTGAGAAGAGTCTAACCCTGAGCTCATCTAACTGATGGGCCTCTTCTCTCTCCATATGTAATAAATGAACTGTTAAGACTGTGATGTATTAACTGTCAGTTATAACTCCAAGTAATTACCTCGTAGGAGATTATTACAATATTTATCACAATTTCATAACATCCTGTCTGTAGAGTTAGTCATAGTCTGGTTGTTGGTGTGGTCTATGTCCAGAACGGGTGTGTGTGTGTGTGTGTCATGCTGTGTAAGCAGTGGTCTCTCGCCCGCCCCCTCTCTTCCAGATGACAAACACAGCTCCAGTGGGATTCAGATGGAGTTCAAGTCTAACCAGTGGTTTGGAGCATCTGTCCGCTCTGACGGAAAACACATCTTGGTGAGTCCATGATAACATGTTCTCACACAAACACACACAACTGGCAAAATCACTTCCTACACAATGATTCATCTCAGGCAGTATTTTTACCAGAGAGAAAGAATTTAGCCATTTGCTGTGAACTCCAAAGAAATCCTACCTTCAATATTGAAGTAAACCTGTAACTATCAGACACAGGACTGTGCAACACTGTTGCTAGGATACTTTGCTACACTGGTGATTGTTGTAGGCCTTCTTGGACAAGTAGAGCAAACAGCCTGCAGGGTCAAGATAACAATACTGTGTCTTCGTTACTGTGTGTGTACTGTGTCACCAGCCGTGTGTGTGTGTGTGTACTGTGTCACCAGGTGTGTGTATGTGTGTGTGTACTGTGTCACCAGCCGTGTGTATGTGTGTGTACTGTGTCACCAGCCGTGTGTATGTGTGTGTACTGTGTCACCAGGCGTGTGTGTGTGTGTGTACTGTGTCACCAGGTGTGTGTGTGTGTGTACTGTGTCACCAGGTGTGTGTGTGTGTGTGTACTGTGTCCCCAGGTGTGTGTGTGTGTGTACTGTGTCACCAGGTGTGTGTGTGTCTGTGTGTGTGTACTGTGTCACCAGGTGTGTGTGTACTGTGTCACCAGGCATGTGCCCCTCTCTACCAGTGGAGCACAGTGGACTTTACTGATCGGGAGCCAGTGGGAACTTGCTACCTGAAGACAGGGGACACAGTGGTGGAGTATTCCCCCTGTCGATCCAGTAAGTACTGCTCACCCCGTCTCTCCTGTCACCTGACTGGCCCCTCTGCTGTGGCCCTGAAAAACTATGCTGTCTCTCCTTAGAGATGAAGTCTCCATCAGGCCAGGGCTTCTGTCAGGCTGGGTTCAGTGTGGACTTTGTCAAGGTGAGGCCCAATGTAGCCTGCAGTCCCCCACATCTCCTCTGTGAATCTGCATTGCATCCTGGAATCAATGTGTTTGTCTTAGGTTAGGTTTACATAAACAAATAGCATCAAACTGGTGAAGAAGGTAGCTGCTGTGGTCTGTGTGTGTCTGACTGTAAACAGCTGCTGCAGTCATAGCTGTAAACAGCTGCTGCAGTCATAGCTGTAAACAGCTGCTGCAGTCATAGCTGTAAACAGCTGCTGCAGTCCTAACCCTAACCCTAACAGCTGGTGCAGTCCTAACCCTAACCCTAACAGCTGGTGCAGTCCTAACCCTAACCCTAACAGCTGGTGCAGTCCTAACCCTAACCCTAACTGCTGGTGCAGTCCTAACCCTAACAGCTGGTGCAGTCCTAACCCTAACAGCTGGTGCAGTCCTAACCCTAACCCTAACAGCTGGTGCAGTCCTAACCCTAACAGCTGGTGCAGTCCTAACCCTAACAGCTGGTGCAGTCCTAACCCTAACAGCTGGTGCAGTCCTAACCCTAACTGTAACCATCGTAGCTGTAAACAGCTTCTCATCTCTTTCCTCTCTGACAGAATAACAGAGTGGTGGTTGGAGGACCCGGGAGCTTCTACTGGCAAGGTCAGAGTCACAAAACAGGTTCTACACACAACACACACACACAACACACACACACAACACACACACACAACACACACACAACAGACAGTGGCTGGTACAGATCGAAAGGTGGAATCAGGTGGGATCAAGATATGTATCGCTCTTCTCTACTAGCTCATGCCTCTTCCTTTGGTGTGAAAGGACGTTTGCTACATCTTGTTTGTTAATCAAACAGAAAAAGCTGCTCTTTTCTCAACGGTCAATCAATATATATATTCTTCTATGAATCTTGCAATGGAGAAATGTCAGTAAACTGCAGTACATTAAGGGTGCATGTGTCTATTAACAGGCTAGAGCACTTGACACAACACAATAGTACCATGTCACGTGTTAATTGACATGTGTCTGCTTGCATGTGTTTTTTTTAACGTGTGTTTGTTTACGTTTGTTTGTGTCCTCCACAGGACAGCTGATTTCAGACGACATCTCTGAGATCATCGCCAGATACAACAGCCAGTTCTACACCCCCTACAGTAACACCATGACCACCAGTGCAGCCGACTTCTCTTATGACGACAGCTATCTGGGTGAGACTGAAATGTAGAACCAGTTATTAACTTAAGATCTAAATGTAGGACATGTTGACTAATATGGGCTTTCAGTGTGTAGCTTGACCATACTTAAGCTACAAAGGTGATCTATTGAGGAGCTTTAAGCACGCCCCCCACAGGCCAGCCTCTCACCTGCAGCAGTGCAGGACTTCTTTCTACACCTTCTGTTCTGTGTTTGTGACAGGTTATTCTCTGACTGTTGGGGACTTTAATGATGATGGTTATGATGGTAAGATGGAAGAACAACATCCCTTCAAATACAAACAAATTCCATTAGTTTGTGTGTTTGATCGTTCAGTCTTAATGCAGGGTGTTCGTATGTATAAACATCTTCCTGTCTCTTCCAGATTACATCACCGGAGTTCCTCGAGGGGACAAAACCCGTGGCTATGTGAGAGGCCATGTTGTAGTACAGAGCTTTACTATGCAGTAGTTTCATAAGAACATGTAGGATGAGAACCAATGTCCTGTTTCCTGTTGCCAGGTGAACATCTTTAATGGCAAGAATATGGAGTCCATGGTGAACTTCACAGGAACACAGGTCAGCCATGACAGGGACTATAGACAGGAGGGTGGATGGAGGAGTAAGATGTAGGAAGGAAAGAAGGATCAAACATCTCTGTGTGTTTCTGTCTCTTGTTCTGTCTCTGCACCTCTTTATCTTTCTAGATGGCCGCCTACTTCGGCCACTCTGTAGCTGCGACTGATATTAACAAGGATGGGTAAGACCCTCACCTCACCTAAACATATCCTCTCTCTCCCCCTGAACACTACCCACTCTCTCTCTCACAAACTCACTACCTCTCCCTCTCTCTCTCTCTCTCTCTCTCTCACAAACTCACTACCTCTCCCTCTCTATCTCTCTCACAAACTCACTACCTCTCCCTCTATCTCTCTCTCTCCCTCTCTATCTCTCTCTCTCTCTCTCTCACAAACTCACTACCTCTCCATCTCTATCTCTCTCTCTCACAAACTCACTACCTCTCCCTCTCTATCTCTCTCTCTCTCTCTCTCTCACAAACTCACTACCTCTCCCTCTCTATCTCTCTCTCTCTCTCACAAACTCACTACCTCTCCCTCTCTATCTCTCTCTCTCTCTCTCACAAATTCACTACCTCTCCCTCTCTATCTCTCTCTCTCTCTCTCTCACAAACTCACTACCTCTCCCTCTCTATCTCTCTCTCTCTCACAAACTCACTACCTCTCCCTCTCTCTCTCTCTCTCTCTCTCTCTCTCTCTCTCTCTCTCTCTCTCTCTCTCTCTCTCTCTCTCTCTCTCTCTCTGTCTCTCTGTCTATATATATATATATATCTCACACATCCACTTCCTCTCTCTCTCAGGATGTTGGATCTGTTGGTGGGCGCTCCTCTCTTCATGGAGAGGGGGTCAGATGGGAAGCTGCGGGAGGTGGGCCAGGTGTCTGTCTACATGGGGAGGGGGGGCTTCTCCTTCCAGCCCCCAAGGAAGCTGACAGGGGGGGAGATCTACGGTCGCTATGGCAGCTACATCTCTGCCTTGGGGGATCTGGACCAGGATGGGTATAATGGTGGGAGTCTAACTGTTTCTCTGTCTCTCTCTCCAATGTAAAGTTACTCTCTACAGTGGAAATAGTGACACACTCTCCCTGTCTCTTTCTCCCTGTCTCTCTCTCCCTGTGTCTCTCTTCCTGTCTCTCTCTCCCTGTCTCTCTCTCCCTGTCTCTCTCTCCCTGTCTCTCTCTCCCTGTCTCTCTCTCCCTGTGTCTCTCTTCCTGTCTCTCTCTCCCTGTCTCTCTCTCCCTGTCTCTCTCCCTGTCTCTCTCTCCCTGTCTCTCTCTCCCTGTCTCTCTCCCTGTCTCTCTCTCCCTGTCTCTCTCTCCCTGTCTCTCTCTCCCTGTCTCTCTCTCCCTGTCTCTGATGGTTTCTGTTGGCTGTTTTCTCTTCTTCGGTCTCTTTCCTGTCTCCCTCTCCTCCCCCCTCCCTCTCCTGGCACCCTCCCACCCCCTCAGACGTGGCCATCTCTGCGCCCTATGGAGGCCCCCAGCTCCAGGGCCTGATCTACATCCACAGTGGGCGCTCTTCTGGCCCTGAGCCCACTGCTTCCCAGGTGCTGGAAGGTCGCTGGGCATCCTCCTTCATGCCCCCCAGTTTCGGATACTCCATGAGCGGAGGCACAGACATCGATGGGAACGGATACCCAGGTACAAAGACACTGCACCCACAGGTACACAGACACTGCACCCAAAGGTACAAAGACACTGCACCCACAGGTACAAAGACACTGCACCCACAGGTACAAAGACACTGCACCCACAGGTACACAGACACTGCACCCACAGGTACACAGACACTGCACCCACAGGTACACAGACACTGCACCCACAGGTACACAGACACTGCACCCACAGGTACACAGACACTGCACCCACAGGTACAAAGACACTGCACCCACAGGTACACAGACACTGCACCCACAGGTACGCAGACACTGCACCCACAGGTACAAAGACACTGCACCCACAGGTACACAGACACTGCACCCACAGGTACACAGACACTGCACCCACAGGTACACAGACACTGCACCCACAGGTACACAGACACTGCACCCACAGGTACACAGACACTGCACCCACAGGTACACAGATACTGCACCCACAGGTACACAGATACTGCACCCACAGGTACACAGACACTGCACCCACAGGTACACAGATACTGCACCCACAGGTACACAGACACTGCACCCACAGGTACACAGACACTGCACCCACAGGTACACAGATACTGCACCCACAGGTACACAGATACTGCACCCACAGGTACACAGACACTGCACCCACAGGTACACAGATACTGCACCCACAGGTACACAGACACTGCACCCACAGGTACACAGACACTGCACCCACAGGTACACAGATACTGCACCCACAGGTACACAGACACTGCACCCACAGGTACACAGATACTGCACCCACAGGTACACAGATACTGCACCCACAGGTACACAGATACTGCACCCACAGGTACACAGATACTGCACCCACAGGTACACAGATACTGCACCCACAGGTACACAGATACTGCACCCACAGGTACACAGATACTGCACCCACAGGTACACAGACACTGCACCCACAGGTACACAGATACTGCACCCACAGGTACACAGACACTGCACCCACAGGTACACAGACACTGCACCCACAGGTACACAGACACTGCACCCACAGGTACACAGACACTGCACCCACAGGTACACAGACACTGCACCCACAGGTACACAGACACTGCACCCACAGGTACACAGACACTGCACCCACAGGTACACAGACACTGCACCCACAGGTACACAGATACTGCACCCACAGGTACACAGACACTGCACCCACAGGTACACAGACACTGCACCCACAGGTACACAGATACTGCACCCACAGGTACACAGACACTGCACCCACAGGTACACAGACACTGCACCCACAGGTACACAGACACTGCACCCACAGGTACACAGATACTGCACCCACAGGTACACAGACACTGCACCCACAGGTACACAGACACTGCACCCACAGGTACACAGACACTGCACCCACAGGTACACAGACACTGCACTGACACTTACTCTGCCTTAGACTGTAGCATGGCCACTGAGCCACACCAGGGCTAAGACACAGAGACAGACAGGCTCAAACAGGGGGATGGGTGAAGACAGAGCTGTATTGTTCTGCATGCTAGCCTGGCTGTGGTTTCGGTACAACAATACCCTGCTGTGATGCAATTATAAAGTGCTGATGTGTGTGTGTGTGTCTCCTTCAGATCTGCTGGTGGGTGTGTTTGGAGCTGACAAGGTTGTTCTCTACAGGTACTGCCCTTGTACGCACACACACACACACGCGCCTGTTTGAATGCCTTTGATCTAGGGCACAGGGTGAACTACACAGCTAGTCTGGTGGTTAATAGCCAGACCACCTCTGACATGAAAGGCTTCTTGCTTCTACTGGAATCTCTAATGTTGGGCTCTGGTGTGCAGGTGAAGCTAGCTACTGGAAGCTCTAATGTTGGGCTCTGGTGTGCAGGTGAAGCTAGCTACAGGAAGCTCTAATGTTGGGCTCTGGTGTGCAGGTGAAGCTAGCTACTGGAAGCTCTAATGTTGGGCTCTGGTGTGCAGGTGAAGCTAGCTACTGGAAGCTCTAATGTTGGGCTCTGGTGTGCAGGTGAAGCTAGCTACTGGAAGCTCTAATGTTGGGCTCTGGTGTGCAGGTGAAGCTAGCTACTGGAAGCTCTAATGTTGGGCTCTGGTGTGTCTGGTGAAGCTAGCTACTGGAAGCTCTAATGTTGGGCTCTGGTGTGCAGGTGAAGCTAGCTACAGGAAGCTCTAATGTTGGGCTCTGGTGTGCAGGTGAAGCTAGCTACTGGAAGCTCTAATGTTGGGCTCTGGTGTGCAGGTGAAGCTAGCTACTGGAAGCTCTAATGTTGGGCTCTGGTGTGCAGGTGAAGCTAGCTACTGGAAGCTCTAATGTTGGGCTCTGGTGTGTCTGGTGAAGCTAGCTACTGGAAGCTCTAATGTTGGGCTCTGGTGTGCAGGTGAAGCTAGCTACAGGAAGCTCTAATGTTGGGCTCTGGTGTGCAGGTGAAGCTAGCTACTGGAAGCTCTAATGTTGGGCTCTGGTGTGCAGGTGAAGCTAGCTACTGGAAGCTCTAATGTTGGGCTCTGGTGTGCAGGTGAAGCTAGCTACTGGAAGCTCTAATGTTGGGCTCTGGTGTGCAGGTGAAGCTAGCTACTGGAAGCTCTAATGTTGGGCTCTGGTGTGTCTGGTGAAGCTAGCTACTGGAAGCTCTAATGTTGGGCTCTGGTGTTAGGTCCCTAACCCTAACCCTAACCCTGGTCCACACAGTAGCCCTGCTTGAGGTCATTTCTTCAAAGCAGCTGCCAGTGGTCGTATCCTAGGTGTTCCCTTGTGTCCCTCCAGGGCGAGGCCTGTCATCAGTGTGAACGCTACCCTGGATATCAGCCCTCAGGTCCTCAACCCAGAGGATCGCAGCTGTGTTCTGCCTGATACCAAGACCCCTGTGTCCTGGTAATACACACTACACACATGTGCACACACACACTCATGCATGCACACACATACCCTCTTACACACATGCCCATACATGCACAGCATGAAATGAGCAATATGTTCAGATGATTCACTGAGATCACTGATAATCTGCTGTTTGTCTGGTGTGTTTGTGTGTTTATTTGCGTGTGTTTGTGTGTGTTTGCCTTCAGTTTTAAAGTAAAGTACTGTCTGGAGGCCAATGGGAAGGGAGCCCCAGCCTCCCTCAGTAAGTTACAAACACACACACGCACGTGCATGCACACACACGCGCGCACGCACTCCAACATGGTCAATCTGAGTAAAGGGATGTTGTGGGTTTTCTGTGAAGTTTAAGAGACACTTATTAGGGTGCATCCTGTCTGTGACATACAAGCGCACACACACACAAAACACTCAGTGGTGTATCCGGCTTCTCTATTTTCTTTTGATCTGTGTGTCTGTGTCTGTGTGTGTGTATATGTGTGTGTGTGTGTATATGTGTGTAATGGTTGCCAGACATGGTTGTGCTGTTGTGGCAGCGCAGACACTGTGACTCGATCATTACCCTGGTTCCTCCCAGGGCTTTGAACTTTACAACTTCTGCTCCTGAACCCCCTGCTGCTTGTCTCTCTCTCTCTTTCACTCAGTTCACTTCAATTCAGGTTGTTTTATGGGCATAAATCTTAAGGTTAAAGCACAGTTGCCAAAGCACTTTATAATTAACGCATCATATAACTTAATTATTATCAATCACAAACATACAATTATAACAAGGCAAACTTGCTGTCCCGCTTTCTCTCTCTCCCTCTCCATTTGTCTCTCCGTTCCTATGTCTCTCTGACCCCAGAGTTCCAGGTGGATCTGGTGCTAGACAGACTCAAACACAAGGGGGCGATCAAGCGTGTGCTCTTCCTCCAGAGCAGGTCCTCTCAGTTCAGTACCAACATGACGATAGCCAATAAGAAGGGACTGACCTGTGGCGAGCAGGATGCCTTTCTCAGGGTGAGTGGAAAGACTCAAGAAGCATTACTAACCCAGCAGACCTCACCCAGCAGACCTCACCCTACAGACCTCACCCTGCAGACCTGACCCTGCAGACCTCACCCTACAGACCTCACCCAGCAGACCTCACCCTACAGACCTCACCCTGCAGACCTGACCCTGCAGACCTCACCCTACAGACCTCACCCTGCAGACCTCACCCTGCAGACCTCACCCTGCAGACCTCACCCTGCAGACCTCACCCTGTAGACCTCACCCTGCAGACCTCACTCTACAGACCTCACCCAGCACACCTCACCCAGCATTACTAACCCTGCAGACCTCACCCTACAGACCTCACCCTGCAGACCTGACCCTGCAGACCTCACCCTGCAGACCTCACCCTGCAGACCTCACTCTACAGACCTCACCCAGCACACCTCACCCAGCATTACTAACCCTGCAGACCTCACCCTGCAGACCTAACCCTGCAGACTTCACTCAGCAGACCTCACCCTGCAGACTTCACTCAGCAGACCTCACCCTGCAGACCTCACCCTACAGACCTCACCCTACAGACCTCACCCTGCAGACTTCACTCAGCAGACCTCACCCTGCAGACCTCACCCTACAGACCTCACCCTACAGACCTCACCCTGCAGACTTCACTCAGCAGACCTCACCCTGCAGACCTCACCCTGCAGACCTCACCCTGCAGACCTCACCCTACAGACCTCACCCTGCAGACCTCACCCTACAGACCTCACCCAGCATTTCTAACCCTGCAGACTTCATGCTTAACCCAGCAGAACTCACCCAGCATAACTTACCCAGCAGACATCACCCTGCAGACTTCACCCAGCAGACCTCACCCAACAGACCTAACCCTGCAGACCTCACCCTGCAGACCTCATGCTTATCCAGCAGACCTCACCCTACAGACCTCATGCTTACCCAGCAGACCTCACCCAGCAGACCTCACGCTAACCCAGCAGACCTCACCCGAAAGACCTCACTCAGCAGACCTCATCCTGCAGACTTCACTCAGCAGACCTCACCCAGCAGACCTCACCCAGCAGACCTCACCCTGCAGACTTCCCTCAGCAGACCTCAACCAACAGTCCTCACCCAGCAGACCTCACCCAGCAGACCCCTCCCCCTCTCCTAACCCAGCAGACCTCATGCTTACCCAGCAGACCTCACCCTGCAGATCTTACTAAGCAGATCTCACCCTGCAGACTTCACTCAGCAGACCTCACCCAGCAGACCTCACCCAGCAGACCCCTCCTCCTCTCCTAACCCAGCAGACCTCACTCAGCAGACCTCACTCAGCAGACCTCACCCAGCAGACCTCACCCAACAGACCTAACCCTGCAGACCTCACCGTGCAGACCTCACCCTGCAGACCTCATGCTTACCCAGCAGACCTCACCCTACAACTCTCACCGTGCAGACCTCACCCTGCAGACCTCACCCTACAGACCTCATGCTTACCCAGCAGACCTCACCCAGCAGACCTCACGCTAACCCAGCAGACCTCACCCTACAGACCTCACTCAGCAGACCTCACCCAGCAGACCTCACCCTGCAGACTTCACTCAGCAGACCTCAACCAGCAGACCTCAACCAGCAGACCTCACCCAGCAGACCTCACCCAGCAGACCTCACCCAGCAGACCCCTCCTCCTCTCCTAACCCAGCAGACCTCACTCAGCAGACCTCACCCAGCAGACCTCACTCTGCAGACCTGACCCAGCAGACCTCACCCAGCAGACCTCAGCCAGCAGACCCCTCCTCCTCTCCTAACCCAGCAGACCTCACTCAGCAGACCTCACCCAGCAGACCTCACTCTGCAGACCTGACCCAGCAGACCTCACCCAGCAGACCTCACTCAGCAGACCTCACCCAGCAGACCTCACATATGTGTTTCTTCATAGCTGAAGCACATGAAGTACACTAACTCTGTCCTTTTTGTCATGTAGGATGACTCAGAGTTCAGAGATAAGATCACTCCCATAGCCGTTTTCATGGAGTTCAGCCTGGACTACCAGCAGGCTGCTGATAGCACCGGCTTGTTGCCCACCCTGGACCAAACAGCTTCCTCCAGCCTTATCAAGCAGGTGTGTTTCCGTGTGTGTGTGCGTCTACTGGACACCTGAATGTGTGTATTGACATTTGAGTGTCTTTAGGCCCATATCCTGCTGGACTGTGGGGAGGACAACATCTGTAAACCTGACCTGAAGCTGGCTGTCCAGAGGTGAGTGGTCTGCATGTGTGTGTGTGTGTGTGTGTGTGTGTGTGTGTGTGGGGGGGGGGGGGGGGGGGGGGGGGGGGGCACTCACCTGCATGTGCCACTACCTCACACATAATGTAAACTGAGGGTGTTTCCATAGCGATCGGACCCTGATCTACATTGGCGACGACAACCCTCTGACACTGGAGGTGACGGCGGAGAACGAAGGGGAGGGGGCGTACGAGGCAGAGCTGCACGTCACCCTGCCCCCCCAGGCAGATTTCTCTGGAGTGGTCCGCAACAGCCAGGTACACACACACACACACACACACAAACAGGTAGACATGCTGAAAGAGGTCCAGCATTCCAACCGTGTGTTTGGTGTCTCCAGAATCTGTCCCGGTTGTCCTGTGCCTACAAGAAAGAAAACCAGACCAGATTAGTGGTGTGTGACCTGGGGAACCCCATGAAGGGAGGAGCTAAAGTAGGTGACACACACATACCACACACACCGGTCTTACACACACATACAGACACACACTCTCCTTTGTTTGAGCAGGTGGTGGCCGGCCTCAGCTTCAGTGTCCATCAGCTGTCAGAACAGGACACGTCAGTCAAGTTTGACCTGCAGATTATCAGGTCAGATCTTTTCATCAAATGTGTCCAGCTATTGTATTGTAACAACAGCCAATAATGGGAATTGTTGAATTGCTGGAATGGGAACAGAGTAAACCCTGTACTAATGTGAAGGAGACAGTGCTTCTTTCAGAAAGATGTATCTCCTTCTCATCTGTCTGTGTCAGTGTAAAGCAGTGCTGCCACCCTGTGGTCATGAAGGTCACTGCCATGTCTTTGTGTTGCAGCTCTAATCAGTTCAGCAGCAGCAGCAGTGTGGTGTCCAGTGTCCTCCAGCTGGCTGTCTTGGCCAGAGTGGACCTCAGAGGGTACAGTGACCTGACTCCTGACCTCTAACCCCTGGAGACTAACATAGCCAATCAGGCCAGAGAAATAACACCTTGTAAACTATAGACTAAGGGCCAATCCCAATTCTCTGTTTTACTCATTCTCCTTAAGTTTACCCCTTAGTCTTAGCCCTTACTTTAAGGCCTGAAAACTTGAGACTTTTGTTACATGTTACGGGCTCATACATCATCGCTAGCTGGCTGCATATCAATCATCACAAACTTTCAACATGCCGTTTGCAAGTATGATTTAACGTTTTTAAACGTTTTAAACTTTTCAATTAAGAACAGGATTTCAAATATATGTACAGAAGTGTGTAGAGAAGAAAAAAATTCATTCAAGATGAATGCATTGTTGCTTGTTGTTGACAATAAGAATAAGAAGCTCACAAAGACCCTCAGTTTTAAGGGGTATGTAGCTCTTCCCCTTAGCCCTTCCCTTTAGCCCTTCCCTTTAGCCCTTCCCTTTAGCCCTTCCCTTTAGCCCTTCCCTTTAGCCCTTCCCTTTAGCCCTTCCCTTTAGCCCTTCCCTTTAGCCCTTCCCCTCAACCAAGATGAGTATTGGGAGTAAAGGTTAAGACAGTGATTTAGGATTCACCCTAACTGTACTTATAACTTCACCCTAAATGTATTATAACTTGGGTGCCCTAAAGGAGGTTTATCTGGAGGTTTCTATGTTTTAGTGGAGTGTTTCCCCTGTCCTGGGGTGTTAACCCTAACCCTGTCCTGGGGTGTTAACCCTGACCCTAACCCTGTCCTGGGGTGTTAACCCTGACCCTAACCCTGTCCTGGGGTGTTAACCCTGACCCTATCCTGGGGTGTTAACCCTGACCCTGTCCTGGGGTGTTAACCCTGACCCTAACCCTGTCCTGGGGTGTTTACCCTAACCCTATCCTGGGGTGTTAACCCTGACCCTGACCCTGTCCTGGGGTGTTAACCCTAACCCTATCCTGGGTTGTTAACCCTGACCCTAACCCTGTCCTGGGGTGTTTACCCTAACCCTATCCTGGGGTGTTAACCCTAACCCTAACCCTGTCCTGGGGTGTTAACCCTGACCCTATCCTGGGGTGTTAACCCTGACCCTAACCCTGTCCTGGGGTGTTTATCCTAACCCTATCCTGGGTTGTTAACCTTGACCCTAACCCTGTCCTGGGGTGTTAACCCTGACCCTATCCTGGGGTGTTAACCCTGACCCTAACCCTGTCCTGGGGTGTTTACCCTAACCCTTTCCTGGGTTGTTAACCCTGACCCTAACCCTGTCCTGGGGTGTTAACCCTGACCCTAACCCTGTTCTGGGGTGTTAACCCTAACCCTGCAGGGTATCAGCCCCAGACCAGCTGTTCCTGCCCATCGCTAACTGGCAGCCCAAAGACCCCCCTGAAGTCGGGGATGACATCGGACCCCAGATCCTTCAGGTCTATGAGGTCTGTCCTGATTCCAAGATATGCTTGGGCATCGTATTGCTACTGCTTTGCTCATCCCATGGAGCTGACTGTGTGTGTGTGTGTGTGTGTGGGTGTAGCTGCGCAACAAGGGACCTAGTACATTCAGCAAGGCTGTCCTGGACATAGACTGGCCCTACAGCTTCAACAATGGTTCTCTACTCTACATCACCAAATTAGAGATGGACGGACCCATAACCTGCTCTGCTGACTTCGATATCAACCCCCTTAATGTGTTTGTACGTAGGACGCACAACACACACAGGCTCTCACACACTCATGTACAAACACTCAAAGTGTTGAATGCATGAAGCCCTCAAGAACCCTGCATGTCCTGCTGTTCTAGAATCCTGTTTCAGAAGAGACCAACGTTACCACGGGGACTGGCGGGGACCGAACCGATGGCAGGAGCCGCAACCGCCGAGAGGCAGAACCCAAGGCCCCTCTGGACGCTCTAGAGACTCTGGTACCAGAACCAGAACTTCGGCCCTAACCAGACCCATACACCCTAACCATAGACTGTATCCAGTGAAGGAAATGCTGTGTGTGTCTCTGACAGGGCCTCTGCGTGTGTGTGTCTCTGTGTGTGTGTGTGTGTGTGTGTGTGTGTGTAGGACTGCACCACAGTCCAGTGTCGGAAGATCACATGCGAAGTGGGTCGCGTAGAGAAAGGCCAGAACGCCATCTTGTTCATCCACTCCAGACTCGCCGCTGCCACCTTCCTCAAGGTCAGAGTCCTTCCTCTTTTCTTCTGCACATTTGGACAAGATTACAACTAATGTGTTCAAGTGTCAATGTGTCGCCATTTGTGTGCGTCTGTGTGTGTTCATCACAGGTCGAAAGCCAGAACCACTCTTATACAGTGCGCTCCATAGCATCCTTCAGTGTGACAGAGATGCCCTACAAGAACCTGGCGTCTGATCTGCTCTCTAAATCCACCAAGGTGAGTGAAAGAGAGGGTTGGGGGGGAATTTACATGACATTTACACCTCAAATGCGATAGTGCACCTGTTGGAAAGCGAGCAATAATATACCTCACAGTACAGGAATTTCAGGGGGCGTCTCGTCAGCATAACAGTGTTAGGAGAAGACATGGGAGGTGATGATTGGACCAAGTGAGGTGGTGTGCAGGGAGGAGAGGAGGGGTCCAAGGAGAAGTTGTTGGAGCAGTGATCCTCCGCTGTGATTTCTGGATGTACTATTTGTATGTTCGTGTGAATAAAAGGGTGAAGTAAATGATTCAAATGTGAATGTAATTGTGCTACGAGGATATGACTGAACTGTAGCTGTTCCCAGGTGGATGTGTCAGTGATGTGTTCCCAGGTGGATGTGTCAGTGATGTGTCAGTGATGTGTCAGTGATATGTTCCCAGGTGGATGTGTCAGTTATGTGTCAGTGATGTGTCAGTGATGTGTCAGTGATGTGTTCCCAGGTGGATGTGTCAGTGATGTGTCAGTGATGTGTTCCCAGGTGGATGTGTCAGTGATATGTTCCCAGGTGGATGTGTCAGTTATGTGTCAGTGATGTGTCAGTGATATGTTCCCAGGTGGATGTGTCAGTGATGTGTTCCCAGGTGGATGTGTCAGTGATGTGTCAGTGATGTGTTCCCAGGTGGATGTGTCAGTGATGTGGGTACAGACCAACCTTTCCCAGCCTGTTCCTGGATGGGTGGTGGCTCTGGCTGTTCTGTCTGGACTGTTGCTTCTGGCTCTGCTCATCTTCATCATGTACAAGGTCAGGCTCTCTCCTCCTCTTCCTTATCCTCTTCTTCATGCTCATCCTCAGCGATGTCGATATGTGGATCATGAACATGGCTGCTGTAAGTCATGAAGGAACCTGTGTTTAAAACAGCCTTCAGGTTGGCGATACAGAGACTTGTTTAAAGCAGAAGCTGTGTCTCAGCATTCCTCCACAGGTTGTGCTACTGACTGACAGTTCTGCCCTTTGTACTTCCCCCTAGCTGGGCTTCTTCAAGCGTGTGCGCCCTCCTCAGGAAGATGAGAACGCAGATAAGGAGCAGCTGCAGCCGCAGGAGAACGGGGAAACAAACCCAGACACCTGACCTGAGAGCTGCCCCCTGCTGGCCACTCACTTCATCTGCTGCCCCCTGCTGGCCACTCACTTCATCTGCTGCCCCCTGCTGGCCACTCACTTCATCTGCTGCCCCCTGCTGGCCACTCACTTCATCTGCTGCCCCCTGCTGGCCACTCACTTCATCTGCTGCCCCCTGCTGGCCACTCACTTCATCTGCTGCCCCCTGCTGGACACACTCACTTCATCTGCTGCCCCCTGCTGGCCACTCACTTCATCTGCTGCCCCCTGCTGGCCACTCACTTCATCTGCTGCCCCCTGCTGGACACACTCGCTTCATCTGCTGCCCCCTGCTGGACACACTCGCTTCATCTGCTGCCCCCTGCTGGACACACTCGCTTCATCTGCTGCCCCCTGCTGGCCACTCACTTCATCTGCTGCCCCCTGCTGGCCACTCACTTCATCTGCTGCCCCCTGCTGGCCACTCACTTCATCTGCTGCCCCCTGCTGGCCACTCACTTCATCTGCTGCCCCCTGCTGGCCACTCACTTCATCTGGGGCCTGCAGAACCTGCTGCTGGCTGCTGTGTACACCCACACTCTACACGCACTCAATCACACAAACACACATACCTACATACACACATACACACATACACCCACACACATGCACACGCACAGAGACACCTACACACAGGCAGACATGCTTACCCTAACAAACCTTATTTTCTGTATTTTACAGTGTGTTGTCCCAAAAGATAGACACTGATCTTAGACTGGGGTACTTTATATTGGATATGTTTTACTTTCAGTAATTCATGATGTCTAAAACCTAATGACCTATTGTAGAACCAAAGGATGAATTATGTTGGTTTTTCACCTGACTGCTTCGTTGAACCAGCAGCTTCTTACAGGATTAATGTGTGTTGGGATGATATGACGCTGTTAAAAATAAACTGTAAAAATATCTACTTTTTACTGGTCTTATCGGCAAAGGGTTATGTGTTATTTACACAGTCAAATATTAGTTTCAACCTGTCTACATGTATTTAATGTGCATCCAAACCAGAAACGGGCAGTTAATCATGGCTAAATCATTCAAATGTTCATGAAATCAAACAGTCTTCGTTGCTCAGTTTAGACTGTCTACCTGACATAGTGTGTTTATCTGTCCTGAGATCTGTGGTACAGTAGATCATAGCAGATAGAAAACAGTTAATTATTTACTAAATCAAGACTACCATTTTCTTATTTAAATGATATGTATTACATGAATCCTTCATGAACATGTTTGATAGTTTTATGTTCCCTCTGCCCTCCTCTCATTATTGTCTGAAGGTTTTTTATCTTTACACCTGAGATAAGTTAGGACAGAGGTGAGAGGGTAATACGTAAACAGCTTGATCTGATATGACTTTACCAGTAAAACATACTTTTATTGTCCTTTAGTGACATTAAAAACAGTGGACAGAATGGTATAGTTCCCTCTGGTATCCCTCTGAGAGGAAACTTCTGTTTTCCTGCTCAAAGTCGAGTATCTGTCAGCAGGAAGCTGAGGTCACTTCCTGTTTCATACTCCACTGTGGGCTTTCCCCTGTAACACACAGACACCATGCTGTACATTTTGGTTCATTGTCCCGGGAGTTTGAGTACTGGGGTGAGTGTGTTACCTGATAAAGAGACGGGCCTTGGTGCTTCCCAGTAGAGTAGCTTTGTCTCCTTCCACTAGTAGCATAGATCCTTCTCTTAGAGCCTGACAATACCACAATAGTGTCAACATCCTGTCTGCCAAAGCATGTATCTCATCTTATACATGCCTGTCAGTCAGTAGTGTCCTGAAGTCAGTCTTACCAGGACACAGGGCGTGTCAGTAGTGTCCTGAAGTCAGTCTTACCAGTACACAGGGCGTGTCAGTAGTGTCCTGAAGTCAGTCTTACCAGTACACAGGGCATGTCAGTAGTGTCCTGAAGTCAGTCTTACCAGTACACAGGGTGTGTCAGGCTCTTCATGGTACTGAGTGATCCTCTGCTCTCTGGTCTCCTGAAAACAAACATGGTTTCACCCACATGTCAGTGCCTGGACATCATGAAGGCTGTGCGCTGGTTTGTGCACCCACCCCCATGTGCACCCACCCCCATGTGCACCCACCCCCATGTGCACCCACCCCCATGTGCACCCACCCCCATGTGCACCCACTCCCATGTGCACCCACCCCCATGTGCACCCACCCCCATGTGCACCCACCCCCATGTGCACCCACCCCCATGTGCACCCACCCCCATGTGCACTGTGCACCCACCCCCATGTGCACCCACCCCCATGTGCCTGCTGTTGGGATCTGTGTCCAGGTAGTGGGGGTTGATGTTGAACGGCACCAGGCCGATGGCAGAGAAGGTGGGCGGGTAGACGATGGGCATGTCGTTGGTAGTGTTGATGCTGACTGTGGAGACGTTGGTACCAGCACTAGAGCCCATATAGGGGACTCCATCCTGGGGGATGAAGATCTTAACCATTATCCACTTCACAATCCTGGCCTACTATGACCCAGTGGAGGAGGGACCCAAGGTAACACTCACCTCAAGCACCCGCTTCCTGATCTCAGTCACCACCTGGTTGTCATAGAGACACTTCAGCAGACGGAACGTGTTGCCACCACCTTAAAAAATAGGCAGAATAGGCATCAGTAGAACTCACCTGTGGTATAAATATGTCTTCCTGCCTACCTCACCTGTCCACCCTCCTCACCTATCCACCCTCCTCACCTGTCCAACCCCTCCTCACCTCTCCTCTCCCGTCTCCTCCTTACCTATGAAGATGCCCTCCGCCTTCCGGACAGCCTCCACAGGATCTGAGGCATCATGGATACTGTCCACCTCATAGCCTGCATCAAAGTTAATGGAACACTCAAGACAGTTATTACAGAACCATTATTATAAATAATACACAACACACAATTTAATCAGTACAGAGACTCAATCATTGAGGAGTTAATTAAAGGAGTTCTGAGTTAGAGATCAAAGCCCAGTCACACTGTCCAGGCTGGTTCTGAGTTAGAGATCACAGCCCAGTCACACTGTCCAGGCTGGTTCTGAGTTAGAGATCACAGCCCAGTCACACTGTCCAGGCTGGTTCTGAGTTAGAGATCACAGCCCAGTCACACTGTCCAGGCTGGTTCTGAGTTAGAGATCACAGCCTAGTCACACTGTCCAGGCTGGTTTGAAGCCCAGTGAAGAGACTTATCTGGTATATTGATTGAGTTGAAGTGAAGTGAAGCAGTAATCACAAGACAACCTAGACTCCTGAACTTGACTCTTGCTGTCTTGGCATACGAGTCTCTGTCATGCAGGGCGTAGGGAACAAACAGGATCCGCTTCACATCACTGTCACAAACAAACATTTCCGTTTCAATTATCAGACAGGAACTAACAAACATGATGTCAAATATAAGGTGTTTAGTCTTCAATCCGAGAACTGCTAACTTACTTTCCAAAAAAGTCTTGAATGTGTTTCTGACAGTGTTCCAGGTATCCACCCCCGTGCAATGTGGAGTTCGACACCAGCAGCAGTCTTCGCTTCATGTCTGCAAACACAAAACCCTTAACTCAAGCAGACTTCTGCATTTCAAAGAGCTCGTCCAGGTCGAAGTGCAATAACCACCGTCTAACTTGCTGACACGTCTTAAAAAGAAAAAAAGATCTTTGCTCTTCACTGATGGACTTAGATATAGGTTAGACTCTAAGGTTAGGGTTAGACTCTTATCTAAAGTCCTTTTACCGTTTATGATTGTTTACCAGTTGCAACTTTTCTCAGGCTAATTGAAAAAACGTTGCACTTCAGCGCTTAAGACAGCAAAAGACCATCGAAGCCTTATTCAAGACATACATGTTCATTCTTATTCAGAAATCATTTGGAGGACCTAAAAATGTCATATTAACGACCCAAGACTCAACACGCCGACTGCTTGACTAGCGCAGCGCAGGCGCAGTCGTCATCCCACAGCTAAATATCTCCATCTAGTGGTAATAAGAGGTAAGAGAGGGGTACCCCCCTCAAGAGCGCCCGAGCGCAACACAAACTCTTCCACTGTCTGGCTCCCCAATGGTGGAATCAACTCCCCACCTCCATCAGAAGCACAGACTGCCTTCTCACCTTCAAAAGAAGGCTTAAAACTCACTTATTTCGAGAATTTAATGGCATTTAGGAATAGGATGGCACTTCACATAATCTAATGTGCTTTAGAACTATTGGTTGGTCCCCATATGGTGACTTGCCAGTGTTGTTTGTTGTATCTCTTGCTTTATGTTCACAATCGTTGTGTTATGCATTTATAGTTCTTTCCTTGGCACTTATTGGTTCTCATGATGTATGATTCACAATCTAAAAAACCCACTGTGTTCGGGGTCTATCACGTTGCTATGCTCCATGACTGATGGTCTTTGTAAAAGCTCTCTCTTGTAAGTCGCTTTGGAAAAAAGCGTCTGCTAAATGAATAAATGTAAATGTAAAATGTAAGTGTCTGTCTGCACAGTGAGGAAGAGATAGGTGTCTGTCTGCACAATGAGGAAGAGATAGGTGTCTGTCTGCACAATGAGGAAGAGATAGGTGTCTGTCTGCACAGTGAGGAAGAGATAGGTGTCTGTCTGCACAGTGAGGAAGAGATAGGTGTCTGTCTGCACAATGAGGAAGAGATAGGTGTCTGTCTGCACAATGAGGAAGAGATAGGTGTCTGTCTGCACAATGAGGAAGAGATATGTACAGTGGTAGGGGAACACACATTAGCTAACATGGAAAAGGTGATATTTTACGTGGTAAACAGTAACATAATAGTACAAATAAATGAATGAAATAAATAAAAAATGCATTGAAAGTCATTGTAATTTGTAGAGCATCTCCTTAACATAAAGAGGTTTAGTTTTGTCCTCCTGCACTGACCTAAGACAACGGACTGATGCCAAAAATGAATGTTGAGATACATCCAACTTCACAAGCTGAGAACTGGGTGCTGTCATGCACTTCATGAAGGATCCACCGGGGGCGCCTTAGTTTGCTCACTGGACCTTAAAATAAACATTTTAAACATAAAACAAGACCTCACATAAACATATATATGCAGTTATGTACAATGAATTGTTTATGTTAATCAACATATTTAAACTCCCTCAACTCCAAATTATGACACAAATGAAACCATAGTAACCATGTTGTATACCAGCAAGTTCTGTTGTTGAAGACAAGTAGCCTTTGTTTGGCTCAGAGAAAGATGGGAAAAGTTTATATAGGAACCTACATATAATCAGTGAAGAAGGCAGAAGTACCCTTCTCGTTCTCAAACCCCACCACACTCTCTTGTCTCAGCCTCTCTGGTTTCTAGGAGAACTCCTGCTCTTCATGGAGGATAGATGGGGCTTTGGACCAGCGCTTCTTTGACGCCCACTCCTGCTTGGTCTGGGGACATGGATAAGAGATCCTGAGGCTGCTGTTCAGGGCCGAGCTGTCTCATGTCTCTCCTGCACGCCCACCTTCTCCCTGCTTCCACTGGCAGGGAGTGTTGTCTCCTCCTCCTCATGTTGTCTCCTACTCCTCATGTTGTCTCCTACTCCTCATGTTGTCTCCTACTCCTCATGTTGTCTCCTACTCCTCCTCATGTTGTCTCCTACTCCTCATGTTGTCTCCTACTCCTCCTCATGTTGTCTCCTACTCCTCCTCATGTTGTCTCCTACTCCTCATGTTGTCTCCTACTCCTCATGTTGTCTCCTACTCCTCCTCATGTTGTCTCCTACTCCTCCTCATGTTGTCTCCTACTCCTCATGTTGTCTCCTACTCCTCCTCATGTTGTCTCCTACTCCTCATGTTGTCTCCTACTCCTCCTCATGTCGTCTCCTACTCCTCATGTTGTCTCCTACTCCTCCTCATGTTGTCTCCTACTCATGTTGTCTCCTACTCCTCCTCATGTTGTCTCCTACTCCTCATGTTGTCTCCTACTCCTCCTCATGTTGTCTCCTACTCATGTTGTCTCCTACTCCTCATGTTGTCTCCTACTCCTCATGTTGTCTCCTACTCCTCATGTTGTCTCCTCCTCCTCATGTTGTCTCCTACTCCTCATGTTGTCTCCTACTCCTCATGTTGTCTCTTGTCACACTCACCCCTCTGCAGATCCACAGGATGCTGGGCTGTTTTTGAGCTGTTTCACTGTAAGAGGCTGAACGACAACAGAAATGAGGCAGACTAGGAAACATGCAAGTTGCAGGCATCTGCTAATGTTGATGGACCCACTGTGTCTGAAGATCACATTAGCTGATTGTGTGTGGTTTTGTTAATGAATCCTGGAAGTGCAAAAGTGTTAGTTTCACAAATACAACATTTAAGAGTTTACGATTCCTTACAATGTTTTGTTGTTCTGCACACAAAGTAGTCCATGGATTCCATCCTGAACCCTCCCCATCACTCTGTAGGGTATATACAGTGTTGTGTAAACATGTCTATAATATCTAAACATGTTTACACAAAAGCACATGTTCATCTGAAGGAGACAAAGTAAAGGAGACAAGTCTGTTGTTTTCAGAAGTCGGCTCACCACTTCAGAGACTGAAAAGCTGTGAAAATGGTTAAGACCCCCGACTGAGATTCCATTTTCCTGTTGTGATGTGTGCAGCCTCCATAGGTTCCCCTTCACTGTTACCACGGTTCCCAATCTTGTTCTAACAGGTAATTAAGTTTGGAACTTCAACCCCTGCCATCAAACTCAGGCTCTGTCTGCATCTTGGCCCTCCAGACACAGACGCTGTCTGGGATTCCTCCAGGATGATTACTCTTGTCTCAAGGCTGTCAAATTTGCCCCAAAATATTCCACCCTTTCCTCCTCAATCCTGTTTCCAATCACGCTGGGTGCCCATATTTGATGGGGCAAAGTTGTTTCAGAAAACAATCACAAGCACAGTTCAAGCACACTTCGGAGAATTTTTTTGGGGTGTCAAAATAATCCCAGTTCATTTGAACGGTACTTCACTTGTGTTGACACTGTGTTGGGACAGCCCATTCATTAAATACACAACATGGACTGTCAGTCAAATTAATTGGTTCCATTAACGTTCCTTGATGTGCTACACAGTGTAAGGTTTACATGATGAAGAGTACCAAGTTCCTGATCATAACAAGACTGCTGTAAAACAATAAGATAAAGCTGTAAACTGTAGGTCTTAAACTATCTGTTTCCAACCCAGTTGAAGCAGGTTGTTAAACATGTCATCGCTCCGGCACACAGAAGCAGATTTCCCTGTTGGAAGTTTGGCAACAGCGAGAAATCAGACATCTCTGGAATGTTTTGCTACTGAGGGTGGAGGAGGGCAATGGAAGGATGGTTGTTACAGCTAATGAAGCAGAGGCTGTGGGGACTATTTGTTTAGAGACCATTAGAGGAGTCTGAATCAGGGGGTTTTCTACCCCCTGGGTGGAGCATGGCGGCCCCCCGTGGTGCCCTGGCCTGGCCTGCTGCGCTAACACAGCTAAACACAGGAGCATCCCTGCTGTTGCACCTGCTGTTGGCACTGCTGCATCCACAGAAGCAGAGGAGGACCAGAGGAGGAGCCTGGGGGGAGGAGCCTGGGGGGGAGGAGCCTGGGGGAGGAGCCTGGGGGGAGGGGCCTAGGGGGGAGGAGCCTGGGGGAGGAGCCTGAATACTGGACCAAATGTCACACCTTCTCCCTCATGAGTTTCAAATGTGAGAAAGGTTCATGTTTGCCTTCCCTTCACTGCCCTGAACCTCTTTTAAGATTTGAAGTAGGCTGGCCACCGCCATATTATTGATGACCCGTGCCATAATCACCTGACAGAATAAACCATCAGTCTGTAAGGCAACTGGTTTGGTGGGATTGGAATGTATGTTTTGTTTGACTGTATTTGGTTAAAAAAGATGTGGGACAGCAGAGGTAGATCCTTACTACTGTAGCTCTTTGTTTCCATTTATCATCTATGCAACATATTCCGAATTCACTCTGTTTCATTAACAGTTTCATAAAATTTCCATAAATCTGGTCTATTGTTGGACTGATGTGACTGAAAAGTCTCACATCGTGTTTTAAAAAAATGACAAGAATTAACATCTGTACATAAAAGAAAACAGAAAACAAAGAACTCTGGAGACTAAACATCTTCCCCCCCCCACACACTCCATTACTACAGCTTCATTAAGGCCTCATGACAGTTCTAATCAGAACTGAAACATTTTGTGGCTCCCCAACACTCCACTATTACTCTCCCAGAGAGGGAGGCTGGGGGTTGGTGAGAAGCACCTGTGTGGCTCCAGCACACTAAGGGCCAGTTCACCTGTGTGGCTCCAGCACACTAAGGGCCAGTTCACCTGTGTGGCTCCAGTACACTAAGGGCCAGTTCACCTGTGTGGCTCCAGCACACTAAGGGCCAGTTCACCTGTGTAGCTCCAGCACACTAAGGGCCAGTTCACCTGTGTGGCTCCAGTACACTAAGGGCCAGTTCACCTGTGTGGCTCCAGTACACTAAGGGCCAGTTCACCTGTGTGGCTCCAGTACACTAAGGGCCAGTTCACCTGTGTAGCTCCAGTACACTAAGGGCCAGTTCACCTGTGTGGCTCCAGTACACTAAGGACCAGTTCACCTGTGTGGCTCCAGTACACTAAGGGCCAGTTCACCTGTGTGGCTCCAGCACACTAAGGGCCAGTTCACCTGTGTGGCTCCAGTACACTAAGGGCCAGTTCACCTGTGTGGCTCCAGCACACTAAGGGCCAGTTCACCTGTGTGGCTCCAGTACACTAAGGGCCAGTTCACCTGTGTGGCTCCAGCACACTAAGGGCCAGTTCACCTGTGTGGCTCCAGTACACTAAGGGCCAGTTCACCTGTGTGGCTCCAGTACACTAAGGGCCAGTTCACCTGTGTGGCTCCAGCACACTAAGGGCCAGTTCACCTGTGTGGCTCCAGCACACTAAGGGCCAGTTCACCTGTGTGGCTCCAGTACACTAAGGGCCAGTTCACCTGTGTGGCTCCTTGTCTGGAGGTCAGTCAGAAGACCCCAGGGATCCCACAGGGTCTTTGTACTCCACTGATCTATGTAGGGACTAGTGGACTGGAATCAGCTTTAGGTTTAACACCATCCTGGGGTCTGAGCTCCATGGAATCCTGCCCAGGCTGTGGAATGTGCACACATCTGTAATTCAGATGTGAGAGGAGAAAGAAAAGAAGAGATTATTTTCCATGGAGAGCTGTGTGCCAGATATTTACCCCCGGTGAGTTAAGGTCAAGGAAGAAGTTAGGAAAGCCAGGGGTAAATAGGAGGGGCATCTGGAGGAGGGGGAACTGGATGAGGGGGAGGGGGGGTAGGACGGATAGGGCAGGATAGGGCAGGATGGTGAGACACATGTCCCGCTCTCCTACTTTATCTTGACATCCTGACGAGGTTCTCGGCCGGAACAAACATGCCACAGAGTCACAGCTGCCAAACAGGCCCGGCCTCCATTCTGAAGCAGCACATGTAACCATGAGTCAGCTCCTATTTAATTAATACGCCTACACATGGCTCAAGTTCTTTTCAAGCATTTTTGAGGAGCGATTGTTTCCCACACAGCAGCACCCCTATGCATGCACTGCCTAGTGATTCTTTGAAGGTATTTTGTAATGTGGGAGGGAGAATAGCTGTCTGCAGCAAAGTGTGTATGTCACAACATCTGAGAACACTCTCTTCCACTTCAACCAGGAACACGCTGCACTATACATCACCTCCACTCTTCGTGTATCATAGATGCTGCACAAATGCATCCGTAATCATAATATCCTTTTTCTATATTCACACCTCTTGTTTGGTAAGAATACTTACCTGGGTTAGGGTTAGATAGGGTTAGGGTTCAATATACCAGCTGAATCCATCTTATCATTGTTGGCATGATAAGAAAAAGCTTGTGTCATCATGGTGAGGTGACAGAGTGACCACGAACAGACCCTAACCACTGTCCCTAACTCCAAAGAGCTGTCCCTAACCCTAACCACTGTCCCTAACTCCAAAGAGCTGTCCGTAACCACTGTCCCTAACTCCAAAGAGCTGTCCCTAACCCTAACCACTGTCCCTAACTCCAAAGAGCTGTCCGTAACCACTGTCCCTAACTCCAAAGAGCTGTCCCTAACCCTAACCACTGTCCCTAACTCCAAAGAGCTGTCCCTAACCCTAACCCTAACCACTGTCCCTAACTCCAAAGAGCTGTCCCTAACCCTAACCCTAACCACTGTACCTAACTCCAAAGAGCTGTCCCTAACCCTAACTACTGTCCCAAACTCCAAAGCGCTGTCCCTAACCCTAACCACTGTCCCCAACTCCAAAGAGCTGTCCCTAACCCTAACCCTAACCACTGTCCCTAACTCCAAAGAGCTGTCCCTAACCCTAACCACTGTCCCTAACTCCAAAGAGCTGTCCCTAACCCTAACCGCAAAGAGCTCTAACCCTAACCCTAATCCGAATCCCCTCCCCTCCCTCTCTGCGTCACTCTCACGTTCTCATCTCTGTATTACCAAGTAAACATAAGACTATAATTGGAACCAAATTGCTACATTATGCCTGGTTAATCAATATATCCAATTGAATAAACATACATCCAAAAGAAAGATAAATCATGCTTTGTATCAAGATGAATTTGATCAAATTAATAGATTTGATTAAACCAAACATAATTAGCAAAGGAACGGTTTAAATCCAATGCAGTTTTTGTGACTCTTGTTTCCTCTGCATCGGTTTCATGAAAGATGGCAAAATTGCAGAGCACAACTGTTATAAGTGTATTAGATAATGTCAGACAACAAAACACTGTTATGTATATGGGCCCAGAATCAACGTCCTCTTTAAAATATTTGACAATAAAGTAATCAAAGTACACCAGCACACAAACACAGAACAGGAATATAGTGAATACAGGGAGTGAATAACTCCCCAGGGAACTCAAAAAACTGTTGTTATTCACAAAGCAACTGCATGTTTACTGTGTTATTTGGATCTGATAATAGTAGAAAACTAAGTCAAAGAGATGTTTCTACTGTAGAATCATTTAGGAGCAAACCTGCCTGTGACTGTGTCACTCAGGTTTATAAACAGTTGGATGTCTCAGTCTAGTGTTAAATGCACTTTTATTGTTTGGGTGCCAAATTAAACAGTGTCACCATTCATATAGGGAGGAAGGATGAGGAAATGTTCACATAAAAAAATAGAAAATGAACAATGGAAATGGTAACCCGGGTAATGCCTGGTTTCCGTAGTAACATGAATGTACAGTTGTCCCGGTGACAGACCCAGGTGTGTTTGGCTTGCACAGTTTCACAGCCAATAATAATCTCTTACGATGAATGTCCTTCTTTTGTTGAGCCATGCATACAGGTGACATTTCCACCTGTGTAGAGTCAGTGTATTCATAGGAACTGGCACTTTCAATACAAAATATTTACACTACCGGTAATTATAATTGTTATCGTCATCATCATGATTATTTGTATTACTATTATAACTAAAAAAATGTAAATACTCTGAACAAATAAAGTGGAACAGGATAGTTTCAAAGTTAAGTCATTCCATTTTGTCGTGACTCCAAATCTGTTAAATAAAAGACAATATAGAATGAGATGAATGAAGACATCTTCATTCTAAACATCACCCACTCTTAAAAAGAAGCTTTCTAGAGTCTGTGAAGATTATTCAAACATTTACAGATGGATCTCTGGTTCCATCAGACTGAAAGTTACAATATCCAGAAATCTCTCCTGACTTGAAACACAGGATGTGAAAGACATTTCAGCTATGCTTACTTTAAGATCTCCAAAACGAGAAAATAAGAAACAGACAACATTGTTGCACTGATGTTTCAAGAAAGATACTGACTTTCACCATTTTCCATTAAAACAAATCGAAACAAAAGAGAAAATTGAGACAAAGTCACCTTTTTGGATGTGCCAGCAGGGATTAAAAAGAACTCAGATGAAGGTGGCTTCTCTCTTTTATCTGCAGAGAGACATCAGGAACACAAATCAATTACTGGTGTGCAGGACCACTGCCCCCTGAGCAGGACCACTGCCCCCTGAGCAGGACCACTGCCCCCTGAGCAGGACCACTGCCCCCTGAGCAGGACCACTGCCCCCTGAGCAGGACCACTGCCCCCTGAGCAGGACCACTGCCCCCTGAGCAGGACCACTGCCCCCTGAGCAGGACCACTGCCCCCTGAGCAGGACCACTGCCCCCTGAGCAGGACCACTGCCCCCTGAGCAGGACCACTGCCCCCTGAGCAGGACCACTGCCCCCTGCTCCACTGTGGAAGCGTCATGTGGAGAAGGCTCTAGAAACTGGGTCATAGCAAACAAAATAAAACAATGTTAAAGTGACGTTTTATCAAAGGAGAACAACCTAAAGAGAAGGAATCCTGTTTCCATGTCCCTTCAAATCAAAGCAGGAAGAAACGTCTTAACATCGTAAGGCTAGTGCACTTCTCATGAGTTCAGTTCGTCAATTTCTCCTGTGGTAATAATTCCTTGCATTCCTTATTCCTTTCTACCATTACAATGTTTGACATATCCTTATTATTAATTACTTCATGACTTGATTTTATGCACCAAATATTTCGAATCCAACAAAGTTAGAGGAATGTTTGTGTGTTTCTTGTTCTGTGTGTGTTTCCCCCTTCATGGTATCCTGTCACCACACTTCCTGGTTGTCCTGTCCCATGATGCTCTGGGGTTATTGTATATTACATGAGGAGCAGCAGGGATCGTCCTTGTCCGGCTGAGCAGCAGAGTCCATCTGTCGCACAATCTCAGCGAACAGTTCATCCACCATGCTTTTGCTCTTAGCAGACGTCTCCATGAAGGGACATCCCCATTCTTCAGCCAGAGCCTGGCCCTCGCTTGATGACACCTCCCTCTCGCTCTCCAGGTCCACCTTGTTCCCCACCAGGATCACTGGTACCTTCTCATATCTGACCAACACAAACACACACAAACACGTCAGACACAGATACACAACTTTACAGAAACCCTACCAAGTCAACACAAACATGAGACATGAAGCCCATCCAATATTCTGGTACATAAAGATGTTGTCAATAAATCATGCGACTTGTAAATAATTACATTTAATCCACATGGTGTGTATTATCTTGAAATACTATGGAAAAACTGTATCTTCTCAAATAGATTGCTTGAATGAAAGAAAGCTTGCTTATCCACGCTGTCATGTTCCACAGCACCACTGTCTCTGACAACCTGAAGTCTAGATCTTAACCCAGACAAGAACAGGAAGCGGATAATCCAGCCCACTGTTCCCTGGGGACAGGAAGTGCCATGCTTGTTGAGTGCTGCTACTGCCACTGATGAACTGAGCCACTTGACTGAGGGCAAGAGAGACAAAGTTACATCACACTACCTCCTAGTATCAGGTAATCAGCACAAAAGGAGTGAACTGGCTGCAAGCTCTTCTGCCCCTTATCTACCAGTAAATGAGGGCAGGAGTCATCTCACTCTGCCTCCTCTGCCCCTTATCTACCAGTGAGGGAGGGCAGGAGTCATCTCACTCTGCCTCCTCTGCCCCTTATCTACCAGTGAGGGAGGGCAGGAGTCATCTCACTCTGCCTCCTCTGCCCCTTATCTACCAGTGAGGGAGGGCAGGAGTCATCTCACTCTGCCTCCTCTGCCCCTTATCTACCAGTGAGGGAGGGCAGGAGTCATCTCACTCTGCCTCCTCTGCCCCTTATCTACTGTCACACCGTCTCATCACACAGTCTCATCACAGTCTCATCACAGTCTCATCACACAGTCTCATCACAGTCTCATCACAGTCTCATCACACAGTCTCATCACAGTCTCATCACAGTCTCATCACACAGTCTCATCACAGTCTCATCACACAGTCATCACAGTCTCATCACAGTCTCATCACACAGTCTCTTCACAGTCTCATCACACAGTCTCATCACAGTCTCATCACAGTCTCATCACACAGTCTCATCACAGTCTCATCACAGTCTCATCACAGTCTCATCACACAGTCTCATCACAGTCTCATCACACAGTCTCATCACAGTCTCATCACACAGTCTCATCACAGTCTCATCACACAGTCATCACAGTCTCATCACAGTCTCATCACAGTCTCATCACAGTCTCATCACAGTCTCATCACAGTCTCATCACAGTCTCATCACACAGTCTCATCACAGTCTCATCACAGTCTCATCACAGTCTCATCACACAGTCTCATCACAGTCTCATCACACAGTCATCACAGTCTCATCACAGTCTCATCACAGTCTCATCACAGTCTCATCACAGTCTCATCACAGTCTCATCACACAGTCTCTTCACAGTCTCATCACACAGTCTCATCACAGTCTCATCACAGTCTCATCACACAGTCATCACAGTCTCATCACAGTCTCATCACAGTCTCATCACAGTCTCATCACCGTCTCATCACAGTCTCATCACAGTCTCATCACACAGTCATCACAGTCTCATCACAGTCTCATCACAGTCTCATCACAGTCTCATCACAGTCTCATCACAGTCTCATCACAGTCTCATCACAGTCTCATCACACAGTCTCATCACAGTCTCATCACACAGTCTCATCACAGTCTCATCACACAGTCTCATCACAGTCTCATCACAGTCTCATCACAGTCTCATCACAGTCTCATCACAGTCTCATCACACAGTCTCGTCACAGTCTCATCACAGTCTCATCACAGTCTCATCACAGTCTCATCACAGTCTCATCACACAGTCATCACAGTCTCATCACAGTCTCATCACAGTCTCATCACACAGTCTCATCACAGTCTCATCACACAGTCTCATCACAGTCTCATCACACAGTCTCATCACAGTCTCATCACACAGTCATCACAGTCTCATCACAGTCTCATCACAGTCTCATCACACAGTCTCATCACAGTCTCATCACACAGTCTCATCACAGTCTCATCACACAGTCTCATCACAGTCTCATCACACAGTCTCGTCACAGTCTCATCACAGTCTCATCACAGTCTCATCACAGTCTCATCACACAGTCATCACAGTCTCATCACAGTCTCATCACAGTCTCATCACAGTCTCATCACACAGTCTCATCACAGTCTCATCACACAGTCTCGTCACATGATCTCGTCACATTGTCTCGTCGCATGGCCGTGCTCTGCTCCAAATAAGCTTCAACTAGCAGAGAATAAGAAGCTCAGTTTGATCTACAGAATATATTATCCTGAGTGAACTTTAATCTTAGCCATCCATCTTCCAGGATCTATTCCCAAACCAAAAAACACTGGGATTTAGATTTGGGATTACTGTAGAAGCAGCAGTTGAGATTCAATACTGTCGGCTGCTACCACTACTGAGGGTTAGTAACCTTAATAGAGTTGGTAACCTTAATCCTGCTACAATTTATGGCGTAAAACGAATACATTTACCAAACAGGACTTGTTCAACAGTGAAGCAGTGGAAAGAGTGAGTCAGAAACTTATCAACAGCTCTTGGCACATGTCTTCGTATCTACAACACAAAAACTGCTATTTCTGAACAGGTCTTTGAGGCCATGGTAAACACACACCGTTCCTCTCCCGCTCTCATTGAGAAGCCTTAATCATAGCTGTGTAGATTTGGGGGGCTGGTTTGAAAAGCAGCCACAGGGGGAAGATGCTCGGAGAGGCTTACAGCCCCTTGCTGCTGGGCATCTCTGTAGAGCAGGGTTGTGGTTTGGGTTAGTGTGGTTAGGCTATGCCCGATGTTACCAGCCCCCACTCTATGGAGACCCTCCCTCCCTCTTCAGCCTGCTCAACCATGGGGAGAAGATATGCTTGCATTCTGTAGTCATAGATAACCTGAACAACAGTCGGGATGACAGTTTAAGAGCCTCCATGTCTTGTTAAGAGTGTGTTTCTGCTGTTGTTGTTCTGTGTGGGAGCATACCTGTGTGAGCAAGACAGCTTTATTTTCCAAATGGATCTTCCGGGATTCACTGATGACCTTCAACCTTCCAACACTGCCTTTCTCCCTGACTGTATTGTTCTAGCTGCCTGTCCCTCTTCCCCCTCATCCAGCCCGGCCCTCTCAAATCAAACTAATTCTTTAGAACTGTGACTCACAGCCCCGTCATAAATCAAAATGGAAAACACTAAAAAGAGAAAAAGAAACTGATGATCATGCTGATTGATGCTGCAAGAGAAGATCCCATATGAACAGAACTACTTGTCGACTCATCGACAGGATAGAGCATGTAGCTCAGGCTGTGATGGGGCTGTAGAGCCTTCACACTCCCAGGAGAACAGCACAAAGGAAAAGACTTCTGGCGCCAAAAGAGGAGAGGCTCTATAAATAGCCGTAATAACAGAGGGGAAACCTGCAATCCCAGGAGGTGTGAGCGAGCGACTGCCACAGATGCCAGCATGTGGGGGGGACGCAGCACGAAGGAGGGTGCTGGGCAGCTGGGGGGGAGAGAAGGGAGAGAGGGGACAAGAGGGGAGAGAGAGGGGAGAGAGAGGGGAGAGAGGGGAGAGAGGGGAGAGAGAGGATAGAGGGGAGAGAGGGGGAGAGAGGGGAGAGAGAAGATAGAGGGGAGCGAGGGGACAGAGAGAGGAGAGAGGGGAGAGAGAGAGGGAAGAGAAGGGCAGGAGAGGGAAAGACACTGGCTGGTCTGAAGGCAGAGCAGAGAGGAGTCACATAGAAGCGTCACAGAGAGGAGTCACAGAGAGGAGTCACAGAGAGGAGTCACAGAGAGGAGTCACAGAGAGGAGTCACAGAGAGGAGTCACAGAGAGGAGTAACAGAAAGGAGTCACAGAGAGGAGTCACAAAGAGGAGTCACAGAGAGGAGTCACAGAGAGGAGTCACAGAGAGGAGTCACAGAGAGGAGTCACAGAGAGGAGTCACAGAGAGGAGTCACAGAGAGGAGTCACAGAGAGGAGTCACAGAGAGGAGTCACAGAGGGGAGTCTCACGCAGGCTAAGTCTATGGTTTCTTGCGGTAGGTTTAATGAAGGGTAGAGCCTTCCAACAGGAAGCCCTCTTAGGAGGGATGTAGAAACACACACACACATGCTTTGCACACATATAAACACACATAAACAAGCGTGCACGCACACACAGTGACGCCTGGGCACATGCATGCCAACACACAACCCCAGGGGCGTGGAAACCAACTCACCCTGTCAGTTGGTCAGTCTGACTGCACACATTCACATGCACTCTCCCTTCCTAGCACTTTCAGACAGGCCTCATGTATAATGCATGGAGCATCAACTGATATAGGCCCAGAAGAGGCAGGGCGGGCAGGAGGCGAGCTGGTGGTCCCTGGGTGGGTGGTTCTCTCTGTGCTGCTCTGAGGCAAAACTCTGGCCTACATGAGGGAAGGACAGGCCAGTCTGTAGACAGCTTAACCCAGGCATGATGGAGGGACAGGCCAGTCTGTAGACAGCTTAAGCCAGGCATGATGGAGGGGCAGGCCAGTCTGCTAAATGAATAATGAATGTAATGTAAATGTAGGTGTTCATGATCTCCATTTGGATATTCAGACTTCACCATAAAACTGCAAGAAATTTGTGATAAAAACTACTAACCAGCTTCCTTTTGAAACAATTTTCCCTTAAAAAAAAAATCAACCAGTTCATCACTTCTATAACAAACCACATTTCACGTCTATATTTCTGTCCCAGAAGGTGGACAGATCTGTAACCCAGATCAGATCTGCTCCTACAGCAGGAAACTGCTATTCTGGTGAATAGATGGCAAAAACAGACAGCAAAGAGTTGATATATCAATGGAGGGTTTCACAGTAACAGGAGCTAACCTAACTGACAGATGAAACATTTTCCATGTAGTGACAGTGTCTCCCTCAAAAGGGTTTTAATCGTCTTCCTGTAGCGTCGCACAGAAAGAGAGGGGAGAGACGTGTCTCAAATTAGACTGGTCTAATTTATGGTTTTTATAAATAGAAAGATTAGAGTGACAGACTAGGGCAGTTTCACCCTCTCCTTCCCTGCATTTCTGGGTCTTCTGTACAGAACATGAGGCTAATTGTGGAACCTCCATCTTTTGTACCCTGTGATAATAACTCATGGCTCATGTGGAACAGCATCGTTCTGGAAAGTGGGCCCAGTTTGATCCATTTGGTCCAAACAGATCAGACCTCCTCTATCCCCTGAATGAATACATTTCAAGATCATCTTTTGAGGATTTCAAACTTGATATACCAGCGATATGATAATCATGCTTGAGGTAGCGCAGCTCTCTATAGTTTTGCTCTGTGCACCAGTCATCTTCCTCCCACCACACTGGCATGTACACCATCTTCAAAATGTGCAGAGAGTTATCAACTGTGTCAACCAACCAACCTAGCTAACTAACCCTAACCCAGTCACTGCTTCACTGATATTACAGACTCAGTCATAATTAGTTTTAAATCCTGCCTACAACAGAACGGTAATACTCTGAGAGGAACTCAGTGTGATGCTGCAGTGATGAGAACAGCCAGTCTATGTGATGCTGCAGTGATGAGAACAGCCAGTCTATGTGATGCTGCAGTGATGAGAACAGCCAGTCTATGTGATGCTGCAGTGATAAGAACAGCAAGTCTGTGTGATGCTGCAGTGATAAGAACAGCCAGTCTATGTGATGCTGCAGTGATGAGAACAGCCAGTCTATGTGATGCTGCAGTGGTGAGAACAGCCAGTCTATGTGATGCTGCAGTGATGAGAACAGCCAGTCTATGTGATGCTGCAGTGGTGAGAACAGCCAGTCTATGTGATGCTGCAGTGATGAGAACAGCCAGTCTGTGTGATGCTGCAGTGATAAGAACAGCCAGTCTATGTAATGCTGCAGTGATGAGAACAGCCAGTCTGTGTGATGCTGCAGTGATAAGAACAGCAAGTCTGTGTGATGCTGCAGTGATGAGAACAGCCAGTCTATGTGATGCTGCAGTGGTGAGAACAGCCAGTCTGTGTGATGCTGCAGTGATGAGAACAGCCAGTCTATGTGATGCTGCAGTGATGAGAACAGCCAGTCTATGTGATGCTGCAGTGATAAGAACAGCCAGTCTATGTGATGCTGCAGTGATGAGAACAGCCAGTCTGTGTGATGCTGCAGTGATGAGAACAGCCAGTCTATGTGATGCTGCAGTGATGAGAACAGCCAGTCTATGTGATGCTGCAGTGATAAGAACAGCCAGTCTATGTGATGCTGCAGTGATGAGAACAGCCAGTCTATGTGATGCTGCAGTGGTGAGAACAGCCAGTCTGTGTTCTGCAGTGATAAGAACAGCCAGTCTGTGTTCTGCAGTGATAAGAACAGACAGTCTGTGTGATGCTGCAGTGATGAGAACAGCCAGTCTGTATGATGCTGCAGTGATAAGAACAGCCAGTCTGTGTGATGCTGCAATGATGAGAACAGCCAGTCTATGTGATGCTGCAGTGGTGAGAACAGCCAGTCTATGTAATGCCTGCAGTGATAAGAACAGCCAGTCTATGTGATGCTGCAGTGATGAGAACAGCCAGTCTATGTGATGCTGCAGTGATGAGAACAGCCAGTCTATGTGATGCTGCAGTGATAAGAACAGCCAGTCTGTGTGATGCTGCAGTGATGAGAACAGCCAGTCTGTGTTCTGCAGTGATAAGAACAGCCAGTCTGTGTGATGCTGCAGTGATGAGAACAGCCAGTCTGTGTGATGCTGCAGTGATAAGAACAGCCAGTCTGTGTGATGCTGCAGTGATAAGAACAGCCAGTCTGTGTGATGCTGCAGTGATAAGAACAGCCAGTCTGTGTGATGCTGCAGTGATGAGAACAGCCAGTCTGTGTGATGCTGCAGTGATAAGAACAGCCAGTCTGTGTAATGCTGCAGTGATAAGAACAGCCAGTCTGTGTGATGCTGCAGTGATAAGAACAGCCAGTCTGTGTGATGCTGCAGTGATAAGAACAGCCAGTCTGTGTGATGCTGCAGTGATGAGAACAGCCAGTCTGTGTTCTGCAGTGATGAGAACAGCCAGTCTGTGTTCTGCAGTGATAAGAACAGCCAGTCTGTGTGATGCTGCAGTGATAAGAACAGCCAGTCTGTGTGATGCTGCAGTGATAAGAACAGCTAGTCTGTGTGATGCTGCAGTGATGAGAACAGCCAGTCTGTGTGATGCTGCAGTGATAAGAACAGCCAGTCTGTGTTCTGCAGTCAGACAGAAGAACAGCCAGTCTGTGTTTTGCAGTCAGACAGAAGAACAGCCAGTCTGTGTTCTGCAGTCAGACAGAAGAACAGCCAGTCTGTGTTCTGCAGTCAGACAGAAGAACAGCCAGTCTGTGTTTTGCAGTCAGACAGAAGAACAGCCAGTCTGTGTTTTGCAGTCAGACAGAAAAACAGCCAGTCTGTGTTCTGCAGTCAGACAGAAGAACAGCCAGTCTGTGTTCTGCAGTCAGACAGAAGAACAGCCAGTCTGTGTTCTGCAGTCAGACAGAAGAACAGCCAGTCTGTGTTCTGCAGTCAGACAGAAGAACAGCCAGTCTGTGTTCTGCAGTCAGACAGAAGAACAGCCAGTCTGTGTTCTGCAGTCAGACAGAAGAACAGCCAGTCTGTGTTCTGCAGTCAGACAGAAGAACAGCCAGTCTGTGTTTTGCAGTCAGACAGAAGAACAGCCAGTCTGTGTTCTGCAGTCAGACAGAAGAACAGCCAGTCTGTGTTCTGCAGTCAGACAGAAGAACAGCCAGTCTGTGTTCGGCAGTCAGACAGAAGAACAGCCAGTCTGTGTTCTGCAGTCAGACAGAAGAACAGCCAGTCTGTGTTCTGCAGTCAGACAGAAGAACAGCCAGTCTGTGTTCTGCAGTCAGACAGAAGAACAGCCAGTCTGTGTTCTGCAGCAGAGGTCCAGCCTGCTTATGAAGGGCCTCGGTCAGACACTTGGTGCTGGGTGGTCTGACTCAAGAACAGGGTGACATGACAGGGATTAAAAGGGCAAACCAGTCGGATTCCTTTGTCAGCTTGGTAACAGCATAATAATGTAACTGGACAGTGCATGAAATCTGTCATTGTAATACATACATTCATATTTATTCATCAGAGGATGGAGGGGTCACTGTTGCGGATCCCAGAGTGATAGAGAGGTCCTGGGTGATTGATGGTTTGGTAATACTAGCCATATCATGCAGGAGTGTGTGATAACCCTAACCCTAGCCCTAACCCTACTCTCATACGTTATGGTTCGTTCAATAACAGCATTGGCCTAGACTGGTAATAGAGTAATTAAAGTGAGCCGCCCTTTTAGGACTAAATTGTTTCCACAAATTGGTTTAGAAAATTCCCCTTTCCAGTTTGCCCTGCAGAACAAAGTTCAGAAGAGGCTTTTGTCCCACATTCGCGCAAATGTAGCATAAACCGACATCTGTGTCATACAAACAGTCTCTATGGGGCAGATGTCACCACAAACAAGCTGGACTTGTAGCTCCACAGAATAGCAATGGGGCAACTCTTCTCACTTACAGTTCACTGGGCATCATTATATTTACATTCCATCAGATGCTCTTATCCAGAGTATCTTACAGCAAGTACAGCGACATTCCCCCAGAGACTAGTAGGGTGAAGTGCCTTGCGCAAGCACACAACGTCATGTAGCCTCAGCCGGGATTCAAACTCCCAACCTTCAATCACGAGCCCAACACCCAAACCCGCAGAGCCACCTGACTCCCATCATCAGCTGCGTGTGGCTAAACTACCGCCAGAGACTAGAGTGACGGGCATAAAGAGGGCAGGGGTCATGCAGGGGTGATCTTCAGACACTAACGTGTGCTGACAGCGCTCGGAACAAGGCGTGATACACAGCAGGTCCTCTGACTGGGGCGAGCTGAGGGAGGACGGCAGAGTGAAGTGAGACGAGGAGGGCAAGGGAGCACAGCAGGGACAGCTGTGAGGGCCACAAGGCCCCACTGGCTCAGAGACCCCTGGAGAGGACTGGAGCAGGTTGACAGCTCTGGTCATACTCCTCTGATGTTCACAGACTGATCAGGCTTCCATAAACTGAGGGTTTGGAGCTCAAAGCTGTTACTGTTGGCCTCTCAATATCTATGGGTGTTCAGCTTCCACAGATTGAGGTTCATTTCCTGTTCTCTAGAAGACACCTGGCTAGTTCCAGTCTCACATGTACTGTGTCTGTATTTCATCCTTCATTATTAGAATCGGACGCTATGTGACTCAGGTCATGATTCTGCAAACATGAGTCCTTTTCCTTGTTTGGAACTGAAGTTGTTTGGTAAACTTCCTTACTGTGAAACCAACAGGCTGAGAAGCTGGCTGAGAAACTAAATTGGGTGGCATTATCATAATTCTGAAGTACAGCATTTAGAACAAGCCATGGGAACATGACCCTAGTTTAGGATTACAGTCTTTGACAATCCCTATCATAACCTTTACTGCATTAACACACAGGGCAAACAGACTGTCCAGCTACAGGAAATATGGTTTTGATACAAATACTGTTTAGGAGAAACCTATGTATAAAACATAGGCCAGCAGCACAGCAGCACAGCAGCACAGCCAGCAGCACAGCAGCACAGCAGCACAGCAGCACAGCAGCACAGCAGCACAGCAGCACAGCAGCACAGCCAGCAGCACAGCAGCACAGCAGCACAGCAGCAAAGCAGCACAGCCAGCAGCACAGCAGCACAGCAGCACAGCAGCACAGCAGCACAGCAGCACAGCCAGCAGCACAGCAGCACAGCAGCACAGCAGCACAGCAGCACAGCCAGCAGCACAGCAGCACAGCAGCACAGCAGCACAGCAGCACAGCAGCACAGCCAGCAGCACAGCAGCACAGCAGCACAGCAGCACAAGGTCAGTGTTAGGGTCAGTGTTAGGGTCAGTGTTAGGGTCAGTGTTAGGGTCAGTGTTAGGGTCAGTGTTAGGGTCAGTGTTAGGGTCAGTGTTAGGGTCAGTGTTAGGGTCAGTGTTTGGGTCAGTGTTGTAGTGAACAGTCTAGTGACTTGAGGAGACGGTCCCTGGGTACGTGTGTCTGGAACCACACACAACAGCCGGCCCACACCTGGTGCACACTTACACTTTCACACACACACACACACACGCACACGCACACGCACACACACACACACACACAAACAAACACAATAGGCTCTGGGCCACCAATGCTCAGCCATCTATCCCCTATGCTCCCCTCTTTATGATGGAAACCTCATTCTTTCATGAGGAATCATAGATTTATGTGAATTATTCCGTCCAGCTCAAACTCTGAATGAAACCCAGTCTGGAAGTTATCAAGAGACAATCCAGTTATCCAGAAGGAAAAATGCAGGGGATGACGATCAATCTAACCCTGAGGGAGGAGTCAGAGAGCAGAGCCTCATGGTCTAACCCTGAGGGAGGAGTCAGAGAGCAGAGCATCATGGTCTAACCCTGAGGGAGGAGTCAGAGAGCAGAGCCTCATGGTCTAACCCTGAGGGAGGAGTCAGAGAGCAGAGCCTCATGGTCTAACCCTGCCTGAGGGAGGAGTCAGAGAGCAGAGCATCATGGTCTAACCCTGAGGGAGGAGTCAGAGAGCAGAGCCTCATGGTCTAACCCTGAGGGAGGAGTCAGAGAGCAGAGCATCATGGTCTAACCCTGAGGGAGGAGTCAGAGAGCAGAGCCTCATGGTCTAACCCTGAGGGAGGAGTCAGAGAGCAGAGCCTTGTCTCTCTGTGGCCTGTCACACTCCCCCACCCCCCACCTCCATTCAGCCTAGCAGATACATTGACACCTAGAGCCCATCACACTGTCTCCAAAACAATATGTGTGAGACAACAATATGTTTGAAGTGTTGCCAGCAACTCTGTATGGTCACACTGTATGGTCACTCTCTATGGTCACACTGTATGGTCACTCTGTATGGTCACTCTGTATGGTCACTCTGTATGGTCACTCTGTATGGTCACTCTCTATGGTCACACTGTATGGTCACTCTGTATGGTCACTCTGTATGGTCACTCTGTATGGTCACACTGTATGGTCACTCTCTATGGTCACACTGTATGGTCACACTGTATGGTCACACTGTATGGTCACTCTCTATGGTCACACTGTATGGCCAGTGGTCAGGTTCTTTGGGGTTGCATCATCCAGAATGGTCATGACCGAACCATCAGACAACCCCAGCTAGCAGCAGCCAAGACAGCCAGACTTGTTTACTATGGTCTGTAATGGGTGGGAGATGAGGAGGAGCTGTTGACTCTGCTGAAGACCAAACCTGGTGCTGAACAGTAAAGTCACCTGGGAGGCTAACAGGGGAGAATGTGTAGCATCATGGCCCTAGTGTTGTACATCAGGGCAAATGTAAAACTAGAAGATGACAAAACCATACGACCTCCGTGTACAAAATAAGACAAACACATGTCTTGAACGCACCACTAAATGTATAATTCATACATCTGTGAATTCCAACGGAGTGTGTTAAGAGACATGAGTGAGTGGGTCAGTCACTGTGATGCTGAGGGTGTTAATGGTAGGTGAAGCCAGGTTTTGGGTTTGCTTCATCTGATGCCACTCTTAAGTTATCAACATGCAGGCTTTACGAAGTCCCTGCAGTATTATATTTGACTTAATAAGATGCACTTAGATGCACAGCCTGCAGAATCACTCTACTAACATGGATTAATTCTGTCCTTTGCCACTGGACTGTGTGGAAGATCCCCTGGCCTACAGGTATGATGCATGTTTCCAACTGAATAGAGGCAATGCAGGCATAGATCCATATTCACCAACCTTTTCACTCTGATGATCTGATCTCTCATAGGTTTTATGTCTTGGAAGCTCTGCTGGTTGACAAGGCTGTAGACCAATATGAATCCTTGTCCATTTTTGATGTAAAGGTCCCGCATAGAGGCGAACTGCTCTGTTCCAGCAGTATCAAGGATCTCTAGAACAGATGGGGAGGAATCCACCTCGATTTCCTTCCGGTAAAAATCCTCAATGGTTGGGTCGTACTTTTCAATAAACGTCCCGGTGACAAACTGAACAGTGAGGGCGGATTTCCCGACCCCCCCGCTGCCGAGGACCACGACTTTATACTCCCGCATCGCTCCCTTGTTAGTGAATTCAAGAGATCAAAAGCTTTTACTTTCTGCGCGACATCGAACTAGATTACAATATAACCCTAACTCGCACAAATGTCATTCACAATGTGCGTCCCATCGTGAATATGGATGAAGAACAGATCCTTATTCTCCCACTGCTCATACATGGCACATTAAAAACTGAGCACAAAGACTCGGTGTCCGCAGACTGATTTCATTGTAGAAATTCCTCATGGCAGAACACACACTGTGTCCATACGACTGCAAATTCAAACTGCATCAAATGCTTGAATGTGAAACGTGAGATTTATTTATCTGCTCATCTCACCATTGACATTGTAGAAGAAAAAAAAACTTGTTCCACCGAAGACATCATTAACACGGGACAGACCAGCCTTCACTTTGGGCCTACTGCCAATATAGTTTCCATCCAAACGCAGTTTCAAGCGTCCAAAATACAAGTTGTGTTTCTTTGTTTCTAATTCACCATCTTGTTCATTTCCCCAGTTAATTGTTCATAAATACAATCCTGGCCGCCATACTGGGGTGGAGACCCACCGCGCTACCAACCAGTCCCTCCTCGGCTTCCGTACCACTGGGAAGAGAAGGGTCTTCCTCTCGTGAAAGATGTTTTAACTATCCAATAGCTAAACTCATTCGCTCTAACCTCACTCATGACGATCTCGAGTGCCGTGAAGACCAGTGAAACTCCAGGATTGGATTTCCGTTCATGTGGTAAAATTCCCATCATTCGGTTACAGCAGTGACATCCAAGGTGCGTTTGTCCAATCACAGCAGCTGCTTGGGGATGAGGAAAGTGTAACGGATGTTGTTGCTATGGTAACCATGATGGTAACCCTACCAACCGTGAACTTGTGAGAATGAAAGCTTCTTGTAAAGTAAAGAAGTGGCTAACATTTATGGTTTATTACCTAATAGAGGACAATTGGTTAATCAATCTAACATTACAATCTGTACAATGAATAAATACAATTATATTAATTTAAAAAAGTATATATCCCGTACTATATCAATTCTCCACTATACTCGTACTTGCTATAGTTATATGCCCCCCATCTGTACAGCTAGTGCCCTCTTTTCATTATTGTTTATTATTCTTATTTGTTATTCTACTTTATCTTACTCTGTTTGCTCTTTCCTGCCACAATAAATTCCGTTTTTGTGTAACTTGCATGGCGATTAAAACTGATTCTGATAAAATTCTACATCATGGTCTACTGCTTAAACCAAATGGAAAAACAAGAGAACTAGGCCTACAAGAATACATAACACAATGTAGCGTAACACACCCAACGCCACAAACTGACAGACAAGCTGGGCATATACTTAAACCTTTATTCATTTTTTTTGTTTTAACATTAGACTTTACACAAATTTGGATTTACCAAAAAAACAAAACTATTCTATATAACATAAAAGAGCACATAAGTATGCACAAATAAAACATTGAAAATAGTCACAGAACATAATTCAAACTGAGAAAGGGTTGTGTCCCTCTTTTATAGAGCACAGGTGTACAGTACAGCATCCCTGATGGAGCCATGTGTACAAACACAACAGCTCCACCACAGTCCTGCAGTAACATCAACACAACCATTCACAATGGCACAAGTGCTCATTCTCTCCATCAAGCTTCTCTCAGGAAATTATTAGACTGTGCCTCATACAATTTAGTTTTGGCCACAAAATTAAAAACTCCTGTAAGAGTGAGGATTAAACAGTGTGTTTGCACTGATATCTAATTCAATCATACTAATCACAATCCTTATATTTCATGAGCCCAAGCTAACATACAAACTTAAGCACAAAACATTGAAGGTAAGGCAAAGTTCACACACAAGTTGGTCTGCCCAGTGTGTCCACTGTTCAGAAAGTGCTCAGGATTCACGTTACCACTGGGGCAGGAAAACGAAACATTCTGACTGTCCTTAACTCTTTTGATTGGGTGACCTAAAATCTCAAATAAATTACATCTGCAGATGCATTTAACTACAGTTTTACATCTGAACTTGAAATTAAGTTTGACATTTGAAATTATGTTTTTTTTCTTTCATAATAGTATTCTCTTGCAAAATGTGTCTCCTGTTAACAGTTGACATAATTTAAGGAAATACCCAAGACGAAGCTGTATGATCCACAATAGGAAAATAATTATATTCTTGGAACAAAGTGCAATTCTAAACAGCTAACAACCATCAAACACAACCTCATGACATCAAACAACCAATCAGCAGACTAGACACAGAAACTGAACTTTTTGGTGGGAGAAGATAGAAGTATTATATGTCATAAGGACCCTTATATCTTAACTGTAAAATTAATATAGGGTGATACAAAGGCAGTAAGAAACACAAAATACATGTCTTATGCAATTTGCCATAGAATAGGAAATGTTCTTTATGGCAATACAATCTTGTGTTAGAGTGCTCTAGAAAACAAACAGAACAAGACAGACATCTTTTAGAAAAATACAGGGCTTCTATCATTCCAACTTCAGTTTGACACAGCAACAAATTATGAAATCATACCAGACTACAATCAAGAGTAAGTTCAACATTTTCCTTTTTCTTTTTTTTTTGTAAAATGTGACCTATACAATGAACAATTTTTTCTTATTTCTTCTGTTGCTTTAATTAACATAATAAAAACTAAATATATTGCCCCGCTCATCCTGCAGTTGGTTGTCCTGTGTAGATGTCAGAGAAACCTGAAGTGAAGGAAGCCTTTCCATTGCTGGAAGTCAGAGCAGACTAGCCAACACTACTGTTGCTCTAGGAGTCAGAGCAGACTAGCCAACACTCCTGCTGCTCTAGGAGTCAGAGCAGACTAGCCAACACTCCTGCTGCTCTAAGAGTCAGAGCAGACAAGCCAACACTCCTGCTGCACTGGGAGTCAGAGCAGACTAGCCAACACTCCTGCTGCTCTAAGAGTCAGAGCAGACTAGCCAACACTCCTGCTGCTCTAGGAGTCAGAGCAGATTAGCCAACACTCCTGCTGCACTGGGAGTCAGAGCAGACTAGCCAACACTCCTGCTGCTCTGGGAGTCAGAGCAGACTAGCCAACAACTCCTGCTGCTCTAAGAGTCAGAGCAGACTAGCCAACACTCCTGCTGCACTGGGAGTCAGAGCAGACTAGCCAACACTCCTGCTGCTCTAGGAGTCAGAGCAGACTAGCCAACACTCCTGCTGCTCTGGGAGTCAGAGCAGACTAGCCAACACTACTGTTGCTCTAAGAGTCAGAGCAGACAAGCCAACACTCCAGCTGCTCTAGGAGTCAGAGCAGACTAGCCAACACTCCTGCTGCTCTGGGAGTCAGAGCAGACTAGCCAACACTCCTGCTGCTCTGGGAGTCAGAGCAGACTAGCCAACACTCCTGCTGCTCTAGGAGTCAGAGCAGACTAGCCAACACTCCTGCTGCTCTAGGAGTCAGAGCAGACTAGCCAACACTCCTGCTGCTCTAGGAGTCAGAGCAGAGACGTGAGACATACTTCTCCAAGTTCCCTGCAGATGACAAGGCATAGACTGAGGAGGGATGAGGAAGCCAAACTCTGCTAGCTTGACCACATCTTCCCCTGTACAGACAGCTTTTAGTAGGACAGGATGAACCCTTTGAGGAACCTTCAGCCGAGCAAAGCTAAATTTCATAAATTACATTCCTTTTTAAAATAGAATATAGGTTACAATATTGTTGTAATACTAATCTTAAACAAATATAACTACTGTATATTCCATATATTTCCATCAAGAGTTGCTTAAAATGAGACTTCCTAAAATCAAGGTGATGTTAAAGAATATAGGTGGTGAGGACAGGTGTGATGGGGTTTCTGTGGATTGTCAGGGAGTGGCGAAGTTCATCGAACAAAACAACTACATTGTGTACAATGTTTTACAGACACACGTACACTTTGCACGTACAGTAAACACACTTTAAATGTCCCAAGATGAGGGGGAACCAGGGGGGTGGGGAACAGTTTAGATGAGGAAGAACCAGGGGGGTGGGGAACAGTTTAGATGAGGAAGAACCAGGGGGGTGGGGAACAGTTTAGATGAGGAAGAACCAGGGAGGAAGGGAACAGTTTAGATGAGGAAGAACCAGGGGGGTGGGGAACAGTTTAGATGAGGAAGAACCAGGGGGGTGGGGAACAGTTTAGATGAGGAAGAACCAGGGGGGTGGGGAACAGTTTAGATGAGGAAGAACCAGGGGGGTGGGGAACAGTTTAGATGAGGAAGAACCAGGGGGGTGGGGAACAGTTTAGATGAGGAAGAACCAGGGGGGTGGGGAACAGTTTAGATGAGGAAGAACCAGGGGGGTGGGGAACAGTTTAGATGAGGAAGAACCAGGGGGGTGGGGAACAGTTTAGATGAGGAAGAACCAGGGGGGTGGGGAACAGTTTAGATGAGGAAGAACCAGGGAGGAGGGGAACAGTTTAGATGAGGAAGAACCAGGGAGGAAGGGAACAGTTTAGATGAGGAAGAACCAGGGGGGTGGGGAACAGTTTAGATGAGGAAGAACGAGGGGGGTGGGGAACAGTTTAGATGAGGAAGAACCAGGGGGTGGGGAACAGTTTAGATGAGGAAGAACCAGGGGGGTGGGGAACAGTTTCATGTTTCAGATTTGTTTTTGTCTTAGTCCTAAAAAACCATTCCTAATCTCTGACAGGTTAAATTCAGAGGGATTCTGGACAGTCTGAATATGCATATTTCCAACACAGCACAGACCATGTCTCAGTATGATGACTTTCATTGCACATTCAAACATTACATTGTGATAAATTGCACCCGAAAGAAGTTAGATTGCAATTTAAATGAAATAAATGTTGGTATTTGATAAAGACAAAGTGGGACAAATCATTAAGTCTCAGACACAAACCTTGCTACCACATTACTTCAATTTCCTTAAGAGAAAACTATTTATAAATAAACTCAACTTGTCCATGTTACAAAAGAAACAATCAGATCTGTAATCAAATATGTGATACAATAAATCCATGAAAAGGGTTACTAAACTAAAACTAACCAAGTGTACAAAAGGTACTAATGCACTGGATCAGCATCTGACAAACACTGATTTGCTTCCTTCTAGATGTGATCAGGGTTCCTGGTGGCGGGATACTAACAGATTTCTCCATTCTTAGCCTTTTCCTGATGCTTGCTATGTACTTGAGGCACTTCTACAGTTAAAATATAACAGGGTAGACAAACTACTTTCTCCATCACCTCAAGGTTACCTTGCGAATCGCCCCTTTTACCCCAAACCATCAGTCTGCCTTTAGTCTACAGTATTTCCACCTTAACCCTCATGGGTGGAGGTCCTGATGGGTTCCCCCCAAACCCCTTCACCTGCCGGGTCGCTCCGACACCTTGTCAGCCTCTCCGCTCCTCGCCAGGCCCTTTGGCCTGGTGACATCTACAGCAATCTGTTCTGCAGCTGTACAGCAGACAGCCTGTCTATCCCACACCAACACGGCAGTGTGGGACATGATCAAAAAAGACCAGGCGAATTGGAGTCCACTGTCCATCCGTTAGTAACACTGTTTGAGGCTGCAGCATGAAAGGAGCTAACTGGACGTCAGGGGATAAATGGACGTCTCTGACCAGCCTTCCTGGAGAGGCAAAGGCACACATAGGGAGAGGAGAGCAGTGATTCTGTTCAGAGTAACAATAGGGGGAAACGCTTCCTCTGTGACATTCATATTCTCAAAGAGCAAGAAGGCCTCTTCCTCCAGTCTGACTCATAAGTGCAGCTAGTATGGGGTAAACACATTAGTGCTCTTACAATGATCTGTAATCAAATGTCAAATCCAGCACTAGATATACCATTTTTGATGTGAGTTTTATGTTGCTCTGTGAGTTCATGTGAATGTTGTACACTTTTAAGAAACATTAAAAAGGAAAAAAAGAAAAACGATATAATTTTTCAATAACAATTAAATCTTCACAATCCTCAATAGTGTGTCTGTATATACGGTACATAAAGTAATCTTGTGACATTTAAATATCTTTAAAACAGTATTAGTCCTAAGTATATAATTCTGGTTTATAATAATTTGTATATTTCACATAGCTCAAGGTTATGTTTACAACATTTCCTCAGTAATCTTCTTGTCAGCATGCAGGTTGCTGTAGTTGTCATGTGGAGCAGGTGTAGTATTTACAGAAAGGATGCTTAGAGCTTTTGAGGGCAGCATCTCGACAATTTGTTCTTTTCCTGTTGGTCACTTGAGGATGATCTGTTGTAGAAATTGGGGAAAAAAAGACATGTCACTTGATGGTGATACTTGCTGTTAATAAGCTCGATTGCCCTTTGGTCCAACGGTAAATACTAGGATTGCAAAGTAAATCTTCAATCTGTGCTGGTAACATTTGCCAAGTAAAATAAAAAAAGCATTTGAATAATGTGCAGCAGGAAAACTGTTTAGTGTAATTACACTTAAAATAAAATTAAACAATAGCACAAGCCCACACACACACACACACACACACACACACACACACACACATCCCCACACACACACCTACATTAAATTTACATTTATTCATTTAGCAGATGCTTTTATCCAAAGCGACTTACAAGAGAGAGCTTTACAAAAGAGCATCAGTCGCTGAGCATAGCAACATGATAGACCCCAAACATAGCAGGTTTATAGATTATGAAACATACATGGTGAGAACCTACACACACATGCCCACACACACACACACATATCCCCATACACACACATCACTTAGATCACTTGACCTACAGAAGATGCCCTAGATCACCTCCCCCCCCCGAAGATGCCTTAGATCACCTGACCCCCCATAAGATGATTTAGGTCACCTGACCCCCCAGAAGATGCCTTAGATCACCTGACCCCCCAGAAGATGCCTTAGATCAGCTGACCCCCCATAAGATGATTTAGGTCACCTGACCCCCCAGAAGATGATTTAGGTCACCTGACCCCCCAGAAGATGCCTTAGATCACCTGACCCCCCAGAAGATGCCTTAGGTCACCTGACCCCCCAGAAGGTTCCTTAGGTCACCTGACCCCCCAGAAGATGATTTAGGTCACCTGACCCCCCAGAAGATGCCTTAGATCACCTGACCCCCCAGAAGATGCCTTAGGTCACCTGACCCCCCAGAAGATGATTTAGGTCACCTGACCCCCCATAAGATGATTTAGGTCACCTGACCTCCCAGAAGATGCCTTAGATCAGCTGACCCCCCCATAAGATGATTTAGGTCACCTGACCCCCCATAAGATGATTTAGGTCACCTGACCTCCCAGAAGATGCCTTAGATCAGCTGACCCCCCCATAAGATGATTTAGGTCACCTGACCTCCCAGAAGATGCCTTAGATGGACAACAGGGGGCAGTCACAGCCAAGTCAGAGAAGCTACCAGGCATGAAACGCATGCACTCACATACACACCTGCATGATTGTTCTACACACAAACACACCTACACACATCGTTAGAAGAGTAAAATGCTCCCTTTTACATAGCCAGATAAAAGCCATGTAATGATGTTAAACACCATTTGAAAGAAAGAGCTGATCTATTATGCAAGCCATACTCTCATTTGAGAGGGTACTTCACATGAAACAAAGCAAAGAACAAAAATACATGCAAAAAAACAATTAAGGAAATTATGCAACAACACAACTACTATTTGCAGATGAGAGATCTCTAAATAAGTGCTTCCCCGTCTCACAGTGTTTTGTATAAATGTATCTCTATACACAATAAAAAAACTCAGCAAAGTATTTGTTTGTAGAAAAGGTACAATAATCAAACAAGGACAAAATTTGACTACGGACTAAAACAAGCACTTATTTAGAGCTCAAGGATTCATGAGAGAAAGCTTTAAAAGGAGCAAACCTGATTGGCTGGAGCTGTTGCAGCGTAGGGGACACTTGTGGCAGGAGTAGTGGCTGCAGAGACAGTAGCAGGTGTAGCGCTGTACATCATGGGGACTTTTCAGGAAGGGAACCATGAAAGCAATGAACAGGTAGGTGGAGCATTATGGTAACCATAGCAACGTGTCTTTTTTGTGTGCAGGGTGATTACAATACAACATTAGCAGCAAAGCATCATTGGGTTAGACCAGCAGATGGCATCACAGAGCAAAGCCATCATTGGGTTAGACCAGCAGATGGCATCACAGAGCAAAGCCATCATTGGGTTAGACCAGCAGATGACATCACAGAGCAAAGCCATCATTGGGTTAGACCAGCAGATGACATCACAGAGCAAAGCCATCATTGGGTTAGACCAGCAGATGACATCACAGAGCAAAGCAAGATAGCGTGGGAGAAATAATAAAACAGCTGATTAAAGGTAGTTTAGGACATTTGACCATTTACATCTTCCTGAATAGGATAAATAAATCACTGATAACTTCATATTTGCAGCTGTATATATTTGCTGCTGTATATATTTGCAGCTGTATATATTTGCAGCTGTATATTAAGAGTACTGTAAATGGAAAAACCTCAAAAGAAACAACCAAAAATCAAAAAGGATAAAAGTCATTTTTTGGGAAATAAAAATGATGACTAAAATACGTGGAGCAGTGATCAAATGTCCTAATCTATAGGATACAGCACATCACTAGGAAATATCAACCAGATGTGCTTAGATTAAATCTCATGTTTGAAATGCTGCATTTCTTCAGGTCTAGTTATGAATGACATGGACAAAGGGCATCACACATCTGGAAACATTTGATCAAAATAAGTGGGAATGGGAATCAATTATAGCCTGGTACTTTGATCAGCAACAAGGTGTGGCCAGATTATTATTATTATTTTTTACATATTATACATCCAAAATAGTGTTTTCTTAAATGCCCTTATAAATGTGTGTGCTATAGCCTATGGTGTAGTAAAGAGATCTGTGACCTAGAGACATGTTGATCCAAGCACACGCTGGAATAACAAGAATGTCTATTAAATCAACAGTGAGAACATTCCATGTCCCCCTGTTCATTAGACATGAGATCAGAAACCAGAAGCACTGGACCTACCAATGCTGCTAGCAGGACTCATGCACAACACTGAGCCTGTGGGATTATGCAGTGGAAAGTGAACAGAGGTTAATATAGGGGGAAAACAGGTTAGCTTCAAACTGTTTTCAGCATGCTTACCACTTCCACACTTCCACACTTCCACACTCCCACACACATCTGACAAACACACAAAATAAAGAGAAGCAGTGGAGATCCAGGAAAATAACTGTAGTTTGGTGAGTGGTGGCCATATGTTGGAAGTGTGTGTCTGTGTGTGTAGGGTTCAACGTGAGGTAGGGGTATCCCTGTTCAGAGTAAAATGCACATTCAGAGATTGTACGCTCTAAAACTCCAGACCGATGGAATGAACTCCATATGATTTAAGATGCACAATCTGAGTAGACTGCCACACTGTCATAATCAATCTTGACCTAGTTAATGCCTCTTTTGATTGACAGCTCAGGCTTTGACACATCCTGATGGTCACGCTGGCGTTCCTGCTGGGATAACAGGGCACTTATGACGGAGCAGCAATGCTAAGTGAGCACAGTTTTTTTCTAAACTCATCACACCTGGTCTATCTGACTGGGAGAAGAAGCGAGACTGACCAGGATCTAACCTAGCTAAAACACAAATACTCAAACAATTAAGATCTCAGGGGATGAACAGACGACTTCTAGCAGGCACAGGTGTTTCAGCTGGGGGGGGGGGCATGGACAGGAGACAGGGCCTACCTGTAGTAGCAGAGCTAGGGGGGCATGGACAGGAGACAGGGCCTACCTGTAGTAGCTGAGCTAGGGGGGCATGGACAGGAGACAGGGCCTACCTGTAGTAGCTGAGCTGGGGGGGGGGGCATGGACAGGAGACAGGGCCTACCTGTAGTAGGAGAGCTAGGGGGCCATGGACAGGAGACAGGGCCTACCTGTAGTAGCTGAGCTAGGGGGCCATGGACAGGAGACAGGGCCTACCTGTAGTAGCTGAGCTAGGGGGCCATGGACAGGAGACAGAGCCTACCTGTAGTAGCTGAGCTAGGGGGGCCATGGACAGGAGACAGAGCCTACCTGTAGTAGCTGAGCTAGGGGGGCCATGGACAGGAGACAGGGCCTACCTGTAGTAGCTGAGCTGGGGGGGGGGGCATGGACAGGAGACAGGGCCTACCTGTAGTAGCTGAGCTGGGGGGGGGGGGCATGGACAGGAGACAGGGCCTACCTGTAGTAGCAGAGCTAGGGGGGCATGGACAGGAGACAGGGCCTACCTGTAGTAGCTGAGCTAGGGGGCCATGGACAGGAGACAGGGCCTACCTGTAGTAGCTGAGCTAGGGGGCCATGGACAGGAGACAGGGCCTACCTGTAGTAGCTGAGCTAGGGGGCCATGGACAGGAGACAGAGCCTACCTGTAGTAGCTGAGCTAGGGGGCCATGGACAGGAGACAGAGCCTACCTGTAGTAGCTGAGCTAGGGGGGCCATGGACAGGAGACAGAGCCTACCTGTAGTAGCTGAGCTAGGGGGGCCATGGACAGGAGACAGAGCCTACCTGTAGTAGCTGAGCTAGGGGGGGCATGGACAGGAGACAGGGCCTACCTGTAGTAGCTGAGCTAGGGGGGGCATGGACAGGAGACAGGGCCTACCTGTAGTAGCTGAGCTAGGGGGGGCATGGACAGGAGACAGGGCCTACCTGTAGTAGCTGAGCTAGGGGGGGCATGGACAGGAGACAGGGCCTACCTGTAGTAGCTGAGCTGGGGGGGGGGGCATGGACAGGAGACAGGGCCTACCTGTAGTAGCTGAGCTGGGGGGGGGGGGCATGGACAGGAGACAGGGCCTACCTGTAGTAGCAGAGCTAGGGGGGCATGGACAGGAGACAGGGCCTACCTGTAGTAGCTGAGCTAGGGGGCCATGGACAGGAGACAGGGCCTACCTGTAGTAGCTGAGCTAGGGGGCCATGGACAGGAGACAGGGCCTACCTGTAGTAGCTGAGCTAGGGGGCCATGGACAGGAGACAGAGCCTACCTGTAGTAGCTGAGCTAGGGGGGCCATGGACAGGAGACAGAGCCTACCTGTAGTAGCTGAGCTAGGGGGGCCATGGACAGGAGACAGAGCCTACCTGTAGTAGCTGAGCTAGGGGGGGCATGGACAGGAGACAGGGCCTACCTGTAGTAGCTGAGCTAGGGGGGGCATGGACAGGAGACAGGGCCTACCTGTAGTAGCTGAGCTAGGGGGGGCATGGACAGGAGACAGGGCCTACCTGTAGTAGCTGAGCTAGGGGGGGCATGGACAGGAGACAGGGCCTACCTGTAGTAGCTGAGCTAGGGGGGCCATGGACAGGAGACAGAGCCTACCTGTAGTAGCTGAGCTAGGGGGGCATGGACAGGAGACAGGGCCTACCTGTAGTAGCTGAGCTAGGGGGGGCATGGACAGGAGACAGAGCCTACCTGTAGTAGCTGAGCTAGGGGGGGCATGGACAGGAGACAGAGCCTACCTGTAGTAGCTGAGCTAGGGGGGGCATGGACAGGAGACAGAGCCTACCTGTGGGAAAGAATGCAGGCTGATGTAGCTGTGCATTGGCCAGAGCCTGTTGGTAGTGCAAAACACTGGGGTTGAAGAGAGAGCTGGCACCATTACTCTTCTCCAGTGCTTGTCTCTTTGGTAGCGGCTGCAGGAGTCCGTGGGGAAAAGCCTGAGGAGGACAAACATCATTTCATCATGACACGGCGACCACATATATCCACAGCTAGCTCACGTTTTACAGTATGCTCTCTGTGGCAAATAATTAGTTTAAGGTATCCAAATAGAAATCCAAATAGAAACAGTATATGCTATTATTACTAAAAAATTATAACAAAGACCTTTTTAATAATGAAGTGAATGTCTACAATATTACTGATTCTACAATTAAAATATCTATTAAGTTGATTAATCAGAAGTAAACTGATGATGAATGAATCTGTACACATACTATATGAATCTAAGAGGTTTTAAAACAAAAATGACAAATAAAAATTCTGTGAGTTGCTACAGTACAATTAATAGCTACATGCAAAGCAAAAGGTGAAAGGTCAAAGTACCAGGTCTACAGTTGCCTCGAGGGGTCGCTTCATTGCTTTGGCAGTCGACTGAGTCTTTTAATAGCAGGCAGCGAGCACATGATGGCAGTGGGCCAATGGGATTCAAGCGTATTAACATACAGGTAACAGCAAGCAGAGGTGCGTCATGGGGACAGCATTGCATTGTGGGTAGGTGAGAAGGAAAAAACAAAAACAAAATAATCTGAATGCAGTTTACCACATACGAAACAATATGCATGCACAATAAACAAAATAACTGATCCAAACAAAGAACAGCTAACTTCTGCATTAGTATGTCAGCTACATGTTAGCTTGCCTGGCCTCACTACAATACATTTCAACCTTTCTGGAGTAAAAATATTCACAGCATAGATTATAGACTGATGACTAAAATAATACAACATTAGCTGATTAGTAATTAACCATCTCTAGAAACACATTTAACCAATTGAGGGAACAAAGTATGAATATTGTATTTAGGATACAATTCTACAACCTAAAATGTACAAACACTTACTCAATATAATTACCTTTTAAGAACATATTAGAAGTGATAATCACAGAATGTGGAGCACTGTTTACAGCATGATTATTATTATGATTATATTAATAGAACGATCATAAAACTTTTTCTATATTTTTTTGCTGATAATTTGGTACATTATTTTACAATTTTGCAAACTATTTGGTCTCTGACCATTTAGATCTGGTTAAATCTCTATGGTTACTCGTTGTACAGAATACAGTCACAGTAGACTAAAACCTATTTACTCAAATATTTTTTGAGTACACACCATGTATTTGTAATTGGACAGTCGCGCAAAAAGAACAAAAAAACATTGAAAGTAGTAAGTGAAGTAATGATGCAAAACATGTATGGATATACTATATGACAGCTTTACCAAAGAGTATATAGCACATTCTAAAATCATGGTGCATATTTTCAATAAAAAAAATTATGAAAGCATGGACTGAATCTGTTGTTAGAGGGTTAGAATGAAGGCCTTCATCTGCATTAGACTGTAACTGTCCCATTGCGAGTGACATAGTGTTACAGTGGCTCACTTGATTACATTGCTAGTTATAAAGGCTCTGAACTTTTCAGAAACATCACCAGCAGACAGTAGAATAAAACAAGATGATAGCTGTGGGAACAAAGTTAGGCTAGGTTTGTTGCGCTACATTGACTTTAAAAAGCGTGGGAAGCAGGGGGCGACGCCAAAGCAAGCCATTTTTATATACTGCAGCTAGATTAGAAGCTTGCATGAGTTGCAACATAAAATTTTTAAATAAAAGTATAGACTAGGGCATATTGTTGGAAAGTAGTAATTATTTTAAGGAAAATCACTTGCCTACAAATAAAACAGAGCTCCACATTCTATGATGTTTAGTAAACTGACCAACATCCATCTGTCTGATCTGTCAAAATTCATCGAAGCGTTAATTGCACTGTCTTAGTATACTATGTGAAAGTATAACCAACATGGTGGGTTTGAGGCCAAGACCTCAGGACCTTACCATGGCTGCTGCTGCTGCCTGGGCTGCCACAGCCGTGTGGTTCACCTGCTGCTGGGTAGCTTTGATTTTGGCCTGTAAGTGTGCAGGGGGGTGGAAGTACTTGCACTTCTCCCGGGAGCAACGGCTCTTGATGTAATCCATGCACACAGTCACTGTGTTGTCACTGGTGTCGATCATCGGACTGTCACTGGGGTGGGCGAAGCGGCAGTCTGTCTCGCCCCGCGCACAGTTACCTCGCTGGAACTCCCGACACACCTGGGAGGAGACAGAGTGAGGAGGAGGGCGTTACTGGGAGGAGACAGAGTGAGGAGGAGGGCGTTACTGGGAGGAGACAGAGTGAGGAGGAGGGCGTTACTGGGAGGAGACAGAGTGAGGAGGAGGGCGTTACTGGGAGGAGACAGAGTGAGGAGGAGGGCGTTACTGGGAGGAGACAGAGTGAGGAGGAGGGCGTTACTGGGAGGAGACAGAGTGAGGAGGAGGGCGTTACTGGGAGGAGACAGAGTGAGGAGGAGGGCGTTACTGGGAGGAGACAGAGTGAGGAGGAGGGCGTTACTGGGAGGAGACAGAGTGAGGAGGAGGGCGTTTACCCTTTTGAAGGTATTGTTGAAACTTTTGCTTTAATGAAAACTCTGAATCAGGGCCTCAGTCTGCTAGGTACAGACACGTATCTAGTGTGCTACCAGGTGACCCACCTACATGGTACAGACACGTATCTAGTGTGCTACCAGGTGACCCACCTACATGGTTCAGACACGTATCTAGTGTGCTACCAGGTGACCCACCTACATGGTTCAGACACGTATCTAGTGTGCTACCAGGTGACCCACCTACATGGTTCAGACACGTATCTAGTGTGCTACCAGGTGACCCACCTACATGGTACAGACACGTATCTAGTGTGCTACCAGGTGACCCACCTACATGGTACAGACACTTATCTAGTGTGCTACCAGGTGACCCACCTACATGGTTCAGACACGTATCTAGTGTGCTACCAGGTGACCCACCTACATGGTACAGACACGTATCTAGTGTGCTACCAGGTGACCCACCTACATGGTACAGACACTTATCTAGTGTGCTACCAGGTGACCCACCTACATGGTACAGACACGTATCTAGTGTGCTACCAGGTGACCCACCTACATGGTACAGACACGTATCTAGTGTGCTACCAGGTGACCCACCTACATGGTACAGACACTTATCTAGTGTGCTACCAGGTGACCCACTCAACAGGTACCATAACACCTGTCAGTCATTTGTATGACCTACCTCCAGCTTGTCTGTGCGCAGCATCTTCTGCGAGGACGAGGAAGAGGAGGATGAGGAGCTCTGGACGTTGATGGGGGGGCTGCCAGGGATGATGACCGGAGCGCTAGGAAGCATCTCTGTGGTGACAAGACCCATCCCATGGCTCATGGGGCTGATGTAAGGAGCATAACCAAGCCCAGGGCTCTGACCAAGTCCTTGGCTCATAGAAAAAGAAGGCTGTGAACGGCATTGAGGACGAGAGTCAAGGACGGTACTACAGAGAACCTGTGTCAGAAAAGTGCGTGTCAGGTGCTACTATAGAAGTTACTTACGACTGAGTATGAGTAACTTACTACTGGCTGCATGCTGGTTCCTGGAATCATGAACTGCATCTGCTGAGCTAACATGGCGGCCGCTGTTTTCTGCTGGATGAGGTTGTTCCGTCCATTAATCTCTAGCTGGGTTTTTAAATGCGAAGGGGGGTGAAGGTACTTACAGTTCTCTCTAGAACATCGACCCTGTGGAGAGAGGGAAGAAGAACAATTCAATAAAAAAACATTGGGACCCCAACAAGGAGGTAACCTCACCCACTTAGTCTGTAATGTTTACAGAGTTCACCACAATTGCTAAGGTTTTACATTCATATGCACTGAGGGCAGAATTCTTCTAATCATATTAGTACAAGTGTACTTAGCAATTATGGTACCGAGGATCCATTTAAACTACTATCATCAGTGCTGCATATCAAACCATGACAGACAAGGTCAATAGAATCCATACACAGTCAAATGAAGGGACAAGGACATAGCCAAGGCTGTGTAAGACCATTTAGTCCCATTTAGTCTCCTGCCACACAGGTGAAACCTTGGTGCAAAAGGACTTGGTAGTGATGTCAACATAACCAGTCTCCATTTTGCAAATGTCCAGTGTGAATGGGTGTTAAACAGTTAAACCTTGCCTTAAAGTGATGCAAGAAATTCCATGATCTAGAGACCCATGAGAAGGTTAGGGTTAGCCTAACTCTAGCCTAACCTTAACCCTAATGACTTGATTAGGACCAGGATCATGTCTCCCCAGAGCTGCTGGATGAGCATTTCAAGTTTTTCTGGAAGAGAGAGCAAGAGGCCATTATTTGACTGACTCAGGAGGGAAGTAGGCTGCATCTTCTAATAACACACAAGAAAGACGTGCGCTCCATGTGGATATATGAAACAGAACATGATCTGCACTTTATCTACCGCCAACACACTGGGCCTGCTGTCACAATCTCTGGTGTGTCGAGAGCTGGAACCAACACAATGATGACAATCAATGATGAAGCATGATGAGGCAGAGAATCTCCACAGACGTTTCGCTGAGCGGCCGTGATGAAAATGAGCCACTGAAACAGGCTTAAGGGA